>CM057932.1:14010562-14370562 GCA_030141595.1 Chydorus sphaericus | reverse complement strand
AAAAAAGTTTTTACAAAAAAAGTTTATCGTTTAAGGTTTTTCGATGGTTTGGAAGAACCAGTCGGTGAATCGTTTGAGCTGCTGGGCGGCCGTTTGGGATTCACCTTGTAGCCTCGTATTTGCGTCTCGGAGCCGACGGATCTCTGCTTCCAGTGACTGACGTCGATCCTCTTCGCTTCGTAACCGATTCTCTAGCGATCCAACAGTCTGTTCCAGATGATTCATACGCAATTGAACCACATCATCCGGATTCAAAGGTGGACGAGCCATTCTGAAAATTAAAATGATCAATTAGCTACTGAATCCATCTAGAAGCAAATTTGTTGAGATTGATTTACTCTTGACACTGAGCATCAGCAGCTTCCGCTTCCAAGCGGAGTTTTTCTGTAACGTCATCAATCCATGATGTAAGTGAGTCTTGGTTGTCACTTCCGTCTCGGGTAGGGTCTTCTTCATCTTCCACTTCCTCCAGCACTCTTCCTTCTCCTCGCATCAATTCTTCAGGCATTGGGGGACCACCAACTGTACCCTGAATGGCTCGAGCGGCGGCGTGGACAAGTCGAGACCAATCCATCTCTTCGGCATCATCCGGAAGGGTACAGGGTACTGCTGTCACGTCTGGCGAAGATTGAACGGCCACTGGACGGGCGTGAGTGACAATAACGGCATCGGAAGTCACATCATCCGCATCTGGACTGATGAGGCGGAGTAGCTCTTCCTGCAGGTTGGTACTGCCACGTTTCTGTTGCTGTTGTTGCTGGATGGAAGGGCTGGAATGTCCACCGTTAGGACCTGCGCTTGATTTCAATTTAGCTTCCACCAAAAGGCGAGGGCTCTGATTCCGGCTGCTTCCGCTGGATGGAGTCAAGGTCCCTGCGCTGCTATTAGTGGGATTGTTGTGCCTACGCCGGCTCCGCGGCGAAAGAGAGTTGCCGCTTCCGGCAGAGAGCTCGTCTTCACTCCGGGAGGCATAGGAAGAGGGAGATTTGCGGTTAAAAGAAGCGGTGGATAAGCCACTACCGGTGCCGTGTGGAGATTGGCCTTCGGGAGATTTTAGTGCGACCAGACGACTTTGCATCGCGTGGTGATAGTCGGGTGGGTTCAAGGGGCGAGCAATCTTATTGCTTGGCGTATCCTGTGCTCCCGAATTCATCATCGAAGGAGCACCACCGCCCTGTAATCTACGTAGATCTTCGTAATTGTTCATCCTGCACACACACACACACAACAAATTAGCTAAAATGCCTTTAACAATAATGAACAAAATTATATCTGTTACCTTCCGACGAGACTGGGACTTTCAAGCACCGGTTTAGCTTTAGAGGGTGGTGTCGAGTAGTTGCTCCCGTTAGTAGGAGGTCCGGTCGTATTCTGTCTCTTGACAGGAGAATTATGCGGTAAAGGAGAGTAGCCATGACCGGATGATTTAATGTTTTCTATAGAGGCTGACTGCTGGAGGACGGAGATGGCGGGCGGTGTCGAGAAAATTTCACAGCTGTGACCAGGACGCATCCGTTGGTTTTGATGGTGGGAGGAACTACCAAGCGGTGGACCTTGTCTCGATGGTAGAGGCGGAGGCGAAGTGGTGTTTCCAGAAGTAGTTATCAAGAGCTCATTCTCCCCCACATCTGGCATAAAGTCGTACCAAGGATCGTCACTTGAATGACCACTGGAAGTGGAGGTAAGAGTGCCTTCCGGATTCGTTGGAAGTCGCTCTTTGGTAGCCGCTAAAGATGACGCTGGTAGGACGAAAGATCGCGAGCTACTTCCAGTTCCATAACCGGAAGAACTGCTGGAACGTGGTGGTGACACTGAGCGCTCGTAACGCAGTCGACGGCTGTGGACGGATGCGGATTGCTGCTGAACTGCTCCCGAACGGGTTGTTGTAGAGGTGGCTAGAGCACTCGACTGATCCAGTCCGGAGTCTCCGCTCCCGTGAACGTTATCGTACTCTCCATCTATGCTACCGACGATGTAGGAGCAGCTCTGAAGGGTACAGCCTCTTCGAGGTGTGTTGTGATCTACCGGGGGAAGGACGGTGACAGTAACGATGGCAGATGTCTTAAGAAGATCAACCATCTGTTCGTGATTCAGTGTCGCTACCGTCACTTTGCAAATTTCTACGAGCCGGAATCCTTGTCTCAACTCGCTTGCCATGCTGGACCGTGAGGTTCAACTTCCGTTACAAGTCCATCCTTATAAAGATAAAATGACAGTTATAAATTGTACATTTCATAAATTTGTTTTATAAATAAATCATTATTACCGGTTGTACGTGGAAACCAAGCTGGCCAACTGCATTTCGGCGGAGCGATAGTTCCCGAGTGCCACAACCAGTGGTAACGGCGTGAAGCCGGGCGACAATTTCTGGTATCTCATCAGCCTCGCAATCTCGCCCTTGCACAGTAATGCATTCACCTAGATAATTAATTTTTTAATTAAATAAATTCAATTGTAACAATAATTATATAAATTTACCTTGATGGTAGTAGAGCTTAATGCTGGACGTTGAACTTGTCCAGCCAAGAATGGCTTTGCACGAAACGGCCCAGATGCACTCTTTAGTGCTCTCTTCGATGAGAACGAGGCTGTCAGCTGAGATGCCTAAAAGGCTATCCGTGTGCCGGACGGAACCACCTCCTCCGCTAAAATCATCAACCGAGACTTGCCAACAGATGGCTCCAGCTTGAACTGAATCCGGGAAAAATTTCGGTTTCAGTCTCTCCTTCTTCCGGCTACTGAACGTCAGAATGGGAAATTTAGAACCGCTGTCCAGTGAGCTAGTTGTCACATAATTCGTTGCCAAGTCCTGTATTTAAAAAATAAAATAAAAAATAAAATTGTTATTCATTACATCCGGAAGCGGAAGATGTAATTGACACCCCTCTGGTCATTTAATCAGGAAGTTAGCATCGACTCGTTTTTTAAACAAAAAGTAACAAGAGCCCGTTATTATTATTTTCATTTCTGCTTGACTGATCAAGCAGAAAAAGTGGTGGGGGAATAAACATTCTTTAAATGGGATAAGAAGCCGCACAACTTCCGCCTATGAGCCCCCTAAATCAAAGAATAAATCGAACTTGATCGTCTTTACAAAGATGGAGCATCTAACGGTACTAATAAATAGAAATAAACAGTGTCTTCAATCAACCACAAAGTTGCCACTCAATGCTTATTGCTTTTCTTTATTTAGAAGAACAAATCGGGTCAATCACCTTGAGGTACTCCTGTCGAGTCCGAGTGGCCATGGTAGAGAACTTTTGTGATCGATGGGCGGCATGCTCAGCATTTACGATCTTGGCTAGGAGGAATTCCGCAAAGGCTTTTGATTTAGGAAATGTTGCTCCAGCTGGAATAGGTGGGCCGAAAACGGGAACTTCTTTTGATCGGCTGACCGCTACTTGATACTGGGTGTGCTCCGTGCATGGATGAAGAGCGCGGATGACGATAAAAACGTGTTGGAATTGAGAGCGAATATTACGCGGAGTGAATGGAAGAGCGCCGGGCTCTTGGAAAACCACAGTCACGATATCATTCCCTATGTGCCGCTTTCGGAGGAGCTGCTGCCGATTGTTGGGAGTGAACGGGAGCAGAGATGAGACATGGAACATGACCTCACATCCCTGATGCTGGGCGTAGACAGAGTAGAGTCCCGTCGAGTCCATCTTGTTATCCAAGCCGGCCTTGTATTTCTCGAAGCCGCGGAGGCGAACTTTTTGTCCTATGAGTTCCAGAAATTCATCAAAAGCCGGTCCTCCATCTTCGTTGTTGTACATCTCCTCTTCGGTAGACTGGCCAGCTTTGCAGTACAAGATTCCAACTTTGTAGTGATTCGAAAGTCCCTGTTGGTCCAGCTTGAGAAGCTGCTGCTCCGTCGTCGGCCCAGGGATGGCTAATCTCAAGCAAGGTAGTTGGATTTCAGGTGAAACCATATCAAGGACCTCACGAAGGGATAGGCCCTTAGGGCCGGGCGGTTTCAGCGATGGGATCGCCTCTTCTAGCACCGATCCGCGGAGAGTGGCAAGCTCGCTAGTTCTTATGATTATACGGTATAGGAACTGGTCTTTATGCTGCTGTTGATGATGGTGATTAGAGGAACCGGTGGTTACGTTCGATCCTTCATTATCGTTGTTGTTTATTTTCTCTCTTCGAATGCTAATGGCAATCGGGCCTAAGTTTGTGTCCATACCTAAAAATAAAAGAAGAAAATTGAGTTCCCACGTTTTTGAACTTGAAAAATTTAATGATAACAACACATACCAAACCAATTTTGATGATCCTGTCCGTAAAAATGGTTGCCATAATAAAAAGCTCCTTGATCCCCACGTTCCAAGACAGATGGTTGTTTTTGGTATGGACAGATTCCGTGCTTCCAGTGCGTTTTACCTGGTGGGAACTCCAGGACACTAACGCCGTAAGTACCGACGGGACGATGGAGCAAAGCGGCCGGCGGATGCGGCTGAGGTCCAAGTTGAGGGCTAGAAGAGCGCGAGACACCAACGCACCATTCCGGCTCGCCACCTAATTCGTTGCGGAAGAAAGGACAATCGAGTAGGAGGGCATTGCTCTTCCCGTCTCCAGCATCCGTTTCCTCCACAGGTACTTCCGGTGCTCCATCCGCTTCCGAGGATGTTAGGTTGGACGGGACTTGGGATGACCCAGAATTCTTTGACGGCTTGTTTTTCCCTAGACTTCCAGTGCTACTAGTTCCAGAAATGGAATTATTGGAAGAAGCTGTACTGGATGCAGAAGCCATGGAGGCGGCGGAAGCGCCCGTTGTCGTGTTCCTTCTCTGAGAGAGGAGACCTCGGAGTCGTGCAGCGTAACCGAGATTAACGCTCATACTCTGACAGTCGTGGTGTGAAAAAGCTTTCCTTTTAAGTCTCTCATCAAGACGGGCTTCCATCTCGCTTGCATCCCTCTCTAAGGCAGATGGATCCTGAGGTTCAGGTGACGAGTTGGCTCCGTTCACTTTGCTTCCAGCGTTACTTCCACGGATTCTCTTGAAGATGGACGGCTCCGAGCCGGATCTATTTGACGTCGATGAAGATGCCAAGCCCGTCTGGGCGGTGATGGCTGTAGCGATGGCGGCCGTAGATGCTGGCACATTGGAAGACTTGTGGGAGTTGTGATAGGGATCCTTGGAAGAGCGATCTCCACGATCCCAGAACTTTTGAAATTTGGATTTCGGTTTGGGGCTGCTACTATTGTGATTACTAGTGCTGCCAGTGGTATCCAATGGAAGGGTGGCGCTTTTGTTGACGGTGTTTGAGGAGGAGTTGATACCGACCAACGGTGGCTCAGGAGTACTATGTCTGTATAAAAGAGAAAAAATAAGAATGAATTGAATTTCAACAGAGAAACAGTATCTAGCTGGGTGGTTCATTACGTCACGTTGGCTTACAAAAAGCAAAATCTAGGTTATGGTTAAAAAGTGTAACATAAAACGTCTAGTAAGAGGATCGATAGACAAAAGAAATATGATACATCTTTCAAAGACTCTCACGACTCGTATTTTAACGGCACTAGAAAAGAAAAACCTCAAGTAAATCTTGTGTAACAAATCTAACAAACTTACCGGCCCGCTGCAGACTGATGTTGGGCTAATGTAAACGATCCAGATGGTTGCAGTTCCGAAGGCAATCGGGCAGAAGACGTGAAATTGGGTTTTAATAGTTCAGCTAACCGGCTGGGAGCGCAGCCGATAGGTTTAGCGTGAACAGGATCTAATTCTCCATCCAGATCCCGATCGGGAGAAGAGCGACTTGGTACCAGACTTCCATTTCCGTTGGCACTGCCTGTTCCACCCGTACCACCTCCGCAACTGCTCCCACTGCTACTCTGCGCTCCAAGATCGCGGAGCAAGGCGAAGAAGTTTTCTCGTTCGGTCCCACTCGCAAGAGCATCCAAGGATCCGTGACTTCCACCGAAATCTCCTCTACGTGGCTTCCTTCCGCTTCCGTTGGAGCCCATCGGACTCGAGATGTGGCCGTCGTTCCCTGGGGTCTGTGAATTTTTTGTTTTTGTAAAAATAAAGACAATCAACGCTCCGTTATTCACGTGAAAACAGGTGCGCACGCGTGATAATCAAAGTCTTGATGACTCTCGAAGATTGATGTGTGAGAAAAGAAAAGAAAAACGTTTATTTTAGCGGATGGGAAAACGACTGGATTCATCCACCCTGCAATCATCGTTAACCACTTTCCTCTCTATGTCTTTAACTCGTCTCCGCCCAGGTGGAAAAAAAAAGAATTGCAATGAAAAGGAACCGGGTGTAAAGTTCATCACCGGCTTCCTCTATCGGAATTCCCGTTGCGCTTTCTCAAAAAGTTGTTGTCCTCTATCAAAAACTGCGGGAAATCTTTCAGCAGTCAGTAACGGACTATGTTTCAGTCGTTTGGTTTCCATCATTACTCTTTGTCCAATTTGGATGTATAACGGATTCCATAAGTATACTGTAAACTAAAAGTACTTAAAAGAAAAAAAAATCACATTTCAATTGATTCTACGGCTTCTTTGCCTAAAAAAAAACTTTGTTTCCACCTAATAAGATCAAGAGAGGCAAAGGTGACTTTTTTCGCATTGTCATTGTTTGGTACTGTAATATCACATTTCTCCGGCTTCTCATAATTCAAGTATTACCTGAGTCTTGGATCGAGGTTTGCCGTGGTTCGTGTTTCCATTCGAGTCCTTGACGTGATTCTGTTGCTCCGCCGAGGCCAGACTGCCGTTGGAGCGGCTAAGAGAGGCAATAGCGCCAGAGTTATGAAAGGGACGGCCAGGGCCAGCCATCTGCTTCTCCGGCTGCTGCCAATGACCCGCCGAAGATGGATGATTATGGGATGTACGGATACCGGCGCCGTGTTGCATAAGACGACGCTCGCTGTACGATGCCCTAGTATCGGGTCCTCCAAACCGATGAAAACCTTGCTGCTGGGATGGTTGTTGCTGTTGAGGTTGGAAGCGGGTCAGCTGGACGGGTTGTTCCCGGCTTCCGGAGCTGTTAGAGACGAGCTCCATTTTATTTGAATTACTGCGCTGCTGCTTAGATCGTGATGGAGCCATGGCGGATGACAATGACATGCTCTGAGTTGGATCCAGCGGCGTCAAGCCGAATCATCTTGTTTCGCACGGCTCAGCTCAACATCCGGTTGTGGTCCTTTTAAACTGGAAAAAAATATATAAAGATATTTAGAAATTATTACACCGGAATTACGAAACGGATGGATGAATATAGTCATTCCCAGAACGGAATTCGAGTCTCAATCATAATAATAATAAATTTCAAATACAAAGTATCGGTGTGACCGTCCAAGTCGACATCCTTTTTCACTAGAGCGGATGCTTTTTGGTGTTTCTCCGGATGCTGGTAAGACGATCCGAGTCCCATAAAAATAAAAGGGCTTCTCTCACGATCCCTTGTATACATCCGTTCCATTGATTTTTATGCTTTCCTCGATTCAGTTCCAACCGGAAAAAGTTTATTTTTTATTTCAAAAAGTTATTTTCACTTTAATGAAATCCAATTTTAACAAATCTTTTAAACCCTTTTTTCCAGAGATTTACACCCAGCAGCTTCAACACCTCCATTCCAAGAAAAACAGGGATCAAGTAGCATTTAAAAATGAGTGCACCCCTCCTCTCTAGCTGGATCATGCAATAACAACAAAGACAACTGCTCTTTCGAAAAAAAGTGGGCCATTCAGGATCTATTTCGAGTGTTTGTACACGGGGGTTGCACCCCTCTAGGTGTGGCTGATAAGGGGGGCATTGGGGCCAGGTCAGTGACACTGCATCAGGGCTAAGAAATAGGAGGGGGTCGTGGTGCACTCGTTTCCGGTTAAGCTCCCGCTCTCTCCTCAAAAAAGAGGGGAACATCGAGCTTTTCTCTTTTATTAAGGAACTTTTTTTTTTGTTGTGTACACGATCGGTGGATATTCATCGAAATTTGACACTTTCAAGGCCAGAGCCTCTCCTTAAATTTTTTTTTTTACATAAACATAGAGACGCCAATCCTTTCGTGACATAAGCAGAGCCCTGAAAAGCCGGAAGGAATGCGGCGGTGTGCGTTTTTAACGACAAGGCTAATGAAAATTGAGCGCGCCCAACAGGCGCCAGAGAACGGAGTCCGGTTTCCTTTTCGGGTTGATGACTTGATTGAGCTCCTCAAAAAACGAAGAAAAGAAACTGGGGCGGCTCGTGCTAAAAGCCCGGTTCACACCCTCCTCAACGTATTTCATTCTACTACTATACAAGATTTCTTTCGACAAGGGTGCTGAAAATGTGTTTTTTAACACCTGACAACGAAAAAAAAAGAAAGAAATTATTATCAAGAAAGTACTGTTATAGCTCCATGTGTGTGATTTACACACAAGTTGCTATAAAACATTGCAGTTTACGAGCGGCGCAAATGTTTTAGTCGCTTCTAAACTGAAAAGCAAGTGTCGAAAAGTATCTGTCGTGCCAAAAGTCAAGAAGATGGGCTCAACCTACAAAAAAAAAAGTGTTCCCTGAGAAAAATCATAAATTTTTAGGGCAAATTAAGCCGGTCTGTTGGAAGTCGAGCACAAGTCTCTTTGAATTTTTACAAACGAGAAGAATAGAAAGAAAACTATATCCCCTGAGGAGAAGTTTATATTATAAAAGAGACGGTACTACACACACAGCTGGGCGGAAGCAGGAAACCGCAACAATCCCGTCGGGGCTTTAGAACACACACGAATGCTCCAATCACATAGCCGCTGTATTTTTTCTTCTTTCTGTTAACGTTACTTTTCCCCCTCTGTTTAAAGAGATTTGTTTGGACGGCATGTCAACGTCCCGTAAACGTTCCTAAATAAGTCAACCGGGACTCCTAATGTGGAATATTTAGGGATGTCTCTCCGATTTAGAATGACAATGTAATCAACCCACCTTTTATAAAAAAGGAAACAGGGGAGTATCCATTGAAACACCTTCTATTGTTATTGCTTGTGACTCTCTCCTTATTCCGCACGAATATCGCATAGATCCAGCCGCTAGGGCCGAGTGAGAACGACTGGAGCCCAGTATTACGAGAAAACAAAAAAAAAAAGTACCAAGGCCGTCGTGCAATACAACTACAAACTCCTCCCACTGGGGCCTCTCTCGCCCGCCAGCCAGCCTTTTCTCTCTAGATATCCATTATTACGTAAAAGTCTCATAGGGCTCCTACACAAATGTCACACGTCTATTCCCTTCATTAGGTACGGTTTGCTGCTGAGGAAGTGAAAAAAGAAAAAGAAAAAAGTTTTCTATTTTTCTTTGCGTGAGTTCACGCGCAGCTGCTCCTCTCAAGACAAGCAAGAAAACGTCTTTCTATCCTATTGAGATGGTCACGCTCTGCCTGAGGCAGGATTCCTCTTCTACCATAGGCCGAAAGAGGAAGCATCTTTCATGATTCTCGACCGATACGGCCGGCTGAATGAGTCACTTGTGCGGAACTATTCCCACGATACGACACAACCGGATTGATCCCGCCTTCCATTCTAAATATAAAAAACCAACAGAGTGGACACAGGATGCCGGAAGTAAGTCGTGTATGTGCGACGGAGCGCTAGCACGGGAAGTGAATGAGTTACGTTTTTTAGTTGTTGTTGTTATGGATGCACCGGAAGGATACCCCCGGCCGATGGCATTTTTCTGTTTATCTCAACCGTGTCGAGCTCATGTACAGCTATACATATACGAATCGACCTTAACGAGAGAGTTCTCAGACAAAAAAAAAAGGGAAAAGGTTTATACAACTATTTGTTTGGTTCCGATACGGATTGAATTCGTAGAAGATTGGACACGCTCGTGGACGAAATTCCTGATGAGAAATGCCCTGATTCCGTTCAGCTATTAAAGAAGTTTTCACTTTCTTTTGGTTTTTTTAATGAATTCCAAGAAGGAAAGAGAGTGTAGAATTGTGTACACACAGTAGCAAGAATTTAGTGAGTGAGATAAATAATAATGTCATTATTATTTTTATACATATATTTGCTATGAAGCAATATTTGAATTGGGAGCCCTGTCATGAATCATTTTTAAAAAAGGACCTGTTGATTCACTATAAAAATAAATACCACTAAAGTATGGTTTTGAAAATATTTGTAAAACATAAATTGAGAAGTGAGACCCTAGACAGCAATAAATTCTGTCTTCAAGAGTCTCTTTCGAAAAGGTTGGCTCTGACATCGGAATCCAGTCTCAGCACTTGGATTACCAATTATAATTGTTGTGAAAATATCTCTTTTTTTTCTAAAATGCATTCTGAAAAATGTAAAGGTTGTTTAGAAAACCACAAAAGTGAGAGTCAAAGCCTGCTTAGAGGAATGAATAATTAAACAGAAAACGCCATGCAGTCGATCAGGAATGCTTCTTCCAAGGGCCTCTTCTTTGTGGTAAGAGGGGAAAGATATCGAAAAAGGAGCATTTCTAGAATGAATGAATGAATAAATTACCTTCTGGGAGACTGTCGACAAGTCTAGCTGGTGTAATCCGTGTGAAATAATTTGGAAACAATTGTAGTAAAATGATAAAACAGAAGTAGAAACTTAAAATAGTGCACTGTTTTTGTTGACGTTTCGAAACGACGCTTCCCACCAGCAGAGAGCAAAGTGGGCAAATGTCAAAAAAACGAAGGAGGAAGGAAAATTCCCCCACACACCCACCAGCCAACCACCACTCGAGAAAGAGTTTCTCAAAATGGCCGCTAGGGGAGCTTCAAACAAAAGAGTTACGACCCGCGCACCAGAGAGGATGTCCCTATCTCTGCATCTGCAACTACTTTACTACTTTTGTTTTAGTGCAAATTATCATTTTTTAAAAACCGCTGTATTTATCTAAATGATAAACTAAATAAAAGCGGGTGATTTACAATCCAATTAACAAATTGTACTGTGTAATGGATTCCATTTGTTACCAAGATAATGCTTTGGTATTAAATTTTTTTTTTTGGAGATTGAGATATCTCCCTGTTCCAGTTTTCTGACTCGTGTCGCAGCTTTCATCTATTTTTCTTTCCAATTTTTTATTGCTCTAAATGTGAAGGAAGGAACGTATTAGATTGATTTCTTCCGCTGGGGAAACGCTTGAATTCCTCCTAAATATAGGACTAATAATAATTCGAATCGGAATGCGTTTCTCTCTAAAGTCAACTTTACGACCGATCTCGTTAAGTCGGCTTTTTTGTTGAAAAACTGTCTTGATTTTTACGCCCATCATCATAGTCGGTTGGGGAATTCGAAATTGGTAGCAAAGTGATGGAAAGGAGGAATGTTTGTTTTTAGTTTTCATAGAGAACGGAGATGCCCTTCGCTGGAAAAATTCTCGGAATGTGCATTCAGCACCCTACTCTACGACTGCGTCACGGAGAATCATTGGCAATACACTTCCCGGCCTCGTTTTCCTCCCCCAAAAACAAGAGTGATACAAGGACAAAAGGATGCTCTCTTTTTTTACATATTTTATTTTTAGAAATAGACACCGCCCGTCTGCAACAGACTCATCAACTGATGGTTCATTTTGTTGTTGATTCGCTGTGCTGAACGCACAGCTGGAGACGAGAAAAAAAGGTCGAGCCAAAAGTACTCTGAACGAATCAACAAACCGAAAAACTTAAGCAAGGCAATTAGCATTTATGAGCACCAGCAGATGAATGTCCTAAACGACTGTTATTTTTTCCAGACTAGTAGTTGTCTACACGCTCTCTTGGAGATTTCACAACCTGGTATATATTGAAAGAAAGAGAAACTTTTTTTCTGTACTGCTACAATCGTACTATCTGTTTTTTGTACTGTAAACTTCATTAGTAGATGGCCTAGTTAGTATAGCATTATTGAACGGAACGAGTTATTGGGTAATTTGTACCCCTCCCTTATCCCAAAATTAGCCTTAATTAATATTATATACTTACTAATTCTCAGAAAGGGAATTTATAAAAAAATTAAAGTGGTTCTACTTGTTCGACATGGGTGTAAAAAAATCGTCCCTGATTTGATTTAGTAAGAATCGGAATAAGTGCCTTTCTAGTTTGAACTATTTGTCTAAAAATAATAAATAAATAAATCTGATGAACCAATTTTTTAAACAAAAGAAATGTAACCATGTATCACTCTACAAGTTATCTCTGCTTCAATAAATAGAACGGTAGAGAGAAAATACGACTTTAGAAAACTACTGATGACGAATGGAAAACAGACACAAAGAATATTGTAACGAGCCATTAACGAAATACACAGTTGAGAGCAACTTTCTCGTGCTCATCGCAACTTTGCGATTTTTGTTGTTGTTGTTGTTGTACTCTCGACGGAGACTGAATTCTAAACACCTATTATTCTCTTTTTGAAGACTAGAGTGAGAAACCAGTTAGTGATGAGGCCCCATGTAAAGAAAGTCACGTTTTATCGTTTAACACGAGAAATGTCATGTGGCATGTATGTACAATCAGCGCAGCACGAGCTACCATCTGTCATATCCGGCCCCTACGTTTGTTACGTACCGATAGCAAAAGAGTTCCAGTCCACTTGTGTAAAAAGGCAGTGCTTCATTGTGGAGAAAAAAAAGAAAGGGAAAAGAATTGAAGATGTTCAGCAAAATCAATTGAATGAGAAAAAAACTTTCTAAACGGTGGGACAAACCGCGAAATAAACACAGTAATAATCACAGCAAGCTAGGTGATGACCTTTTATACTGTTCAGCAATTGCGCTCCACATATAATTAATTTGGTGCCAGCTGTTTATATTCTAGAAAGCGGGTCGTGAGTAAACGCGTGCAGACGCTGCTGATGCTTGCGTGTGAAACGATTGCATACAGGGAAAATCATTAACCCCTCTGATTTTTTTCCAACGTCACGCCGCTGCCCTTTTCTTGCACGACTTCTTTCGTGCTTGCTGCTCCTATCTAGAGAACCACATCCTTGATATAGATTGATCAGTTCTTCTCTTAATGATGACACAAAAATAAGCTTTGCTGCGTAAAAAAGAATTCCGGGATGTTATCTGTCATGTCAGGCCCGTTAACTCTGAGTTTGTTTTTTTTTCCTTCACTACTCGGTTAACCGCGGTTACAGTAGTTGTATACAAAACACAAGAAGTGACTATAGCCTTCTCCGGCTTCTTTGTGTTTGCGGTCGTTCCGGCGATTAATCTGTTACTAAAGTTGGATATTATTCAGCAAAAGGAGAAATACTCACGAAGGGGATATAAACAATAGGGAGGGAACGAAAAGTGAAATCGGGTATATACCGACGATCCTCATTAGAGACGTTTGATGTATGGCGTGTGCACGACATCACAAGTATACATCGACAAAGATCAAATTAGATGATATTAAAAAATTAAGAGAGAGCGACTCATTTCGAGTTAATTAGCATCACTGGGAATTTATGGAATCCGTATGAGAATGAAAGGGTATCATCAACAAAACCCGCAAAGCTGGTTTGCAAGTTTTCACTCTCTCGTGTTCTCTAGCATGATTTCACTCAACATTAGAAACTCGAAGTTTTTGAATGAAATAAAACAATTCAATGTGTATATGACGACGAATAAATCGAGATTTCTCAGCATATTATACATGCTTCAAGTATTTCTCTAAATAATTCACTTTCTTTAACCAAATTTTTCATACTGCGTTAGATATATATTCAAGTGAATCACGTGAAATTGACTCACGAAAAAAATCTTGAAAACAAATAGCATCAAAGTAATATAGTGGATTTATATAGCGTTATATGGGGGCTTTCTGTTAGTACCGTAGTTTACGAGCAACTGTGCGCGCAGTAAAAGGTAAAAGCGTGAACATTCGATGCGGAGAATAATCAAGTACAGTTCATCTATAAAACATTTGTGATAAAAATAAATACCCCCCACGCTCAAAATATTTACACTCTAACGGATCCAGCTAAAAAACTTAACAGCTGTAACTGTTGCTATTATCTAAAATTATGAGAAACTAAAAAACAAGTTAATCCGATTCTCTCTTATAGCTCTTTTTTTAAAAAAATCTTATAAATCACGGTAAGCTTTAATACACGACTCCTAGATGGCCTCATTCTACTACGTCACAATCGATCAACTCCCGGTTTCTGTTTCTTCTGCTCTTCTGTTTACTACCCAATTTTGCTACGAAACAGAAATTATTCCTTTCTATCATCTTCACAATTCTAATTAAATATGCTCCCTATACGCCTGGCTTGCTTTGGAATTCGCTCTGTGGTTGCAAGGAGTCATCAGCGGATAGCTGTCGGCCCAGCTATTGCGCAGGTATGTACTACTTTGCTTGAGCATACGACTCCCGCGCCAACCTGCTGTCACGATGATCAATATTTATTAATGAACTAGAATTGCAGAGACTTTTCATCTGAAGATCGGCCTCAGTTTCCGGGATCTCGCTCTCAATGGAGTGAGAAACTCGAATTCATTAGGCCTGACTTGTATGATGGAATCCCAGTTTACAGAGTCATGGATCGTAAGGGGAAAGTGATCGACCCCAGCCAAGATCCTCAGGTATATCAATAAGTAAATCATAGTCTAATAAATATAAAAAATATTCATACAATATTTTCAGCTGCCACAAGAAACAGTCATTAAAATGTACAAGTGCATGACACAATTGAACACCATGGATAGGATCCTTTATGAATCTCAAAGACAGGGCAGAATCTCATTCTACATGACCAACTATGGTGAAGAAGGAACTCACATTGGAAGTGCTGCAGCCCTGGATCCCAAAGATATGATTTTTGGGCAGTACAGAGAAGCTGGTATCCTTGCAAATCAATAACAAACTTATTTTCAAAATCTCATTTCTCTATTCTTCACAGGCACTTTGATGTGGAGGGGTTTCTCCTTGGATCAGTTTATGAATCAGTGCTATGGCAATTGTGAAGATGGAGGCAAAGGCAAACAAATGCCCGTTCACTACGGTTCCAGAGAATTAAACTTTGTGACCATTTCTTCACCGCTTGGCACTCAAATGCCCCAAGGTATGTAGTATCGATTTCAAGTAGTCCTACGTTTTAAAACATTGGATGAATATGTCAACAGCCGTGGGCGCCGCTTACGCCTACAAGAGAGCCCAAAATGGCCTATGCGTCATCTGCTATTTCGGCGAAGGAACTTCCAGTGAGGGAGACGCTCACGCTGCCCTCAATTTCTCTGCCACCCTCGATTGTCCAGTCATTTTCTTCTGGTAATTAGTTTAACACTTCAACTTGAACCGATCTCTTCTCTCTTTTAACACTTAAATCATTACGCAGCCGGAACAATGGTTACGCTATTTCAACTCCTTCCAAAGAGCAGTATCGCGGCGACGGCATTGCGGGTCGTGGTCCGGCTTACGGCATGCTCACCGTTCGTGTCGATGGTAACGATGTCTTTGCCGTCTACAATGCTGTTGCCAAAGCTCGTCAGGTGGCCCTCAATGAGATGCGGCCCGTCTTGATCGAAGCTATGACTTACCGGTAACATAATATTGTTAACGCTTTCACAAGAATAAACTGTTGATCTTTGTTACTGTATTCCAGAATCGGCCATCACAGTACCTCGGACGACAGCACTGCGTATCGCAGCGTGGATGAAGTCCGTTACTGGGACGAGCGCGACCACCCAATTTCTCGTTTGAGACATTACTTGGTAGCTAAAGGATGGTGGGGAGAAGCCCAGGTGAGCTCTTACGCTTGTTGGATTTTTGCTTGGTTTTCTGATAAATAAAAATTACATATTATTTACAGGAGAAAGAGTGGAAAGAAGATTGCAAACGCCAAGTCATGACATCCTTCGCCCGAGCTGAGAAGAAGCTCAAACCCAAATGGACGGAGATTTTCACAGATGTTTACCACGAAATGCCCTCTCACATCAAGTAACACTATTTTAGAATATGTTAATTTTATTTTAGTTTTCATTCAACATTCTCTTGTTTTTTGGTTCTATAAGGGAGCAAATGAAGCAGATGGAAGAGCATGTACAGAAATATGGAGAACACTATCCCCTCAAGAATTTCTCTAAAGAGTAAATATACATTCAAGGCGTTGGAAAGAAGAAGAAGAAAAATGAAAACATTATCCAGAAGAAATAAATCTCGCATTTCCTAGAGCAGTTTTTGAGAAAGGGGACAGGGAAATATTGGATCTTCGTTGTGAATTGTACCATTATAATAATTAATAATAAACCTATACAGAAGCTCGAGGGACTCTAGCACACGTTTAAGCCACTCACCCTGTTGTAAGGCAATGGAATGTAGGATTCCGGTGAAATGGATGAAGTAACAAGTGGGGGTAGAGTACATCACAGAGAAGTTTCCTGTTACTTCCAAAGTATAGTGAGAAATGAAAGAAAAAATATAAGAGGACACAAAGGCCACAAGGACTTGGTCTGGGGACTAGACTGCTTCTTGCTAATTTTGTTCATTCATGAAATCCTAGTAGAGGATCCTTTATAGTAGCAGAAGGGGTTTGACTCGTCCCACTGGACGCCGGAAGAGGTTTCGGGGGGTCTCGACGTTTTGGCACACTGGAAAAAAGATCTATCGATTTGAAAGGGAAAATTGTTAAACTATATTTTAAAATTAAGCCATTTGCCATGCAATTTTTACCATCGTCGGAATCTGAATCGGCGAGGAGAGAAGAAGCCGCAAGAGTTTTACGAGGCAGAACAACGGGAAGCTGACTGCTGCTGTTGAAGAGCCCATCATCCGAATCGGATTCGAGAGGAAGAGTAGTATTGATTTTTACGTTTGATTTGACGCCGCCGACAGTTTTCGTCGCGGCAGGCTCCGGTTGAGCGGTCCTAGCAACTGCCTGACTTTGTTCCAACAGTTTTTTTACATTGGTTTTCATGGGCTTGAAAATCTCATCATCTGAAGTATCAATAGAAGGGATAATTGGCTTCGATTCCGGTTGTTTTGAAGCTTCTTTGACTTCATTCGTCGGTAGTAACTTCGTAGGAACTCCTTTGACAGTCACGACGGGTTTGAAAAGCTCATCATCCGAGCTTTCAGAATCCAGCAACTTGTGATTTTTCTTTATCGAAACTGATATCTCTTTCACTAGGTTTTCTTCTTTCCTCTCAATTTCGCTTGGCGGAATCTAAAATAAATTGCTACTTTTACAAATAATTCAAATAAAAAAATGAATATTTAGTTTTACCTCCAGAGACTCGGTCTGATCATCTAATATTTGAGAGCGTCGAAAGGATCGGGAAGGCAGACGACGTGCGGCTGGGGCTTTTGGTCTACCCTTAGCAAGATACGGTAAAGAATCCGCATCAATATCTGACTTGTTGGGTTGAGATTCGACAGGATTTTCGGTCTTAGCCGTGCTGGGAACCGGCGGGGGGAAGAGGGAGACACCACCAAAAGATTTTACTGCCTGATTCTTTGCTCTAGGCTCATCGGATGGGCTTGTAGAAGCTGATCCAGTTGATACGACAGTTTGCTCTTTCTCAAGGGTGTTAGTGACAGGCGGAGTAAAAAGTGCGACACCTCCAAAAGGTTTTCTCGCCTGATTGGTGACTTGGGCTTCTTCGGTTGGACTTGTAGCAGATGATCCAATTGATTCGACTGTTTGCTCCGTATTCGGCGTATTAGCGACGATCGGAGTGAAAAGTGCGACACCGCCAAAAGGTTTTCTCGGTTGATTGTTTGTTCCAACGACTTCGTCTGTTGGACTAGTTACGCTTGATCCAGGTTGAGAAGTTGAAAAAGGTAAAGAATTGGGCTGTTGAGACAGAGAGAGCTTTAGCGCAGCGATACGCCCTGTAACGGAGGGAGGCGGTGACGCACCGGCGACAGAATCAGCCGGCAAAGGTAATTCCATTGAGGTACTATTACGAATTTCTTCTATGGCTCCTGGTTGCGAAACTATTATCGGCGTTATCGAAGAATTAACTACTTCAGGTTTGGTTTGTTCAGTCGTATCTCCTGTTGGAGACGCCATTGCTCTTGGTGACAGAGAAGAACTAGAAACCTTGACAACGTCTTGTGGAGATTTGATTGAAGGCACTGCCTGTTCCTGAACCTCACCCTTTGTAGTTTGATTGTGAAAGGTCGGCACAGCTGGATATTGTTGCTCCGACGAATATGAAGTAGCAGGAGAAAATAGCTGCTTTGTCGAAGCTCTGGGAGTGATTCCTTTGAATAAATCATCATCGTCTGACTCGTCAGCAAATAGAATTGACTTTTTGGTTCCTTCGGTAGCAGCTGTTCTTGGAACTGAAGCCTTTACAATCGGTTGAGGGGCTGTATCTGATTTGTCAACTTTCTCGCTTGATGTGACTTTAGGAGCTTCTAACTTGGGTTGGGAGGTCACATTTACGGACACATTTCTATCCGCCGAATCTGGAATAGGAGGAAGCGCACTTGGAATTGCTGGTTTCGAGATGACGATTTCAGATTTTGGCTTCACTACTGACAAACCACTGAAAAGATCTTCATCTTCAGAGTCGTCACCAAACAAGAGAGAAGTAGTTGGTTTCTTGGGTGTAGCAGCCTGTTGGTTGCTCTGACGACCGTTCTCTACTGTCTGCTTGACTGGCGTTGACTGCTGATATCGATTAAGATCAGGGCTCTCCGTTCGCGACGAGGACGTTGAAGCTACTTGACTGAGGGTAGACTCGGGGCGCTTAGGTTGAAGTGGAGCTACAGGTCCAAAGAGATCACCATCATCGCTATCACTCTCCATAAACAAACTCTTGGACTTGTTTATTTGAACAGTTTGAGCAGGGGGAACTTTCTTTTCCGTAGGCTTGACAACAGTCGCTTGTTTATTAGAGCTGAATATGTCGTCTACCTCGTCGTTTCCAGGTGGATTTGCAGGTTTTATTCTAGAACGATTGGGGATGCTAGTTGAAAAAAGATCGTCTTCGCTGTCGCTCGAGCCAAATAATCCTCCTTTTGTTTGTTTTTCTTTCACTGAAACTGACGCACCGTTTGTTTTGCTAGTGATGACGGGAGCTTTCGGTAGTTCCGGCTGGAATACGGGCTCTTTGGGAACCGGAATGGTTGGAGTAGAAGGTTTAATAGCTGGAACAGACTTGAAGAGATCACTATCCGATTCAGAGCCACTGCTAGTATCGTCGAATAGGTTCCTTCTTTTAGGCTCGACCGGTAGAGATGGAGATTTCACTCGATCTGGCTCATGGATTGATACTGCTGGTTGCTCCTTGTTAGGCTTAGCTAAAATTGGTGGTCTGCTAGTGACAACTTCAGGATTGATTTTCAATCTAGCCGCCAACTCTTCCTGTAGATTGATTCCCCTAAAATTCGCCGGAGGCTGAGTGACTGAAGGAGGGACACTATTAACGGGTGTAGCACTTGAAATAGATGAGACGTCAGAGCTAGAAAGAGATTTTTCAAGGACAGCATCCTGGATTGGTATGGAAGGAGAATGGCTAGATGAGTTTTGGATGGTTGGAACTGGAATAGACTGCTGATGAACTGGTTTTTGCAATCTCTGAGGGTAGACTACTCCAGCTGTAGGACAATCAATGAATTCTTCAGAACCCAGGATGTAAGGCAGGGGTCTAGCTGAGACACCAGAAAGCACAGACTTCACTCCAGGAAGTCCAAAAGAAAGGGCTTCTTTAATCTTGGGTGTGAAGTCAGTTTGGGTCCTGACTCCATTCGAGGTGGGGATCTTTTCCTCAGTCTTGTCAGCCACCTCTTCGTCATAGACTCGTTTCTCTACAAACTGCTTGGTTGATGTCAGATTCAAGTTCTGAATGCAGTTTTCAACACAGATATGAGCAGTGCTTGCATCTTTGTCGAGCATGTCCAACTTTGCCAAAGTGTCATCTGCTCTGCCAGCTATTTTCTGTTGGAACACAACACCATAAGTTAATATTGAGAAGTTCATATAATTCAAAATTACTTACCAATGACAAAGTTTGCATGCATTTTAAGAGATCCAAGTCTGACGCAAGTGAAAGTGTTCGGTGTTCTCGGAGCCTGGAAGATGGGGAGTCTTTTTTCTCTGCCATAGACTCCATCAGAATGGAATTATGTGACGCACTAGCTAATGATTAGGATAACTATGATCCACCCAACGAAATGACTTGTGAATCATATTTTCTACAGCCTGTGTTACTTAGCGATAGGAAGTTCGTACCGCTGCGCTGATAGAATTGTCACACGAACTAATTTTACCAAAACAACTCAGCTCTAAGGCGGCGATGCCAATTCGTTGAAATCAACCCAGGTTTTGTATACATTTTGTGAAATCTTTTTTTTTTTATGGACTAGACACTCAGGGCTTAATATAGGCATCAGGCAATAGATGTTCACACCGCCACACCGGATTTTAACTATCAAATAAATTGATTACATTCGTTATGACTTAGCATGCATCTTCTGGAGGTGTTTGGAAAAAGTGTCAGAAGTTGTGAATATATTCATTTATCAAATTATTCTTCGGCAGTTCGGTTTTCTCTGAGAGCGCGAAAGAAAAAAAGCGCGACATATATTGTTTCCTTTTTCGCTGCAGGTTTTGATTTTTATGGGGTACAACATCAATCGGATTCTGAGGTTTTTTTTTTTTACTTTCTTACCAATAATAATGGTCTTAGAACGCCTTACTCTGTTCGCTTTCAATCACGTATTATAACTAGTATAATGTCTCTTCGCTTCCATCATAGAAATAAAAAATCTCATAAAGTAGCAAGTGTGCAATACGTTGACATTTTGTATTAAATTCTTTGGCGTAACTAGTAACAACACGCTGAGAGGAAAAAGCTCGACATGATTATCCCAACCCACGCTCTTTATTTTTCATCGAGAGGGCGTTCAACGTCATCTCACAACGATTTGCGACGACCCTTCAGGTTTTTTTTCGATAAAAGACAAAGAGCAATTTTGTTTGACTCGAGAATTGTGATCATGTTGAACAAAGGAATGCTACTTTAGCTCGCCCAACAGTGGGAAGTAAAGGGAAGTAGTGGAAAAGTAAATACAAAGACATGCATCGTAAAAGGAATGGGCATGTAGTTCGTGAGAGATGATGTAGACCAGCCTAATAGGGCTCATCGCTGTGAACGACGACACTTAAAATCCCTTCAATCGAATCGGCAGTTACTCCCGGCGGTTGGGAACAGTAGGCTTCCACCACAGTCTTATCTTCGCCTTTCATTTTCTAGATGAAAAAAGATGTGATAAATTTCATTACCACATCTATTAACTTAAAAGAATGTATGCCAACTTCATCGATGTTTTCATTTTCGATTGGTAAACGATTTAAAGATGTATTTATGTTCACAGTGACTTCGGCAGTCTTATTCAATGGTCTGCGAACGTCTACATTCTTCACAGCTGGACCAGTGAGACGTAGTAATTCTCTAAGTGCTCTGGTGAAATCCACTCTGTAAACATCCGTTTAAAATGTATTGTTCGTCTCTTCGTTAAATAAATCAGCCAATCCTATAAGAAGGTAAACACACCTGTATCGTCGTGTCATCAAAACGTAGATAATGGGATTGTAAGCAACAGACGATTTCGCTAGAAGAATATAAATCCTTAATGAGAATGAATAAAAAAAAGTAATCAATACATTTGTTGCTGTAGGCATACATATTCAACTTTTTAAAATTACGGTGTAATCCAAATAGGGATGGCAGACGGATCGCCAAAAGAAATCCAGATGGAGATGATTGCGTAAGGTGACCAAGCCAATAGGAATCCCAGGCAAACAGCTAAGGTAACCTGATTTCGATATACGTACGGAATAATGATTACGTCTCTTCAAAAAGCAACATTCACGGGATGTTCCACAGCACAAAAAAATAGCTCTTTTTAAATTATTATAAATTCTCAGTCTCGAAGTTAAGTGTCGTTAATATATTCTCTTAATTACTGAAGGAAATCCTTACATAAGAACCCCTTTGCGAATGTATTTTAATAATGAGCTCTTCCCCAGGGGTAATAAAGGCTGCTAATTGAATAATGCGTTTCAGGAGCATCCTTTTCTTAAATATTAATAATAATTGTATTAGGATACGTACTAAGCGTTGATACGAATCAACTCAAACTTATGAACCGTTAGTTTCGTATGGTACTTAAGCTCAATATTACAATATAATGCTATAACACAGAAACGAAGAATGAAGATGTGTTTGAGATACCTGAATCAGTTGGGTTTCGGCTTGGTTGCTCTGCTTCGCACTTGTCGCTCTATCGGAAAACATTTGACCGTTTCGGCGGATTTGATGGAGAATGCTTGCGTGACTTGACACAATAACTATTCCAGGGAGAACGAAGCAGAGCGCAACTACACTGATGATATAGATTTTAGCTTCTGAAAAAAAATTAATGAGAATACAATATCATTTAAGCTCAGGTACGGTATTCGTGAAATATTGAGGATGATTTTCTCTACAAGTATTTAGCCATACGCAAAATTTAAGATTCTAATTAACATATGTGCAAAATGATTTCAGGACAGCACGCAGTTAAATTAGAAAATGTTAGGTCTATACTTCGTTTACGTCATCATAGAAAAGCGTATGAATTTATGTACATACTGGATGGCTGACAAATATGACGATGTTACTAGATCTCCTATGCTCTTAAAAATAACTTTTCTTACTTTAGTTCATATGGTATGAAAAGCACAAGTAATACCCATACCGTAATCGGGATCTTTCCAGGCAAGAGTGCAGGACAATCCGAATGGTTCTACATCGTAAGCACTCCAGCCGAAGAAAGGGATCAAGCTCCAGATCAGACAGTAGATGTAGATGGGCGAGATCAGATATTTTTTTGCTGATGAAGCTGTCAGCCACTGAACTGCAACCATTTTAATTTATTGAATAACAACGCGTGCAATAAAGAAAACGTAAATTACGCCATTATGGTACCACTGTGCGAATGATTGGTTTTAAGGAAGCGGAAAACAGCAAGGATCATCAGCGAAAAAATTGTACTCAGTCCGAGAAAAAAGCCAATAAATCCGTAGATTGTACAACCTTCATGTAAAATTGCAGTTTAAAGAAATTTAAGAAATTTACCAAAAATTTAATATTAGTACAGGATTTTTCAAATTTAAATGCGTAATGAGATTTCATTACCTATTTCCCCGAAAATCCATCGGTGAGAGAAGGCAGCCACAATAGGCGCTGGATAAGTCGCACCAGCCAAAAGCAGATCCACAATGGCGATGTTGAGCAGTAAGACTTCGGGCACCGTAATTTCGCGGCCTTTTCGCCAAAAGACGTTAACGGCCAAGCCGTTACCCACCAACGAAATCAAACCTATTCGGCGTCCAAATATTGTACTTAACTTAGCCCTTTACACGTTCTAAAAGCTTTTTATTGAATAAGAAATTTAAATAAAAGTTAAACTTACTATCTAATGACTAAATACCTCAACTGATTCACACGATTTTTTGATAATCGTTATATACAAGCAAAGCCTATACGAGATTACAAATTGAGAACAAAGACGTACCAATTATAATTAGGAGGAATCCGAATATGTAATCACCCCAAGGAGCTAAGCCAGACGAGAACTTGTCCTCAGTCGGCATCATTCCATGAGTATCACTATTCCCAACATGATTATCACTCAAATCTGTATTAAATCGTGTGATACCACTGCATGAAATGATGAACTGAATGTGAGCATTGCCATACGAATGACTGGCCTTACATGTAGAACTGCAGATAGTAGCATGCCTTTAATAGGGTAGCAGTTTTTGTCGTGTAGCCTATGTGTGGTAGTTTTCGCAAAACGTAGACTTGCGCAACATTACTTTGTCCCGAGATTCCCGTCTATGCGTAAAATATATTCAACGGAGCTTCAATCAATGTATTTATTAATATTTATTCTAGTATTTCATCTCGATTACAATATTGCTACGTATAAAAAGTAGCTGGATGATTCACAATTAAATGTTGAAGTAAATAAATATCTTTTCCGTGGAAGTAAATCATTTGCTATACGAAGAAAGTTTCACTTGAACTTCCGAGGGGTTGTCGACTCAAAAAATTCTCGCACACCCTAGAATTCTATGCAAAAATTCCTACAGGAATCTCCGTAAGAGCTCGAAAAAATTCTGAAAAATTCGAAAAAATTCGAGAATTACATGAAAAATAGAGACTTCTCGTACACCCTTTGGAAGGAGTCGTCTTGAACTGTAGAAAGTGACTTATTTAATAAAGATCTCTTGGGAATCACGTATGACTACAGAAGCCTCTAGACGTCAGGTCACGCGTGCATACCAAGAATCCCATCACCCTTAATTCTTACGAATATAATGCATGTATGTTATAAAACGTCTTCTCCGTATGCGCTCTCTCTTTTAAAGCATACGGAAAGGTTCGATGATTTTGTATAAGATGCAGGCTTCGGCCGATAATAAAGAACATTCTCTCTCGGGCTCTTAGGTGAAGACCTCTCTGGCTTGTACTTATTTTGTACCTTATTGGATCGTGATTTAATCACAAGGATCGAAAGCTTTCCGCTCGTGACAATATTAAAGTTCCATGCATAATTGCGATTGTGTATAATAGCTTATGTATTATTTGGTGTTCTTTATAGCCCTCGTTATTATGTCGGACTATAAAGATTTTTTAAAGTGTATGCATTCAAAAATTTGTAAAGATGTAGCATGTATGATGAAAACGCATATTTTTGAAAATTATATCTTCGTGGCATACACCCAAATTTGGAGCGATCGATTCTCCGTTATTATGGTTTGTTTTATTGGTTTCGTCTTTTTAGTATCCGATCACGACAGCTACGGCACTGCTACAACCATACTATGTAATCTTACCTGTGCTTTATATATATATGAATAAATCAGCCCCAACCTGTATGAGACCAGCCAAAGGCCAAAGCGGCGAAATAAACGAATAGTTTAGTCAACTTTAGCGAAAGTTTTTATTTTATTTTATATTTGGATCGTGTTATCGTGTATTTTTCTTTTGGCACGAACTGCTTATTCTTAGCCAAAACAGTCACGTGTCATATTGTTCACATGCTCTGTAAATTATGGAAAAACAGATATTGCGCATTAAACAAATAGAAAGTGTAGGAAATTAAATCTTTCATTTTCTGTCGACGTTGTTTGCATACCCGAGTTGAAAGGGTTTAACATCCTATTTCTTGACTCACTCTCTGTATTATGATATTCATGCGTGTCGTATAGAACATGATTAACCTTCATATATCAAATCAGCTACTTCCCCATGAGACGTCGCAACAATCCATTAATTATTTGTCGTGTGTAAGTTATGTTTTTAAAATAGACAGGGAAGGGTGGAAAATTGATCAAAAGAATTAGCACGGCGTATCAGTTCGCCAAACAGCTACTGTAATATGAAAGTAAACATAAAGACATCCGTTTTCAAGGAGATTGACGTCGTATAGTGAAAAGCCCATCATGATGACTGTAACGTTATGAGAGACGAAACTTTAAATCCCTTCAGTCGAATCAACATCTGGTTGAGGACTGGAAGTCCCGACCGTAGTCTTAGTTTCAGTTTCGACGCTATTTTCATCCTGAACGACGAATAAAGATGTCAACAATTTTATTACAATATACTTTAATACATTTTTAAAACATGTAAAATAAAATAACCTTGATGTTATTATACTCTGCTGGCGGACGAGTAAGTGGAATATTTGTGTTTCCTACAAAATTGATTAGCTGCTTCCTAGGATTTGAATCTTGGTGATGAACATTCTCTACAGGTCCGGTAAGACGGAGTAATTCCCTCATTGCTCTAGTGAAATCCACTCTGTAGAAATAATTCGTGCAGGTATGTACCTATTATACATATAATTAATGTGTGAGTTCTACTAAATTACTTACCTGTATCGTCGTGTCATCAAAACGTAGATGATGGGGTTGTAGGAGACGGACGATTTAGCCAGAAGAACAGGAATCCTTAATGAGGTGTAATTAAACCAGAAATGAAAAATTTTCATTATTCTTTATAATTGTGGACGGATAATTCATGATATACGGTGTTATCCACATTGGGATGTCGGAAGGATCGCCAAAAGATGTCCACAGGGAGATGATGGTATAGGGTAACCAAGCCAACATGTACCCGATACAGACAGCGAATGTTACCTGGAGTCAGAATAATGCATATGTAAATCCATTTTGAAGGAGGCAGCCGTCATACTAGTATACAACATATGTAAATTTCGAGAATAGACGAAGAAACTTAGAGTACTCGAATCAGCTGAATTTCGGCTTCTCTACTCTGCTTCCCACTTTCCGCTCTATCAGAAAACATTTGGCCTGCTCGACGAACTTGATGCAGGATACCCGCGTGACTCGCTACGATAACTATTCCAGGTAGAACGAAGCAGAACGCTGTAGAACTGATTATGTAGATTGTACCTTCTGAAAATTGAATTAAATATTGGTTAAATAATAATAATAATTTTTTTTAAAATCATACTAAGCCCATTACAAGTCATTTACAATACTGCGCCTATTGATACAAGAAGCGCAGTTTTATTACGTGGCAGCCATTTTACATTAATACTAAATGTATAAACTTATTAGGCACTCATTCTAATGCCATAAATAAGATAGAAAAGCTCGCTTTTTGGCTCGCCCTTACTAGAATAATTCAGTCTCCGACTGAATTACCCCCCCCCCCCCCGTTTCAGTTATGCAATATTTGATAAATCTCTTTCCGTTAATTCACTCTACTCACAATGACATTTTATGCCTTTTCCAGTTTTCCGGCTAACCGCCAAAGCTTCTGTCATAAAAGCAACGATGCCAGACTTACGCAATTTATTTATTTATTTGGATTATTTTTTAAATTTCATTATTTATTCAGTATTTTTCTATCCTCGTCTCGCCCCAATTCTGAATCGAATGAGCTATTACAAAAAGAAATCGGTTCAGCCATTGATTTTATATTGAGATGGATAAACTCACATAAATGAAAAATCTGAAACCTCAAATCGAGTCCCTGTGGAGATTCACCAGCACCATCTAGCGGTAAAATTTCCAACGACTGGATTAAAAGCTCGCCCTTCGGGCTCGCAATTAATTTTCATTAATTTTAAGACATCGATTCCTTATTTTGTATAACTAACATTACGTAACATCAAACTAACGATCCAATTATCAAATACTTACGTAATATTTATCATTCCTATGTAACTGAAACGATCGTCTCCTAGTGATAATTATACCTTTGGAGCAATCTCCATTTATTCATAGTCGCCTTTTATAGCAGAAACATTTTAAGAATTTTAATTCGCATGTTATGAATAGCCTTAAAACGTGGTGGTTGTATTCAATTTAAAATACAATCTAAAACAGACCCAATAAACAAACATAAATTGGATCATTTTGAATCGTGTAATAATTTTTATTTTCCTACTTTACAAATTTAATCGTAAGAAATATACATACTGTAATCGGGCTCTTTCCAGGAAAGGGTGCAGGACAAGCCGAAAGGTTCTACTTCATAGCCACTCCAACCGAAGAAAGGAATCAAGGTCCAGATGAAACTGTAGATGTAGATGGGCGGGATAAGGTAGAGCTTGGCTAATGAAACAGTCATCGACTGAACTGTAATATCGGCAAAATAAAATGATAAATAACGAATTTATTAATTGAACAGTCAATCTTTACCTTTATAAATTAAACAAATAGTACTAGTTTCACAACAATTAAAAGAGAAAAAAAAATTATGCTACTCGAAATACGCGCACTAAAACAAAAATAGCTGAATATACCTGTGAATGAGTAATTGGATTTAAGGAAGCGGAACGCGGCCAGGGTCATCAGCGAAAAAATGGTACTTAGCCCCAAAAAGTAGCCAACTGCTCCGTACATGGCGCAACCTTTTTCGAAAATAAAGCATAGCATAATTTTGCTAAATTAGAATAAAATAAAAACTAGATACGTTAAATAATTCCACCATTGGAATTGTAAGACTAATTTTGGATACATTGATTCTTTATTGTCATTATGATTCCGGTACCGAGTTCTCCGAAAATCCATCGATGAGAGAAAGCAGCCACGATAGGAGCAGGATATGTAGCACCAGACAATAGTATATCGACAACGGCGATATTAAGCAGTAGGAATTCGGGTACAGTTATTTCCCGGCCTTTCCGTCTGAAGACGTGTACAGCTAAGCCATTTCCCAGCAACGACGCTAAACCTATTATTGGGAAAAAATTGATGCCTTCTTTGAGTATACAGATTTACGAATCTTTAAAAAAAATTTAAAAAACCCCGTTAAATTAATACATTAATTAAAGAAACTCGTAAGCTGTTCAAGAAAGAAAGATATAACGTTTTAAAGGTAGTTTATTATGAAAGAATACATCCCCCAATCAAAGAGTGGTCTTGATAGATCAACTACCGGAATTCGGCAAGAATAATTAAAAACTCTAATAAGACTCACCAATTATGATTAGAATTGATCCGAACAGATAGTCACCCCACGGATCTAAACTAGAAGAGAACTTGTCGTTCGTCATCATTATTATGGGATGACTCTCATTTCCGCTCGAATCAGCATCATTCTCGCGCTTGCCGAGTTGACCCGACCTCCACCGCATCCCATCGCATGAAATGATGCACTGAGTGGGAATCGTCGTCCGTAAGAGTTTGTCATGTGGAGAAGAAATATCCAAGAGCTACAGACGAGGACATACACATAATAGTATACATTGGAAATGGCAGTGACATATAGACTTGCGCACAGCAATATACCTATTATTAGTTATTCCTAAAGCATCGTCTTGTGACTTATTATTGTGCTTCATTGTTCCTGTTTGTTTTGCTTTTAGTTTACTCCCCTTTTTTCATTACAAGCATAATAATGATGCCATGATGTTGAGATAAAATATTGATGATGCCTGCTAGAGTAGAACCAATAATAAGATGGATGTTATATTATTGGCGAATCAATAGATGTAAAATTTGAGATGAAACTCGCGAGTGGAATGAATCAGCATTATTAATTTATTACATTCATCGTATGTGCGGATTTGTTTAGATATAGTGTGGTGTTGTTTTAAAATTTAGAAAAATTTATGCATCAAGAAAACTTGAAATTGATAATATTTATGTAGGAAACTTGTACGTTAATCTGCCTGCATTTGAATCTGTATCGAGCCAAAGATGGCGTGTACCCACATATAGTTCAGGTGGGCGTTACAATAAGAACTTAGCGAGAAACTCGCTCTAATTCGACATAATCAGCTCATTTTACACTCATTGACATCATCGCAAACATTTATACATTTGAATCAATTTATCGTTTGCTTATTATTCCTGCAATGTCGTAAATGCAGTAAAATACTACGATATTTTTTTATCTTGTGAGGCACGGATTATATCCAAAGGGCGATTTGTCGTCATACCGCTGATCCTTGATGCTTTAATGTGGATGACCCAATTGGTATAAGATTTACTATCTGTAAACTCGATTATTATAATTGGTTGTGAATTGATTAAATATCTATAACAAATGGCATGTACACACATTGCAATAAGCCTTCATATTTAATGCATTTCATGCTATATAATTTGTTTGTTTGTTTAAAAATTTTTATTATACCCCAGTGAGCAAAACATGTTGTTTTAACGTTTGAAAAACAACTCGTTTCCTATGTGATATGCACTTGTGTACTATTAAACATCGGTAGCATGATTTGATGTGCTATTGATGTTAACTTTCTCACAAGTTGTTTTTAAATAAAAACTGCACATTTCCCCTACATTGGCTGGAACATGTTATTTTTATGTCAGCACGACGTTGAGTTATGACATTCGATTTATTACAATTTATAAATGATTCATGAAAAAAATACCAGAACTAAGTAGGTACTGAACACAGGTCTTCTGGTTACTAGTGTAGTTCGCTATCATCTGAGCTATTTGATTTGTATCATTAGACGCGTTTTGAGTGAATATATAGTTGGCGAAGTGTTGTTAAGTTGGACTTCATAATTTCAATACTTATATTATGTTGATACTACGTCGAATATATATACTATTATTTTTAAGTTATGTATCGTTTCAACATCGAAATTATGCTGATCCCATCTATGCCCACTGATATTTGGAGTTTTGGACTTAGAAAAAATCAGGAACTTAAAGGTTGAATCGTCTATCTCAACGCATCGTGTAAATAAAATCAGAAAAAAATCCGTTACAAAAATTATTCGATACTACAAACATTTTAAGTGCAAAGTACGTTTTAATCATATTTAATATTTATTTTGTCAAACAAATAACGTCATTTAAATATTAGAACTATCTTCGCCGATATTTTAAACTAATATAAGACCAACTAAGCAATGTGCGCAGATCACTTCTTCGATAACTTTGAACTTTGCATGTAGGACGACACGCAAGATGGTACGCATTATACATTGTATAACCCTTAAAAAAATATATCTTATTTTTTTCAACAGAACAATCATGGATAATAAAAAAAAATTTTGTACACATATTTAAATAATGTCGCCAAATGTGAAAAAAGTGTAAGATAAACAGTGAATTAATGTTGGAAAAAGAAAACCTAAAACCTAAGATTGGCGGTACAAATAAAGATATGCGCGTAACATTTATTCTACATTTATACGCGCTGAATTATGAGAAACCATCGTACATTGCAAACAATAGTAAGTGCATTGCTTCCAACAGAACGGATATGGAAATGTATATATATGCGCTGTACACACATTTAAATGATGTGGTTCAATGTGAAAAAACCTTTATGTCAGAGATATAGTGAATCCACGTTAAAAAAAAGTAAACGTAAGCGTAGTAAGGTAAACTTAGTAAAGTTAGGCTGTTGGTTTAACCACGAGTAAAGATATGTCCGTAACTCATTCTACGTGCTAAATTATGGGAAACTATCGTACATTGCAAACAATAGTAAGTTCACTGATTTCAACAGAACGGATATGGAAATTTATATATGCTCTACAAACATTTAAAAGATGTCGTTCAATGTGAAAAACAACTTATATCAGATATATAGTGAATCCACGTTTAAAAAAATAAACAAATTATGCTGTTGGTTTAACCACAAGTAAAGACATGTATACGCAACATTAGTTCTTCATCCAGAAATGTTGGAAAACATAATATATTTCAAACTAACACTGAAAATGTGTATGTAGTATGTAAAATCAAAATCGTTGATTTATTTAGAAACACAAATTCAAATTTCAAAATTGATCAAACAAGTTCAAATGTCTGATCAACCATAAAACAATGTTGGTTACATACAATTTCAACCTTTCCAATAGACCCAGCAAGTGGGAACGAAAAATCCATATTTAATCAATGTTGTATTTGATTTTGAAAAAAAAATCTAATGTGATTTAAACATGAACACATAATAGCAATATTGAATTAATGTAAATTCAACTTTTCATGCTCACTGGGACGTACGCATTTGAAAGGCTTGAGAAAGAGTAATTTAATTGTATGAGTAAAGATGAGAGAAAATAATCAATTGGGGATTCCGTCATTCATATCAGACATCATACATAAATTAATTGAACGCTCATTTGTTGGAAAAACCAGTCGAGTATTTGTGATCATCCTAATTTGATAGGCGATACTTTCTTAAAAGACCTCTAAGAATTTATCTTTCTAAGGATAGCCAGAGGGAAGCAGAGGGAGGCTATCCCTCCACTTTCTCAGTGCGTAATAAATATAATACATGAGCCTGATGGGAATTTCTATTCTAGCTATAAGCTACTTTGTCTGTCTTGATATGGTATTAACAATATTACATATATAGTTCTTTGCTCGTATATAGAAACTATATTCGTTGAGCTATACCGCTGACAATACAGGATCTGGCAACTTATTGACATGTAATTAGCCTTCTCAATCAAGACATATCTCAAAACTTCTCAGCTTCTCTTGCCTTTGGACATTTTTTAGTGAGTAACTTCTCCGAAATGCTTACCGGACCCTGCTGTGACAAATACAGCTAATGAATATATAGTATTAGGATATCAGTCGGACCAAAGTATTGGGCATTCGCATTCGGTGTATATTCACGGACCATTAATTCGTAGAATCATCAGACTACATACAATGTTTGGTAATTAAAAGTTTGTCATGTTAAAAGAGTTGATTTCCTATCGCGAACGGCACTGCATCTACTTTCTAAGACGTAAAAACATTCTTAAAAACCTAGTCCTCCTTTCTTATTGTTGGCACTAGCTGCTACATCTCACTACTTTGTATAAAGAAATAATGATAAAAATTCTCATGGCGTCTTGGAGTTTTTGCAATGGCAATAGGTACGTATTTTGCATTCATTTTCATAAGTGACAGAAGGCTCACTCTTTTCATCGTAAGGATCGATCGATACACCCATCTTCTTTCATCGGTAGCGTACTGAACATTAAATATGATGTAGTTGTGTTGCCCCAAAAAATTGGTTACTAGTTCCGTTATATGCTGCTCTCAAGCGTACTTTAACTGATTTAGATTATTTATCAAAATCTTTGAAAAATTAAGAGAAGACACTATTAGCTTCATTTAGTCTTCAATAACCATAGTAGAGAAGTATATAAATATTACTTGTCACTTTCTAGTATACTAATTATTAATTATATTCATTGCTAATTATCAATTTTAACTTTTTTAATGAGCGTAACTTACAAAGATACAATCTTGAAAACATATAGAGATGCGCGCGTTGTTATGATCTTATGAAAGATTTATCCAAATGAAGAGAATTATCTAAATAGATGAAAGAGTAATTAAACATAGTAATGCATAGATTTATATATAAATATGCAATTAAACTCTTTGGAATCAAATCGATTGGATTAACGAAAAGAATGCTAAAACAGATTTCAAATGACGCCTGGTGCTATAATGGTATAGCTTTTCTGAAACTACAGCATTTAACCAGGTCGCCAAATATATGTATAATGATCCACGTGACTCCCGAATGTTAGCACCGTTGGTTGCACGATGCAGGAAATACGCTTTAACTTTTAAGGAATAAGATACAACCTTCCGACTGAAAGCATAATACATTCTAATTAATAAGATAATAACATCTCTCGAATGTCATCTTTCATTATACCGTAGCGAATGCCTCTACCTAGATCAGGTTGACTCCTAGCAAATGCCTGGTCTAAGTGAAAGGCCGATAGGCTTTACCTTACTCTTCAGTCCCTTCTGAGCCGAATAGACGCAGAAAAGCCAACATTATCGGGTGACAAGAAAGCCATACATATGTCTTAGTCAACGTCAAGAGAACGCGAACAACATACATATGTATGATATCAGATCATCCTCAACATTCTAGATGATGGAAGATAGCAGAAATGGATACGGTACATTCGTTGAGAAAACGTATATTGTAACCAATCAAGACTAATAAGCACATTCTGATAGGAAATTGATTATTCAATAACATATTAAATAATTACAAAATATATGGTTGGCTAGAATTCTTAGAGTAATCTTTGAAATTGACTAGCATTCAAAAATCTAAACATGGATTACCGTATATCATCGATCTGCGAACTTGATTCTACGATATCAATACCAAACCTTCGACTATTTTTTGTCGCATTTCGATATATCGATCCCAAGACCCGCCGTGACATATTTTTTCCCCCTTGCCATGTTTTTCTCTCCACAAAACTATATATACAGAAGCGCTTCTGCTAAATAAATTACGTTTTTAATTATTTAATTATGTTTTACCAATTATTTTAAATCCCAATTAAAATGGGATTTTCCTGTCTTTCCTGTCTTCCAAGATTAAGTTCAGGAAATTATGTTACGAATAACTTGGATTATCACTGGCGACACGTTGCTGGAGTAAAAAAAACTGACAGCAAAACAAAACAGGAGCAACATCTTTCGGGTCGCTGCAGACTCTTCCGTCACTTTTTTTATCGTCTTCTTCGAACCTTGAAAGTGTCGTAATTATGTTTTAAAGTAGAAATTAAACGGATTAATCTTTGTTATCATGATCCTTGTCTTCTTTTGGTGATAGCATTTTTATTGTCATATTGGCGCGTGCCTTGGCTTCGGTCATCAACGGTCCAGGAGTAGCGTTTTTACTATTCGTCGCTATTGGACCAGTAAGACGAAGCAATGCTCTAAGTGTTCTTGTGAAATCCACTCTGTAAAATGTTTACATTTGTGTTAAATAGAATTAAGTAAACTAATTATTCTGGTTTTAGCAAGAGTAGTTAAAGACACTAAATAGTGGAAAGACGGTGGGGATTTATTCACGTTTTTCGTCACTCCCAAAGGTCGTACCCAGCAGGTGTCGGCTGTTGCTTGGTCGTGACCGGGGAATAGCTTATTATATTATGACAGGTGGAATGCGAGCCGGTGAGATGTCACAAGCAAATGCCACGGGGTTCGAACAAATTGCTGTGGAAATAGTATTTCTCCTCGAATAGCACTTATTATTTGCTTGCTTGCTTATTACGCTACACCCTGAATTAATTTCCCGATAAATAAAATATTTGTTCTAGTTTTTACCCATCATAAGAATGTCCATCAGTTTATTTGAGAAACAAATAGCTAGGTCCATCTCTTAATTACGACACAAAGTCAGCACGTACAGTATAGACCTACGTCAAAGTATCGTACTGATGCGTTGCGCAGTGTTGCACCAACTTATTTCATCATTTGAAAAAGATTCGCGCATGAAAAGATTATCTCTTATGTTATTTACGTGGTCAGACACTGATAGACTGCCGATAAATGCTACATACTGTAAGTGATTAAAAAAATAGGCTTAATATTTTTGAGGGCATCTTTAAATATTGATAATACTGTATTGAAACGCTAGCTATTTTAGGATGGCTTACGTGCATCGATAACGTGGTGATATTGCTTATGGAAGATAAACATATAGCTATGAACTCCAAAGGGATTATTCATTGTAGCTTCAGAACCTGACCTGTCAATACCGAGTTTTAATTAAAATGACTAAAGATCATCAAGTAGTAGTTGTTGCTCCGGCTGGAGGACAATCTGTTGGAGTATTCATCCCGGGTAATTGCCCGAATTGCAAAGTAAGTCAATTACCATTTTATTTGAGCCAATCGCGTTGGGCCGTTGGGAAAACAAATTAGACTAATAACGTTTGTTTTGATAATAGGATGGGCATCTTATCGAAACCGTAACGCCCTGTGGTGTTCTTTGGGGAATGTGCTGCTTCCCTTGTGGCCTCTACTGCCTCTGGAATCATAAGGACCGAAAATGGTACTGTATTAAAACAGAGTTTTTATTTTGGTTTGTTTCATTTATAAAAATGCCGTTTTACGTTTTCAGCGGAAGGTGTGGATTCTATAAGGCGGCTTAAGTAAGGAAATTCAATTGAGACCGAATAATAATACCAAGGATCCAATAAATATTTTCATGCTTTTAAAACAAAATTAGGTAGATTCACAAACGATCAGTTTTGATCGTTTCTTTCTAGAATGAAATATAATAAAGCGCAATGTTAAGTTGTATGGACGAGGTTGTTATATCATATATAGTGCACTGGGCTTCTGATGGTAACGAAGGGAAATCGGTAAATGGTAGCTTTGAGAAAATCGGAATCTGTATAATAATTAATTATTCAGTTTGAACCAAGCCTTTTCGTGCTCACTTTTGAGTTTCAATTCCAATTGATTTAATTTTCTGAGTCTCCAGGGTCTACATTATTTTAAATATATTGAATACCGATATTGCAGATCGCCGTTCTTTAGAACTTATTCTCTTATCTCGGAACAAAAAAAAACGAAACAAGGAAAAAAAATAATAATGGCGGGCGTATGCTTGTTATAGAGGCGAATGCATCAATTGATAGCACCAGGTGCGAATCATCAGGCGATAGTAATAATACGCTAGATGATAGAGGCATGACATTATCAAATGACATCAGTCCTCAATTAAGATCCTTAAAAAATGTATTGATGGGCTTTATAGTTATCAGTATCCAGAATACAGTATAGACCAAAATAGACAACAAATATTGATTGTTAAAGGTTAATGTGCATTTGTTCATGTTGCCACACTATATCATTTATCCACATTTCATCCATTTTATATCAAATAATTATTTTTGAATATTCCTGGAATCATGACTAATAAACTCTACTAAGAAACTAATTGTATAAATTAATAGATCTTCACCCGATGAACCCCCAAAAATAATTAAATAGTACAATTTGAGTGTACACACTTTTTCTGGCTATAATCAACTCTATTGAAAATGCCACTAGAGCTAAAATGGATCCAATGCTTAAAATAAAAAAGGAGCCTTGTAGATCCTTCAACGATAACTTCTTAGGCTCACTGTTCGCTCTCATTTGGATGCGCTGAGCTTGTTTGCATTTCGCAATGTTAGGCCAGTGAATCTGTTTCCAATGCTGGATCAATCCGCTCTCCGACATCGTCATGATCCTTTGTAAACAGTAAATATGTATTAGCCAATCATCTATATGGATAGAAACATATTTTCGAAGATCTAACTTTCGATTGAAAATTGATGCCAACGGACTTCCCTTAGCGGCCACAAAGGCAAAATTGGCTTTGAAGAACTCCTCTTTCGTTGTACTAAGTCGACATTGACTCGATTCCAAATAATCACGTTCCATCAAATTATCTAAGAAAGATTTGCCCTAAAATTCGTGTTAAAAATGTACAACATTTACCAAAAGAAATTAACATTTTAAAAGCAAATTTCACATTTACCTCGATGTATACGCTTTGTCCTGTTAGAACCGCAGTTACTCCATCCATCGGTTCATTGACCCTCCATTCCGGATGCTGAAGCAATCCATTGCCAATTGTTCTGAAAACGCCCTTTTCCGCTCCCTGATGCAAAGTTTACAGTACCGTGTGTATTGATGACTTGATTTTTGATGAAATATTTACAATTAGTTACCAGGAATAGATGTTCTAGAGCGGTTCCACGACGCACAAGCCAATTACGATGTGAATTCGATAGTTCATCAAGCGAGTTGACTAGCGGGTGTACTTTTGGTACACTTATAAAAGACCTATGCAAGCCATTAAACATTAATTATTAGAACTTAGCACTATTAATAAATCAGAATGATTACATCATAACCCCGGTATAGGCATGAATAAGCACCATAGAAGTGAGACACAAAACTGTCATAACTAGTTTTGTTTTAATTGTCCAGTTGTAATAAAAAGAAGATGTTGATATAGCTGCAAATAAATAAAAAGGAAATCTCAAACAATAATGTAAGTTTTGCATTGATCATATATTATTTTATATTCACGCTGTGATACTAAAACCGCAAAGACGGATTGAAACTTTTCAACAAGTTTAGTATAATTCGAGAAGTTGATGTGCTGTCGATCAGGGCGTTTTCGGTTACGGTCGAACAAGTCCGTTATAAGCCATAAGATGATTGGAACGAAAATCATCATCAGGCACAATCCTAGCCATACAAGACTTTGGAATGGTTTGGTGAAAGCCATTAGTCTGCTGTCTTCCATCGGAAGTGGAATGAGTAAAATGCGAGGCTCTTCGGCGTAGATTTCTGTAAAATCTATCACTTTTCTCCTTTCGTAAGTGACAGTAAATGGAGCGATACCCATATCAGATTGCTATAGGAAAGATGGCTCAATTAATCATAACTTAATTTATTTGAGAATTAAACATAAATTACGTTGCTCAAAATCATGCCGATCATTCCATTCCAAGATCCGTTGACCTCTGCTCCGTATAAATCATCATATGGGGTGACAACTTCGTATCTGGAAACAAATATTAATTAAACTAAATTTGTAAAATAATCTGTGCGTTTTCTTACGAAAAATTATAAACATCTCTTAGAGCATTTATGATCTCATAGCAGATACCCGTATACTCCACGATGGAACCGCTCTTAGACCGTCGAAATACTACCCAAGGTGGATCCTGATGCGATTTTATTATTTAAAACTATTATTTATTAAATGTATAACTTTGTTAAGGTTAGGGTTTACTTCAAGCGATGCTAACCGAAATGCTTTTCCGTTTAAAAACGCGGAAACTTGTTCTATTTTGGAACAGCCGAGCGCAGAATCATTGAAAATGTTTGCCATATTTTAGTTCTCTCTAAATATTCAATAAACCTACGGTAAATAATTAATTTGTATAAAACTATTTTTTAGTATATAAACAATTTTTCGGTTATTGAACTTTTTACCTAAAAAGGAAAAGAAATGCGTCGTTATGTCGAAGCAGTTACATAATAACGTCGACAGTCACTCAAACTCACGATGTGGTATTGGTTGGACTAGGAAATGTTTATACCTATATTGACATTAATGATAGCGACACATATCGCCATATCATTCGTTAGAAATACGTTACGCCTCCATTACTATAATGATACAGGTGTGAAAGCAATAAAAGAAAGAAGGGCAATAGTAAAATAAAGGGAATTAAAATTTTACTTTACTCGTAATAATGAAAATGCAGCCATAAAGAAACGCGCATAGAAAGGTGTAGTTTATTTTTCATATATCAATACACATATTGAAGAATTCTTAATTTGACCTGTTACATGCTAATATAATCTCTACTAGGAAAGTTGTAATAGCTAAGATACAGCCGATGCTCCAGAGCAAAAATGAACTTTGGAGATCTTCTAATGACAAACTTTTGGGCCCCTTCATTCTACGTGTACTTTGAATGTCTTTACACTTTTCAATAGATGGCCAATGAAGTAGCTTCCAGTACTCAATCAAGCCACTCTCTAACATCTGCAGGATCCTGCAGCACTCAATAATTATTTTTTGGTGTCGTATAATCAGTTGAATTTTCTAAGTCAACTCACTTTTGATTGATAAAAGATGTTAAAGGGCTTCCTTTAGCAATGAGAAAAGCTTGACTAACTGAGAAAAATTCTTCCTTGGTCGTAGTTAGTCGACATTGCTCCGACTGCAAATAATCTTGCTTCATTAATTGCTCCAAGTAAGACCTCCCCTACAAAAATTGATGTTAGAACAAGTGTGAACCAAGAATTACTTTTAAAAAACTTTGATTCTTTATATTTACATCAACGTATGCGCTTTTTCCTCTGACCACGGCGGCTACACCATCCATCGGTGCATTAACAACACTTAATTCTGGAAAACGACGTAGCCCATTACCGATAACGTAGTAAATACCTCCGTCCGCCTCCTATAAAGTCGGAATTCTTTTTAATAGACGATGATGTATGCTATTTGACTGGTGATTACCATAAACAAAGATTCGAGAGCAGTTCCTCGACGCACAACCCAATTAAGAGGTGAACCGGGTAGTTCTTGAATGGATTTGATCAGCGGTTGCACTTTGGGTACACTTATAAATGATCTAATAATACATACATACATAATGTTTTAATTGGATTTTATAGATTATTACTTCAAAATATGTTTATACTACATAAGAGCTCCGGTATAAGCGTTATTAAGCACCATACAGCTGAGACACCAAACCGCCATAATTAGTGCAATTGACCAACTATAAAATCCAAACTTAGGCACAGCTAAAAATAATGAGTATACAAATGTTATTAAATAATTTAATTAAGTTCATAATTTGTCTTTACATTGTGAAACTAAAACAGCGTAGACGGACTCAGTTTGTTGAATGACCAATTTAATTGAAGCACTGTTCGAAGGACCACTACGTAAACTGCGATGATGATGGAGTTGATTCGTGAGTTTTATTATAAACCAGGAAGTGAGAAGAACGAATATAATTGCTGAGAACAATGCCACCCAAACAAGGATCTGGAATGGTTTCGTACAAGCCAGCAACCTGTTATCTTCCATCGGAGGTGGGATTAACAATGCAGTGGGCTCCTGATGGTAACTTTCTGTAAAATCGACTACTTGGCTTCGGGCATAAGTCACTGAAAATGATCCGATCCCCATGTCTGACTCCTTTAATATCAACAATTAAAAATCATAATAATAACTATATAATACCAATTTGAGTTTAGACTTATTTACGTTGCGTAAGACCATGCCAACCATCCCATTCCAAGACCCGTTTGGCATTTCTGCCCCATAAGATTCATCCGGCGGGAGTGAAACTTTGTAACTTAATAAGAAATTATATTTGAACTTGAGCCTTTTTCAATTACTTGAAACAATTAAAATGTCTTACGAAAAATTGTACAAATCTCTCAGTGCGTTAATGATTTCGTAGCAGATGCCCGTGTACTCCACGATGGAGCCGTTCCGAGATCGTCGAAATATTACCCACGGTGGATCCTATCAGCACGCCATATTTATTGCATACGAAACTTTTAGAATAAGCTTTTGAATACTTCAAGAGATGTTAGACGAATGTGTTTCCCTTTGAAAAATGCGGAAACTTGGTTCTCTGCTGACGAGGTATGCAAAATATCAGTCATCATTTGCGCTTTGCGCTTAATGAAACTCAAATTTGATCAAATTTATCAAAACTATCGAGCTGTCTATATTCGTTGTCGTATTTCCGTGCACGTGTCCGTGGAACAGCCAACACGAGCAAAAGAAAGGCGCCTTTCTGTATAAATTGCTGCGCAGTAACATTGACTGATAAAAAAGAGGCCGTCACCGCGTGATATGTCATTTACTATCGCGATTGACGTTAATGGTGACGTAACATTCTCAGGTGTTTTAGTAATGAGTTAACGCCTGTGCATAATTGTATTGATTTGAAGACTTTCAAGAAACGCAATAAGAATATATTACGATCGATTTATTTTCGAGCCTTACAAATGAGTACGAAAATGGGGGCAATCGTCACCAACTGATGCACAACTCTTCAAACATATTGAATGTAGCTACCAGATATAGATAGAAGGATTCGATGTTCCAAATAAATAATGGTATATTAGAGAAACAAAAAAAAGGGGCTTAAGGCTTAATCCTGGATAGAATCACCTCTACTAAAAATGTCATCAGAGATAAAAGCGCCCCAATACTTAAAATGAAAAAGGAACTATGCAAGTCGTTCAAATATAGCTTTTTAGGCTCACTCTTATTAGTTATTTTTCCGATAAAACTACGCTGGGTGTCTTGGCATTGTTTAATGGAAGGCCAATGAATCTGCCTCCAATGCTGAATCAACCCACTAGCCGACATCATCAAGATCCTTTTTGAAAAATACAGTTTAGTTATAATATGACTTTAGGAACGTACAAATTAAATGTAATAAAGACGCACTTTCGATTGAAAATTGATGACAGAGGACTTCCTTTAGTGGAAATAAAAGCTATATTATCTTTGAAGAATTCCTCTTTTGTTGAACTGAGTCGACATTTTCCCGACTGAAAAAAATCTTGTAGCATCTCTTGTTCCAAGTAAGGCCTCCCCTGTTGAGTAATTATTGTCGTTGATCAAAACTCTAAGCCATTATAAGATATTATGACTTACATGGATCTTTCCTGTAATAACCGCAGCCTTTCCTTCAATCGGCTCGCATTGACCAATCATTCCGGATGTCGACGCAAACCATATTACCGATGACAGAATAGATACCTCCTTTTGCCTCCTTAAACCAGATATTATGTTATTTGAATTATGTATAGTTTGTCTATCATTAATCGTTATACCATGAAGAAAGATTCAAGAGCAGTTCCCCGACGCCCAATCCAATTAATAGGTGACTTTGGTAGGTGGTCAAGTGTTTCGACTAACGGGCGTACTTTTGGTACACTTATAAATGAACTAAAAAGTTGTTGAACGTGAATTTGAGATTTAAATAGATGGATCAAAAATAATTAAATCATAACATCGGTATAGGAGTGTGTAAGTACCGCAGTGCTGAGATACCAAACTGCCATTACAAGAGTAGTCTTCATTGTTCAGTTGAAAAGAAAATATGAAAATGAGGGAATAGCTGCAAATAGATAAAACCAAACGACCAAATTCATATTTAGATTAATTATTGAAGCAACAAAATCTGTCTTATTCACGTTGGGATACAAAAACCGCAAAGACAGATTGACAATTTTCAACAATTTTGGACTTAGGAGTAATTCGATGAGTGGTGCTGATGATGGCGCTGCTGATCGAGGTGTTTTCGGTTACGGTCATTGATTTTAGTTAAGAACCATAAGATGATTGGAACGAAAATCATTAAGCACAATCCAAGCCAAACAAGATTATTGAATGGTTTGTAAAAGGCCAATAGCCTGCTACTGTCTTCCATCGGAGGTGGAATCAGCAAAGCGGTGGGCTCTTCGTCGTAGATTTCTGTAAAATATTCGTATTATGTTACAGAAAATGAAGCGATCCCCATGTCAGCTTTCCAAGAGGAAAAAATCACTTCCACACAGTTCACTGAAGTGAACACTTTATACAATGTTTTCTGTACGTTGCTAAGAATCACGACAATCATCCATTCCAAGAGCCATTCGCTGTTTTGTTCCGTAATCACGATCCGATGGGGTTACAACTTTGAACCTTAAATAATATAAAACACATGAATTACTACTAAGAAAGAAGGAAAGTTAAATTTGAGAAATTGGAACTTTGAGGAGGAAATGAATTCCTAAAAGTTTACTGAAGTAAAATTTTACATTTTTTTAAAATTTACGTTGCTAAGTATCATGGCGATCATTCCATTCCAAGAGCCATTTATATGTTTTTGTTCCGTATTCATGATCCGATGGGGTCACAACTTCGAGCCTTAAATAATATATATATAAAAGAAATACTAATAAGACGTTAAAATGAGATACTTTCAATTAATTTTCATATGAAAAATTGTAGAAATCTCTGAGAACATGTATGATTTCGTAGCAGATTCCTGAATACTCCACGACGGAACCGTTCTGAGATCGTCGAAATACTACTAGCGGAGGATCCTTAATCGATTTCAATCATAAAAAAATTTTGCGATCCCTGAGCTCAAAAGATCATCGATGCAAGGCGATGGGCCGATGGTATATAGCCCTTCGCAACTGACCAATGATTCGACCGCTGAGCGGGAGCTCATTTCAGGAATTGAAGCTTCCTTGACGCAAGATTCGTTAATTTTTCATTTCACATTTATTATGTATATCAAATTCAATTTTTGAAAAATGAATTATTAAATTCACCAACGAATAGTTTCTCCCAGCAATGTTCCAACCAATTTAATTGCCGGATAGCTAAGACTAGCAGAGTCTTCTATATTCTCTATCAAGTCCTTTTCTAGATCAGAAATGGCCACCGACCAGTAATTAAAGAGAATTGAAACTATCTCTAATACCACTATCGTTATCTCTGACTAGTAATCTGTTTTCATCAGTGCCTACTATGTCACTTAACCATACCATTCTCAAAATAAAAGTATTCGACCACTTATATTAGCAGCTCATGCGTGTTGTAGGATGTTAGGAAACCTTCGAAAAGCCAATTCAACGTACAGCAGTACGTACAGTATAGTGCTGCAATGGTTTATCTAAATGGGAAAAGACCGGTAACCCGAGTAAACCTAGAAACCAAAAGGTATATTACATGGCTACCCCGAAGAGATTGTCTTCAGAAGTCAGAAGACATTCAGAAGACTTAATTGGTAAAGATACTCGCTCGTGGCGATATTTCAGTGAAATATTAACGGAATGAAAAATGTGAGAGAACTGCTGTTTAAAAAATCGGGTAGCCCTTCTCCGGAAGGAGCCCAAAAGCGTAAGGAATGTAATTCTTCCCTGCGGTTACATCTAAATGTAATGTACGCACCCGCCAGGTGGATCCAGGTAGTCTTAAAAGACTAACATGGGGTGTAAACGGTGGAACCGTGGAAGTTACAAAAACCTAATATAAAGGTATATTACATATTCCCTATAAATACACAGAATCAGTAATATTCAAAACGTAAAATCAACTTGTTTGATAAGTGAATTTAAATTAGAGTTGCGCATTGCTAGGTTAAACATAGATATGATAACAACAATTCACTTTTTTCATAAATGCTGTTTAATGAATATAATGTATAATGATTTGTAACATTTTTAAGTGAAAATTTTAGGCGAATAAATTCGTTCGCTGCCCTGACTATGATTCAATCGAATAATCTAGATAGCAACGTTTTCAATCAAGCTCAACTGCGTAATGCGCATTCAAAATATCATGGGAAATTATTCCTATATTAGGTTTTGCAACTCGATCCTCTTAAAATAAAACTCATAAAAGACATCATACATATCCTTACCTAAAAAGTTCTTTCAACGAACGAAAGGACTGACGACCCCACTACTTGGGATTTTTTCACTCTTTTAATTGTTGTAAAATTATTGTTGTTTTTTTCATCTGGTGGTAGTCTATTCTTCTTTTGTACGGTACTAAGGAGTGGCTACGTAACTCGGGGATTCATTATACTTGCACTCGTGAAAAACAATCTCGTCTGTGATCTATAAAAAGCAGCAGGTTGTTGAGGGCCAATTTGTGACTTGGCCCTCAAGAGATTGGTTGACGTTAGCAATCGGGCCGTAGCCTGGAGAGTAGTGATGTCAATGTCGATTTACTTCCGTTTGTAACAACTTTCTATCTATGACTGCACCGAGACCAAGATGGTGGACGCTGCTGGGTGAAATTTATGGTGAAATTTTGGGCGAGAAAATAGAAACCTAGGAAACTGTTTCCATGGAACAGTTTCAAGGACCATTTTAAAGGGACTTTTTAAAATGGGATGCGTCATAAGGATTTAAAAATAAATTTCAATTCACCTTGTTATCATGCTTAGAGTTTAATTCCTACTTCAACATTCAACACATTTATTTAAAACCTGATTACCATATTAGCTTATTACAACGGAGAAAAATAAAGCTGTTTCTCCTTAGTCCCTATTCGTCCAGTAATAAACGTTCTGGCTAGACATGAGTAATCGCTATGCAGCAAAAGTCCTGAAAAAAAGGCAACAGTCAACCAACAACATCACCATAACCGAAGTCTCACAACAGGATATGCCTCACTATATAAAGAGACACTCACGAGGCTGGCGTAACTTAAACCACAGAGCCCACAGACAGCGACCCAACTACGGTAGTCAGTCCAAACTACAAATTATTACCTTTTCCTGATTAAGGGTAGTGTTAGGTTTTACAATCAGCACAAGCGACATCATCGTTACCGTAGTCTCTAGGCTATGTGGAATGATATGTACACTGTAACGTACCGAGAGAGAACAACGTTACTCTTACGACGCTCCTACAAGATGAAGCACGTCAATCTACCGACTGATAAGTAACAGTACAATAACTCACAGAAATATTTGTGTATAACAAAGCAGCTAATCAGGCGACTTACATTAAATGTATACATCGTGATAACCATAACATAAACTGTAATAATTATAACATATGTGAAAGAACGCCCTCGACAAGAGACAGTAAAAGGCATAAATGCAATACACCATCTCACTTATTGAGACGGCACAAGACGACCATTTGCTTTATCCATCTTAACACATATTATAGCAAACACATTTTGTCGGATTGGATACATTTTATTTGTAACCGAAAAGATTAAAGATTTGGGTTCAGATTTTACCCAAAATTTGTACCCAAATCATTAACTGCTCGACGGCCTAAATCATTAAGCACGGTGGTTGCATAATGGCGATTGACAGACTATCGTTTCAAGCAATCGCACATGCGTATTGTTTGAGATTAAGCATCGGAAATTCTATCTGGAGAGTGAGATTCGCAGGAGACGTTCGCAGTGATTGATTTGTTAAGAAATCATCCATCAGTTGATCAGTGGCTCTCAGTTTCGCTCTCATTAACATCTTGCTTGTCGGTTCGTAACAACGAAAATTGTGAAATACTTAAATCAGGTATCGTCCCATAAGAAAAACATGTCGTAGAATTTCATTATGGTAATTATGTTACATAACTTTTCGCGCACGACATCCTTAAGCAGCTTCTGGGCAAGGCACGCGTGGACAACTGTTCTCAGCGCAATCCTGCGTAAAATTCGTTCAAAAAAACATAATTTGTAAAATTCGTTCACAAAAACATAATTTGGCTTACCGCTTATGTTACATTAGGAATCATCGCTGGATATGAAAGTATGTTTGTTGTATTTTTTTTTTCAAAATGTGAATAGATGTAGCTAAGCATATTACTAATAGCTATGTTGAATAATGCTTCTCGTGGTGTAATTGGATACACCGCATAAACATTTTATTTTAATATCCAGAATGAATAGTAACACGAATAATTGTATCAACATCAGCACAACGACGAAGCTGATAAGTCTAATGTATTACGTGGATCCATATCTTTCCACTATTCATATTGGCTTTGCCGTGATCGGTATACCAATGAATCTGCTTGTGGCTGGAATCATCATTTTTACGCGACCACTGCAATCTATCCAAAATATCTTTTATCGATACATGTATATTGCCCGTATATCGACGATGACTCTCCAGAGACCAAGCAACAAGGTTGGCCCTGAATTCACTTTCTAGAACCGTCGAAGGTTGGTTGTCAATTTTCTACAGAGAGCGTTACCATGGAAACGATCGCAGCAACCTTGAAACTAAACGAAACTTCCTGGATGATTTTTGATTGGGTATGAGCTGCCTAGCTATGTTTACGCCATGGGGTAAATAAAAGTGTAGGCAGCAACTCATAATGTTCGTGTTGCCAATAACCATTGGTACCATACGAGATCATTTTTCATTTACAGACACTCGAGCGAATTTTGTTAATGATTGATACAATGATACATTCAATTAGATAGCTTGCTCGATTAATAAGGGAATCATCCGTGCAAATTTGGATTAGTATGTAAAGAAGAAACTTTTTAACAGATTGATTGGAAATACAGTAGTAATACATCTAGTTAACAATTGGGTGACGACCTAAGTGACGACTGACTTCAGACGATCCAGTTGTGGCCCGTTCACGTACTCTACGTACGTGGTGTGCAAGAAAGTCTTCTTCGAGGTCTTCTTGCGCACGGGAAAAGAGCATCAAATAGACCTCGCGCCATCTATGCTGATCCTATATAAAACGAAACATTTCACACTCACTCGGAGGTTGTGTTAACGGTCGGTTGTCACTAAGAGTTTTTCTGATAAGAGTTTTTGCACAAAATAGTTCTTTTAGAAATGGACTCTATTGAGAGTGATAATTTGGTGAACCAGAAAGGATGGATTGCCGTAGATATGGTAGCGACTGCCAATGAAGAATTTTCGGCCCCTATAACTGACATTGACAAGAAAAAGTGCGCTTCAAAGTGGGAAAATTGGTGGTATTTCGGATCTAAATCAACGATTGGATCAGAAGAAGAGCAAAAAAAGACATCAGAAGGTTTATGGGAAAAATTTGCCCGCACAACTACCGGTCATGGTTTTGCTCGTATGGTAGACAAGGATGAGCCCTTGAAATATAGAATTTTCTGGGTAGTTGTTGTCACATTTTTGACGGCTGGACTGTTCACTTCTGTCTTTATTTTAAGTTACGATACTTTGATTATCAAAGAAGTGCGTAGGGAGTTTATTGTTCAGCACAATTCGAGTCTCAACCTTCCGGACATTCACATTTGTGACACATCTCTCTTCAACGTCACCGTTCTGAGAGGTATCATACTATGGGGTGCCAATCGGAGATTTTTTCCAACTAGAACTATAAGAAAGTAAGATGTACAACATTAAGATTTAAGATATAACATACCAAATTTCAAATCTAAAATTTAAGATTTATCATATATAGTTTGCCTGTCATAGCGGCGGGCCATGGCAAGCAAACCATATTATGTAACTACTGCGGGTATTGGAGGTTATATATATAGTAATAAAAAATAAAAATGTGTGCAATACATTGTGCGATTTTTTTAAAATTCAAATTGAGAAAAGCTACCTCATTTTTATGGTAGTGTCGCTACATTATAAATGTGCTATATCATTTTAAAACTTAAATCAAGTCTTAGATCTTAAATCTTAGCCCGTTTTTCATTTGGCATTTTAGATCGGTTTTTTAGCAGATTTTTTATCGGAAGTTGATCTAACGTTGATCGAGATCAATTTCATGTCAATTCGTGTCACCGTTCTGAGAGGTATATCCCAATAATTAGCATTCAACCACGATCTTAAAACCATGGCTTTTTAAAATTCTACTCTTGACTAATTTCTACCATACTGATATGTATAGTAAAATTTGACAGTCAATAAGCTAAAAGAGTGATAGCCCAGCAGAGCGCTAAAATATTAAATTTCATGATACAATAACCTCTCTTATACATTAAACGGTGGTGATCGGCAACCATTAAAGTGGGGGAAAATACTGCAACCAATGATAAAATTCACTTAGTTGTTTATAGTAAGTTTATTTTGTTAATTTCGAACCCGTGAATTAGTTATTGATAAGATCTTTAAAGTGTATCTATAAAAGCTAGCTGCTACAGTCTGCCTCGAATGATTCTTACTTTTAGTATGTATTTTGTATCTTTAAAATAAAGATTAGCAAATAAGAACAACCATGTCCGCATTCTTGTATTTTTTTAAATGATTTTATTTACTGAATATTTTATGATTCTGTAGGATTGGGATTTAATGATTCGCTTGCGTCGTACATAGCCTTGGCTCTATCGCCTCACCTAGCATCACATGGACTGCAACAAGATACTAAAATGCGACAATACCTAGAGTTAGATTATCGCCGACTCATGAAAGGAAGGACCATCCAAGACGTTTTCGAAAAGGCCGTTCTAAAGTATTATTTTTTTTAGTTTTATGACAAACGACTTTCTAATATTCTTTTTTAAAGGTGATATATTGAATAACTCTTTCGAAACTTTCCAGATGCGAAGATATTATACTGGGCTGCACTCACAACACCATTAAATATTCAAGTAAACATTGCTGCAACCGTTTCTTTGGTGCTGAGCGTTATTTTACCGATTCGGCCACAATCTGTATCTCAACCCACAACATGCCACCATTGCAAGAATTATTTGTCTCCCAAATCTACGGTTTCACTGTTTATCTTAAAACCAGCTCTCATGCTCGTTTCGGTAACAATTCAGCTAAAATCACACATTTCATTCATATTTATTAAAAAATAATCTTAAAACTTGAAATGAACATTCTCATGAATGTGCAGAATTCGACCCGTCTATCATATCGAGCAATGTTGCAGCAAGGCGCGGGATAATTTATGCAGTTTCAGATCGGATCACAACTGTGAATCCTGCTGTTTCTACTTCGGGATACTACACCACTCCCGGGACTTGGACAAGCGTCTCTATTTCACTTTCCCGGGTGATAAAAACATGAGCATTGCTTAAAAATAACCGCTGTAATAATGAGATATTTATTTACGTAAATGAATTATTTTATATAGACGGACAATACAGAACTATCCAAAGGGATACTGTCGCCGTATCCTTGTGCTCCAGCCAATTCCGGGTCCCATCTTTCCCTGGTGCCCAGTTACGAAGTTTATTCAGAACGTAATTGCTTTTTTGCTAGTGCTCACTCTGTTCTGGAAGCCAAAACAAATTGCTCTCGTTTCCGTTTCAAGACAAAATGTAGGAAATCTGTAAGGTTTCCCTTTCTGATATTTAAACTAATCAATTTGTTTAAAAATTAGCAAACCACCCTCCATGTGAGCCAAAGGTGATGATTGACGCCTACTCGCCTGAACTAGTTGTGGCGATCAAAGAGAAGACGAACAATTGTCCTCAAGACTGTATTTTTGACGATTATCAAATTTCTTCATCGACTACTTATCTTCATTTGGGGGATCATGATGATATGCACGAAGATGAGGAACATGATGATAGCATTTTCCATACCGCCATTCATTTTTTCTACCCCTCGTTCAAATTTACTATTATAAAAAATCATCCACAGAGCATTGTCAAATGGCTCAGTATGTATACTGCACATATTTACATATATTATAAAATGGAGTATTACTCCAGTAAAGTATTAATTAAATTGTTTAAATTCTTCGTACAGGTGAGATTGGCGGCAACATGAGCTTGTTTGTCGGGGCAAGTTTCGTCACTTTACTTGAAATCGCTGTATTCATCATTCACTTTTTTCACCTTTATTTCCTCGGAATAAGAGCTACTTGAACAATGTTCTTCTACCAAAAATATGTGTTGATAAATTAATTTGGGTGGCTGTTTATACCTAGTAAATATATTATTAGGTTTATTATTATAAGTTTATTAGTTCCTTACGGATGATCCGCAATGAATCGGATATCTAGTGATTCAAATCCGGTGTTATCACACTACGACCACAGGCCATCAAGATGAAAGACAAGGATTTATGTTGAAAGGATACTCATGGTACTGACTCTCAACAAGAATTTCAATGTTGTCAATTATTTGGAAAGTAGAAAACGATTTTCCTGACCGTTTCCACATAGTTTCTTCTAGTCATCTGTTTAATACGTAATAAATTACAATTATTCTATGTAATGGAATCCCGCACTGTATCAATAAATGGCTGCATTGCTGTGAATGGTGTCGTTTCGTAGAAATTTATATGACATCCCGAACGATGGTCCCTAATGAAATCATGCCTTCACAGCGAAATTATATTTGTCATGTGACACTACATATAGTACAGGCGCACTGTACCTATGTAACAAAGAAGTTACAATGAATTTTAAAAATCCTGGATGTAGATAAAACAAAGTATTATGCACCAGCTGGCGCATACATAATTTGAACATTTTTTCAAATAAAAAATTGTACAACTTTTCATGTAAAAAAACAGAGGGATTTTCCATAAGAATATACACGGCGGAGGGTGCTGGTTTTGAAATAGTCCGCATACTCACTCGTATATAAGAATAGATATTTTGAGGAATACTTAATAAGATATGTAGATGAATTTTCAACATTCGCCTTTTAATATGTATTCTTTTTGTGACGTCAATCGGCCAATGCCTGTAAATCATTTGCGTTCAGGTGTTCGGGAAGCTAGTAAGCTATCAGCGGACTTTTAAGGGGAAGCGTCCTATTACCTCCATAACACTCGGTAAGAGCGGCAAACTCCGTCCGGCAGCCGGCGTGCCGTGGCCTTGCGCTTGTAGTCTTGCAGTTGTAACAGAGGAGAAGTTTAAACGCACCTATTGCTTTCAGCGCTAGGAGGTTTCCGAAGGGATCGAGGGATTCTATAAACATTTATAATTTTTTAAACAGCCCTGCACAATGCATCCTGATATGACTTTCAATACAGAAATAGGACTGCTCTGTGCTCACCTATCTTGGCGAGTGCTCTTTTCGCTCACATCATAACAATTCATAATGAGCGAACTTATTGCGTTTATTCTGAGCTTATAATTTTCTTATTGCATTAGAATGATCATTTGAACTAATAAAACATAGTAAATTAAGGGAATTCTTTGATAAGCTGTAGGTTGAATGAAACAGAGAGGATGAAGCACTGTACGTGTAAATAATTCTGGCTGAAAATTCATATAGCTAAATGTTTACTACCAATGCGGCAAAACAAATTGCTAAAATTTCATAAGAACTGACAAGTTTTGTTCCACTAAATTTCCAAATCAACTCAATTGGCCATGTCATTCTGATCAAATGTTTTTGGTCAATTCCAAACAAATATTTGCTAATAAACTGATTACACCTCTATTGTACCGTAATTAATAACAATAAATGGAACATAACGGCAATTTTGGTGATGTTTGAGAATACGTCAAACGTCAGATTAAAACAAATTGCATAACCAAGACTAATCCGTCTAAAACAGCCTAGACGAGACCTATCATCTGACTAAATTATAATATGGTATAACTTTACAGTTTTATTTTTGTCAATATTTTTTCTTATACTGATGGCAAACAGTGTACAGTACAGAGTACTCAATTGCGTCGCTATCATCAAACGTCACCGTCAAACATAACTTTTTAAAGCTTATATCAACATTACATCATACAACAATATTGATGTATTGTCAGAGGTTACGTCAAATTTGACGCAACATCAAAGGTATTTGATAATTATGGGATTCAGGTAATGAAATATCTAACTATCTAGTCTGTTATAATTTGAAATTGACATTTCTATTACTACTTTCCAAGGTGTCAGACGGAAGTGGTCTTTGATGATAACTCTTTAGTTATCTAAAGATCGTTCCTTGTTGTATCGTTGGTAAAACCTATCATATATCTCCATTCTTACCGGCTAATGGCTATACGGGCTACCAGGCTCATAGCACTCATCGAAGTCCGTCCACCATCCAATCGTAGGTAAAATTGCACCTCCGCTCCTGCCTATCAAAGTCCATTTTTTTTCTTTGATCCGTTCACCGTTCAAACGAGGGCCATAGCAACAGTGACAGTGGGATCATCTTCAATGTCCCTAATAACCGTCACAAGTGCTCAGACAACTCTTTTGTTCCCATCCCCGCCTCATCAAGTCCTATGAACATTTTCCTTTTTTTGTATTTGATTATGATTCGCGCTATTGCCTCCTTTCATCCTACTAGCACCACACGAATCGTGTGGATTTATTTGGAGGTAAAACACCTGCCTGCCATCTGTTGGGCACTGATCTGCCATCTGTTGGGATATAATGGGTCTCGGTCAACGACGAGCGCCTAGAATCCCTTCGGGGAAATTTATTAGTTGGTGGAAAAATTTCCGCAAGATGTCTTGAAAGCGCCGGCCGCGGGTTTTGGGATACGGCCCTTCTGAACATGCCTTATTGACCACCGCTCTTATTATGATCAAGCGGGTGTTTTCATATCAAAACAAAGCTAACGTCAAATCGTGAAAAGAGATTCAAGAGCAGTTCCGCGAGCCACAATCCAATTAATAGGCGACTTTGGTAGACTAACGGGCGTACTTTTGGGACACTTATAAATGACCTATAGAAGTTACTAAACGTGCATCGGAGCTTTAAAATAGATGGATCAGAATAATTACATCATAACACCGGTATAGGAGTGTGTGAGTATCGCAGTGCTGAGATACCAAACTGCCATTACTAGAGTAGTCTTTGTTGTTCAGTTGAAACAATATGAAAATGAGGGAATAGCTACAAATAGATAAAACCAAATTCATATTTAGATCAAGTATAGATGCAGCAAAAGTTATCTTAATCAAGTTGTGATACTAAAACCGCAAAGACGGATTGAAAATTTTAATTTTTTTTGTATAGTTCGACGAGTGGTGCTGTTGGTCAAGACATTTTCGGTTACGGTCATTGATTTCGGTTATAAGCCATAAGATATGATTGGAACGAAAATCATCATTAAGCACAATCCAACCCAAACAAGATTATTGAATGGTTTGTAAAAGGCCAATAGCCTGCTACTATCTTCCATTGGAGGTGGAATCAGCAAAGCGGTGGGCTCTTCGTCGTAGATTTCGGTAAAATCCGCTACCTTGTATCCGGTACTTGTATTCATTCGAATGTTACAGAAAATGGAGCGATCCCCATGTCAGCTTTCTAAGAGGGAAAAATCAATTCCACATAGTTTACTGACGAAGTGAAAATTTTACAATGTTTTCTGTGCGTTGCTAAGAATCATGGCAATCATTCCATTCCAAGACCCATTTACTGTTTTTGTTCCGTATTCACGATCCGATGGGGTCACAACTTCGAACCCTTAATAATTCAAGACACAAGAATGGCTAATAAGACATTAAATGTGTGTTCATATGAAAAAATTGTAGATTTCTTTAAGAACATGTATGATTTCATAGCAGATTCCCGAATATTCCACAATTGAACCGTTCTGAGATCGTCGAAATACTACCATGAACGGAGGATCCTTAATCGATTAATCGATTTCAATCATAACAATTTCTTTATACTTTTATTTTCTTTTACACTTACTTCAATCGATGTAAAGCGAATATGTTTTCCTTTGAAAAATGCGGAAGCTTTGTCTCCAGCAGAACTTTTCAAAACGTCACTAATGTGTTATTTTCGTTCAGCTAATCTCTGAAGCTATACTGGGTTTGTTTTTACTTTTTCCGTTCAATTTTTTATCAGAGAAAAAAGAAGTGCGTCGTTCTCAAGAATATCTACATAGAAATAAGCTCAACGCTCACGAACTCACGAGGCAAAACATCATTTGATTGGTATCAAATGATAAGGAAGGTAAATATTTGACGAATTGTATTGATTGATGAACATTGTCAAACGATTCATACGTCGCACCTATAGAGACAGTCCTGCTGGGGTCGTATTCTGAACTTATACTTTCGTAAAGTTTTTTTTTTATTTAGCTGTCAACTTTAGATAATTCTTTGAAATGATTTAGCGCTGAAGTCTGGAAAACTTTAAGGTTGTTTCCGCTTTAACTAAGGTGTAAAGGGCCTCTCGAGATACCTAAAGTATTGAATTCTTTTGACTTTATAAAGTAGAAGTTTTCAAGTACTAAAAAGTAAAGCTAAAGTTAGCAAATGATTTAGAAAATGACCCCTGAGCTCAAACCGCGGTGCAAGGCGATGATTGCCCTCCGCAACTGATAAATGATCCGGCCGCTGACGAGCGCTGAGCGGGAGCTCATTTCAGGAACGTAGAATTGTTCTTCGATGCATTTACAGTTGCCCATCTGTAGAGAGAAAACTCCACTCGGCGACGGACAAATCCAGATTGGAATTGAAGCTTCCTTGATGTAAGATTCGTTAATTTTTTTTCACATAAAAAAATCTGAAAAATGAATTATTTAATTCACCAACGAAGAGTTTCCCAGCAACGCTCCAACCAACTTAATTGCCGGATGTTTAAGACTATCAAAGTGAAATCACCAAGCCCTCTTTTGCATCAGAAATGCTCGCCGACCAGTAGGCCTAATTAAAGAGAGTTCAAAGTATCTCTAATGCCACCGTCGTTATCAAAAGTAATCTGTTCAATAGATTACTATTCAGAGATAACGATGGCCACGGATCCTTGTGTATTGCTCAGTTGTTGGAGATAGACGTAATAGAACAAGTGTCAAACGATTCGTATGACGTTCAAATTCGTTTATATTGATGAAGATTCTGTTCCTGTGATTTTCACCTCACTTTATTGTACTCCGTTGACAAACTATCAGAACACACAAGAGAGGAAAATGTGTCCTGATTGCAGGATTATTAGGCCTATATCAGCTGGCCATCAGTTGATGAGAGCTATTGCCTATATATACTGTGTCGTTTAACCACTATTCTCAAAATAAAAGTGGCCGACCGCCACATTAGCATTAGCAGCAGCTCATGCGTGTTGTAGGATGTAGAGAAAACTTCAAAAGCCAGTTCAACGTACGTACAACAGTCCTGCAATGGTTTATATAAATGGGAAAAGACCGGTAACCCGGGTAAACCTACAAACCAAAAAGTATATTACATGGCTACCCCGAAGAGATTGTCTTCAGAACTCAGAAGACATCGAGCACTTGATTGGTAAAGATACTCACTCGTAGTGGTACGATTTCAGTGAAATATTAATGAAAATGAGCGGCGGGCATCTTAAAAAAGTGAGAGAACTACTGTTTAAAAAATCGAATAGTCATTCACCGGAAGGAACCCAAAAGCGTTGGGAATCTTTTTCTTCCCTCGTTGCATCTAAGTGTAAAGTACATTTAAACATTTGCTCTGAAATCTAATTTTCATGTATACTGGAAATAATAGGTGGATTGGCTCTCTTCCGGGAATTCCTTCAGCGCGAATACAACCAGGAAAATCTGGATTTCTGGCTCGCCGTCGAGGAATATAAAAAGTGCAATCCCCATGAATTGGCTTATAAGGCGAAAATAATCTACGATGATTTTCTAGCCTTACAAGCTCCTAATAAGGTATATTACATTTTCCCTATAAATACCCAGAATCGATAATAATCAAAACGTTTAAGCAGCTTGTTTAATAATTGCATTTTAATTATTAGATTATTTGCGCATAGGCTACTTATAGATCTGATAACAACAATTCACTTTTTGTAATAAATGTTTGAAACTTTTTTAGGTAAACATCTTGGGCGAAGAAATTCGATCGACTGTCCTGACTAGGATTCAGTCGAATAATCTGGATGGTAACGTTTTCAATCAAGCTCAACTGCGCATTCAAAATATTATGGAAAATGATTCATATGTTCGGTTCTGCAACTCGAGCCTCTTTAACAAATGAAAAGGACAGACCCCATCACATTCTAACGTTAAAGTTCTTTCAATGAAAGAAACTTACGATCCAACTACTCGTGATTTGTTCATCTCTATAATTGTTGTAAATTGCTGTTTATTTAATCCGGTGGTATTCCATTTCTTTTAAGGCTATATACACATCACACTATATCTGTTAATTGTGGAATCAGTTGTCTATATGTTTATAAAATTTTATGGACCATTACATGAAGAGACAGTCAATTAGTTTTTTTTTTCAATAATGGAACTGTGAAGAAGGCCAATTACGTTAGTAATTGTCTGTTAAGGAGTGGCTACGGAACTCGGGGATTCATGATATTTGCCCTCGTGAAAAGCAATCTCGTCTTTGATCTACAGAAAGCAGCAGGTTGCTGAGGGTCATTTCGTGACTTAGCGAGAGATCCGAGATTAGCTTACGTTAGCAACGGGGACGCAGCCTAGAGAGTAGTAATGTCAATGCAGATTTACTTCCGTTTGTAACAGGCTAACAGCTTTTTATGATTGACTGCACCGAGGCTGGACTACACGGAAGATGGTGAATGTTGCTGGATGTAATTTATGGTAAAATATTGGGCGAAGAAATAGAAACATGGGTAACTGTTTCCAAGAATAAACATTAAAAAAAAAACTATTTTAAAGGGAATTTTATTCAGTTATAAACGTTCTGGCTAGAGTCTAGACAGTACGGTAATGGTTTTACCAGTGCAACAAAATTTAATTTTTTACTTATTTTAGTTTAGAGCGCGCCGCTTAAATCTCAACCTTTAAACGAAAAGTACGATTTTTTTCGAGGGCATACTTCCTTTTGGGACGTTCCACGCTCTCGAAATTGTTAATGGAGGAAAATTAAGATTATGAAATGCGGGAACAGGACCACGGACGACTCATCGGGTGAAATTTAGACATTTGATGGTCTTAAAGCAGAGGACCCGCAAGGTTAAAACAATGTATGCACAAATTATATTATATTATATTACCTGCTTATATGCTAGGCTTAAATGTGGATTCACACTTGAACACTTGGTGACCTCGTTCCTCGAGAAAATAAAATGTTTCTAAAGCTATAACTGGTGGTGCCAGCCCTATCTAGTCTTATAAAGTTGGTCTGCCTCAGAAAGACGCGTTGTATCCACCTGTAGTAAACTCGAGTACCGATAGACGGCAGGGTATGCGGGTAATATTGTGTGGTACCCCGTACGCGAAATTCAGCATGGCGCTAGCTAGTTAATCGCAGGCGAATTTCTCCTTTCATGCTGTTTCGTGCTTGCAGTTTACAAACCATTTTTTTCAAATTTCAACTTAGAAATTCTACTGGTAAACAAGTTCTCGCTCGAAACAGCATAAATCTACCAGGAACATTCCAGCAACATTTAGCTAGCAGCAGCTGCACGCATCGCAAGCTGGAAATTTGCTACCGGTTATCTACTACCATTCTTCCTTATTATTGCTAGTTTCAAATTATATGCTCGTTGAAAAAAATTATTTTCCGGTTTAAAAGGCTGTGTATTTGTTTAAATCTAAATCCAAATCAGTGTACAAAATTTCGGAACATTAAAATACACTGTTCAATAATAGAGAATATTGAGGTGTTTACAGGAACAAAATCTGTACAGTACTCCAGTACAACAAAAGAGGATCACATCTCTGAAAATTGGGTGATTAAAAACAGCGCAGATGTTACCTAGTTTTTAAATTATTTCAATTAAGAAAGACAGCTGTATCAAATGAAACATGAAAGATATTTTTCTTCAGCTAATTAAAATGAGTCTTCATTTCCATCGAGGAGTTCATTCCCGGTGTCTTTTGAAGTCCCTTCATTGTCGGTGGCTGGATTCGAGGGCTCACTTTCTCCGCTGATGGAGACGGCATCGGAAGATTTCGGAGTACTGGTGTTAGAGGGAGATTGCGTGTTTCGGTTGCCTCCTTTCACTTTCCTCTTCTGAGCGCTGTGGCAGTTTAAGAGTTTAGCTTTGACGGCACCGTTGATATCTTCACAATTCACCTTGGCACCCGGGAAAAGTTTGGCCCATTTGGCAACCGTGTATTCTAAAAGGATAAAAAATCAATTAATTTATTTTCAATTAAATTAAGTGGATAATAAAGAGTACTTTGAATAGCAGTGAGGTAATTATCGGGAAACTTTTCCTTCTGTTTGCTGCCTGGAATACTTTGACAAGCTCTTCCAGTGCGACACATGTTGGCCAGTTCTGCAGGAGTCCAAAAGGCTTCCATGATCAAGCCTACGAACTTGTTCAAGCTCCTGTCGGTATCCCCTCCGCTTCGAGCCGCAGCAATAGCAGCCACCAAGGCAGAGTCCTCAATGACAATATCGCCATGAAGGGTGACCTATATAATTAATGTAATAAAATGGTATTTTAAATAAATATTTAAAAAATATATTTTGGCTCACCATTTTCTGAGATGACCTGACCGCCGGAGTCCGCGGCGGAGTTGCGAAGGAATTAGTTGGACTGCACGATTTAAACTGCTCGATTAACGAACCCAGAGTACTAATGTTCTCCTGCAATTCTATTAATTCAAAAATTAAATTAATTTAATTATGAAAATTAAATTTTTTAAATTCTATTTAAAATACTAACTAAAAACGGAACCTTAAATAAAAATAATGAAGGTAAATAAACATAAATAAACGAAAAAATGTAAATAGTAATTAAATAATTTAGAAAAATTAATTTCAAAAACTAGTTGAAAAATCTTATAATAATATATTTGATTTAAAATTATAAAAATTATCTAAAATTATAAAAATTATCTAAAATTAGAAAAATTAATTATAAATTAGAAAAAATAATTATAAATTAGAAAAAATAATTTTTGATTGAAAATATTAATTTTAAATTACAAAATTAATTAGTAAAAATAGATGAAAATAATAGAAGAAAAATGGACCATAAAATCAAGACAGAATTAAAGTAATTATTCATGCTTAAAATCAAATTAATCTAAATAATAATATGATGGATTTCGAAAGTATTTTTTAAAAAAAATAATAGAAATTAGTAATAAAATAATCATTACAAAATTAGATAATGAATGCAATTTAAAATTAAATGTAATTAAAATTCAATAAATCCTAATTATTTTTAAATTATTTAAATATTTACTCGTCGTAAGCAGGATTGGTTGATTTTCCTCCAATTTCTCTTTCAGATCCATTACTTCATCCTCCTTTTCACCTAGAAGTATACTGAGTTTGCCCAGCTCTTCTTCTCGCTTCAAGGCGTCACTTTCAAGATCTTTGATTTTGAGCTGAAAGCTCGAATTTTCGTTCTCTAATTTTTGAAGCTTAGCACGCAGCTCAATATTGACCTGAAAATAGAAAAAAATGAAATTATATAAGCATGCATATTAATACATTTGTCAATCTTTACATACTTCTTCTAGTGAGAGCGGTCGTTTATTCGGCTGGCCTGTTTCCAAACCGTCAGTTTCTGTTTCAGGAAGGGCAGATGAGGCATCATCTTTAAGTTCTTCGCTCGAGCTTTGGTTTGGACCTGGAAGCAGTTGCCTTCGGCAAGATGGGACCAGCTGAGATTTACTCCTTTGCTTGACGATTCTTTTGGCTTCCTCCTTTAGTTCATCCTTATCGTCTGTAAATAAAAATGGATTATAAATATTCAATATAGAATTGTTTTTCATTAAATATACTGTAAAATAAGCTACCTGAAATACTGATAGCCCTTCCAGGTCGAAACATTGAAGAAGTCTTTTGGCTTCCCAACAAGCCAACATCAATGTTAAAAAGATCATCCTTGGTGCCGGTCCACCTATGAGCGATATAATATGAATACTATGTGAAAATGATGGTGTATAAAATTATACTTACATGACAGTCAGCATTTTCTGAGATGAGATCCAAGATTTCAAAAGATTGATAGCATCAACAGGACTCTGTATCGGTACATTCGGCTTGAAAATTGAGCGCACAGTTCCAACTCCAGGCATCTTATCTTCAAAGTCAAACAGGACATAGATGCGAGATAGATCCAGATCCTCCGACATTTTCTAGAAAAAGAACAAGTATTTTCATGGTTTATAATCCATTTTTTTGTCTAAAAATATCACATGACAAGCATGTTAAGAACCAATAGACAGATTTCCCGGGCATAAAAAATAAATTAAGTGCAAACTAACTTATAAGAGCTACTCAATTACCTCTTTCCTTCGAAAGTTTGAAAAAAAAAGTTATTTAATAAAGTTTTTTTTCGAAAATACTTTTCTTTTTATTCGAGTAACTTCCTCCACTTCTGTCAATCGTCACTGAACTGGCGGGAACTGGCGGGAAAGGAGTATTCCACGCAGCTTACACAATTATTCCGCGTAATTTTTCATTCAAAAAATATTTATTTAGCATATTTTCCTCCAAAACTCATTTAAAATAAAATGAAATGTTATTATGAATAATAATCATTATAAATGCCAATAAAAATATCCAATAAAATACTTTTATCATTACGTGTTCATCATGTGTTTTTGGTCTATCATCATGCGGAAAGAATAAAAAATACTCTTTGATATTATACCCACTTAACGATACGATTATTGTTTATTGTTATTATTTTCACGCAAATCATGTTCAGATCAGTTTAATGTGAACAATTATTATTAAATTAGACCTCACTATAATGCTTTGATATGATTTTCTCTTCTTCAATTGAAATAGAATGTTAAGCGGAGGAGCTGGCCACACAAGAGCACAATATTGGTACGTTGACCGAGCAACCAGCTTCTATTATATCGGGAGAGATGATCCAAGAACCTCATCACGTTTTTTTTCTTCTAGTTTTTGCTACCAATATCGATGGTGCTGGTCTTTCTGCCGATAATATGTACCATTCGAGTGACCGTGATGAGTTTTTATGAATTCTTTTTTTATGCGCTACTTGATTGCTGAATTCAGCTATTATTTAAAGGATGAAGATGACAATTTGCAGGCACACAGTTCAGTTTACCTTCCATTGCTTTCGATTAGTTTTTATCTGAGAGATAAGTTAAAGAAAACTGCTTTTGGTCATCATTTGAATATTCTCCGAGCTGCAGGGAATACACATATTTCGGAGCTTGAGAGTTTTCACAGACTGCTTTCCAAATACAGCCATTTAAAATGGAAGTATCAAAGCGTTACCTGTGCAATAAACCAAAATGCTCGAGCCTATTGGTGCTAAAGGAAAAAGGAGAACCCGACGCAAAACAGCCTTGTGGTCACAAAAGAAGACCAAATCTTGAGCCTGGAAAAGAATGCTTCGTCATGAATCTACCCATCGAAAAGCAGTTAGTTTACTTTGTGGAGCACCATGGATTGAAGAGTAGAAAGGATTATGATCCGAATTATAGAGGTGACGTTGATTCTGGATCTTGTTATCGAAAATTGATTGAAAGTGGAGGTACCGACGACTCCACCATCACGTTGCTGCTAAATACTGACGGCGCCGAGTGTCATACGGTTCTATTTCAAAATAAAATGTCTTCAATTCGCGAATTATATTCAAGACAAGAAATACAAAATATTGACGAAATGAGTCTCCACTATATTAGCCTACTATATAACCCATGATAGAAAGTTTTTTACTTTCGATTAAAAATACTTATAATTTTAGTATGTAGTTCATTTATTCGACAATAAATAATAAAAGAACGTGATAACCTACAATAAGAATGACTTTTTAAATCTTTATTTAAATTTTTGTTACTTCACATTTAGAGTATAAAATAATGGTATAAATGAATTGAATTTTTTTATTTTCATTTATTAATTTCCTGTATTATAAAAATATTATAAATTGCTTTTCATCATACGATACGATTTATTTTATTCATGATCATCGCTATTATTTTTAATTTTCATTAAATGGCTGAATATATATTTTATCATCAGCCGCTAGCTTATACTTTAGTATAATTGAGCATGAATAGGCTGGCAATAAGTTAAGTAGGGTTCATGCTACCAGGTACCTGCTTGTTACAGTTTACAATTGTATACTTGCATGGTCCAAGCTAAATTCTACCAAGTTCTAGCTTGAGTGAATGCCTGGTGGATGAAAACTAGCATTCGTTAACTAACCAACAGCTAGAAACCGTCAATTCTTCCAGTTTGCCACCATGTTCTAGCTCGTAGCTACCAGATTTAACATAAGCCAGCTGAATTTTGCGTACGGGACATCCGGCTTAGGTTTGGCCTCGACTGGTTATGTCATCCAATGAGCATAGAATATTTAGGCTGTTGTAAGGTATGGTTGGGTTTTATTCGGCTGGATTCGGACTTGGGGGTTCTTTTTTTTAGAACAAAAGGTAATGATTCAACCGATAAAAACTGAGTACCAATCCTGAAAAGGAGTAAGAAGGGCTGTATAGGAAACAGCCTATGTCGGTTCGACCTCAACCGGTAAGATTGCCAAAGGTATGGTTACAGATAGGGAACAAATTGTTCGTCAACGGCCTGGTGACTACTCTTGCTGCGGTTTTGGTGATCCTACTTGGCATCGAAGGCAATCATTGAAACGCAGTTCCTACAGTAAAACCTTAGATCTGGAAAGACCAACTAACGAGAAAATGAGTTCCTGGCAGTAGAGTCAAAACTTTTGGATAAGTTGAATTGTTCGTTGCTAAGTAGTAATTATAGACGGCCCAAATAATTAATTACGACGTTTGCACGGCAATTAACATACTGCCATTTATAGCAATACAAACCAGTTAAAGACGTGTTTGTAGATTTTACAAATGCGTGTTGTTTGATGTTAACTATTTGAGAGACAATGTGGAGTGAGATTGGTATGATGTACAACTAGTTGGCCGCTATATACAGTTCGCTCTCAGGAGACGTTCAGTGCTTGATTTGAGTTTGCGAAAAATGTCGGAGACTCTCAGCCTCGCTCTCATTAACATCTTCTTTGTCGGTTCACGACAACGAAATCTTTGAAACTGAACATTTACTTAAATCAGGTATTATCACATAAGATGATAAGAAAAACGTGTCATTGAAATTAATTATTTCTGTTTTATAACTTTTTCGCGCACGGCATCCTTGCATGTGGGCGTACGTGTGAACAACTGCTCTCAGCGCAATTCTGCTTAAAATTGGTTCACGACAACCTAATTTGGTTCTATCAGGGCATCAATTGAACAAAAGCTTAACTGGACTTCCTGACGCTTGCCTCATTCTTCTGCTTTCCTCGCTGGAACCTTTTCTTCAGGTGTACTTCATTTTAAAAAAATGCGTCAATAACGGACTGATCCTTTCGACATAAATTTTTTTTTATTGATTTCCTTTGTTTGAAAGGTCGCATTTTTTCCGATTATCAGTTCAACCGTTCAAACTAATTCTTTTAAATGCAATTTCCAGTATTTTTTATTTATAAAAACATTTACTTTACTTAATTGTCGCAGTTGTTTTTTAAATATGGAAAGATACTGCGAGATACTGAAAATAAACAGGTAAATGTTCTGTTCACATTTTCTATTTAACAGCGATTTTCCCAGGATGGTTAGACGAGTGCGGGATATTCAAATTCAGCTGAGGAAATTGGAAATCGGACATCGGAAACACCAAGTACCGGTATTCATTCTAAAATAAAGAGTCCACTTAAACTCAAATTTGAAAGAGGGTGCCATGGCTTGTGTGAGTGCCAGAGCGGAAGGAGAGAAGCGTCCGCCAGGGTTCATTGCGGGCATCGGCGAAGCGTAAACTTCGGGAGCGGTTTTCTCCCGCTTCACCTCATTTGCACAAGGAATCGCAGTGACCATTCGAATCAGCTCAACGAGCTCTACAATAATCCGTAAAGTTTATTCAGATATAAAGAATCCACCCATAGTAGTAAACTACCAACTAATGTTACCATACGAAATCATTTTTCATTTACAGACACTACTAGTGAATTTTGTCAATGATTGAGGGAGCGCACCAATATCCAATTAGATGGGCTGCTCGATTAATGAGTGAATCATCCGTGGAAATTTGGATTGGTATATATAGAGACGATTTTTAACAGATTGATTGAAGATACGGTAGCCAAGACATGTAGGTAATAATTGGGTGACGACCCAAGTGACGACCAACTTCAGAGCACCCAGTGGTGGCCCGATCACGTACTGCACGTGGTGTGCAAGAAAGTCTCTAAGAATCAAGTCCTTGCAAACTCAAATCTTAGTTGAAAAATAATATGAACGATAGAAATAAAACAATCATTAGCAGCCAAGAAACAACAATCAAGTCCTTGAAAACTCAAATCTTAGTTGAAAATAATATGAACGATAGAAATATAACAATCATTAGCAAAGAAACTTTATGGCGTTGCGCCCGGGAAAAGAGCATCAAATAGACCTCCCCCCTCGCGCCAGCTCTGCTCCTAAACCGAAACACTGCACGCAGTTGCTCGGAGTATGCGTTAAAGGTCGGTTGTCACTAAGAGTTTTTCTGATAAGAGTTTTTGCACAAAATAGTTCTTTTAGAAATGGACTCTATTGAGAGTGATAATTTGGTGAACCAGAAAGGATGGATTGCCGTAGATATGGTAGCGACTGCCAATGAAGAATTTTCGGCCCCTATAACTGATATTGACAAGAAAAAATGCGCTTCAAAGTGGGGAAATTGGTGGTATTTCGGATCTAAATCAATGATTGGATCAGAAGAAGAGCAAAAAAAACTATCGGAAAGTTTATGGGAAAAGTTTGCCCGCACAACTACCGGCCATGGTTTTGCTCGTATGGTAGACAAGGATGAGCCCTTGAAATATAGAATTTTCTGGGTAGTCGTTGTCACATTTTTGACGGCTGGACTGTTCACTTCTGTCTTTATTATAAGTTACGATACTTTGATTATCAAAGAAGTGCGTAGGGAGTTTATTGTTCAGCACAATTCGAGTCTCAACCTTCCGGACATTCACATTTGTGACACATCTCTCTTCAACGTCACCGTTCTGAGAGGTATTATACTATGGGGTGCCAATCGGAGATTTTTTCCAACTAGAACTATAAGAAAATAAGATCTACAACATTACGATTTAAGATATAACATACCAAATTTCAAATCTAAAATTTAAGATTTATCATATATAGTTTGCCTGTCATAGCGGCGGGCCATGGCAAGCAAACCATATTATGTAACTACTGCGGGTATTGGAAGGTTATATATATAGTAATAAAAAATAAAAATGTGTGCAATACATTGTGCGTTTTTTTATTAAATTAAAATTGAGAAAAGCTACCTCATTTTTATGGTAGTGTCACTACATTATAAATGTGCTATATCATTTTAAAACTTAAATCAAGTCTTAGATCTTAAATCTTAGCCCGTTTTTCATTTGGCATTTTAGATCGGTTTTTTAGCAGATTTTTTATCGGAAGTTGATCTAACGTTGATCGAGATCAATTTCTTTTGTAAAAGTAGATCGCTCTGGTAACGGATTTGTGCCCGGGGGCTACATAATCGATAAAATGTGTTGATCGAGATCTCAAAAACTTGATCTGGGGTAAATAGTCAGATCAGATTTGTTGAATTAGCAGATCACGTTCAAAGAAAATGTGACAGCTGCAATCACAATTGAACTGTCAAACCAGCAAAGGACGAGCGAAGCTGGTGTCATGTGTAATTATAAATTTTAAAAATCACTAAATGGTTATTCACGTGAACTAAATTACATTGGTATTATGATAACATATTTCAAATTATCTTTTTAAAGACCCATATTATGGTGATGCAATGTGGAAAATGCGCACAATTTACTTCGTGAAGGGGCCGTCCATAAGTTAATACGTTATGTTAAACGTTAGGGGTCAACAACTACTGTATTGAATGTTGCATCATGATGGTTGCATTATAATAGCTTGGGTTGGCACAGGGGGGAAGAAAGGGGCCAAAAAGACGAAAAAGCGAAATTCTCCTGATAAAATTATACGTGAACGGCTATAGCTTGCGTCAGAAAAGTTATCCTTTGACAATCAAGTATCAAACCTTTAATTATTTGACACTATTACATATAATGTAAATTACCAAGGTAATTTATGATTCGTTGTGTTTATATCATAAAAGCATCTTGAAGGTAAATGGTTCCCCAATTCTTTTCACCTGCGGAAGGGTGACAGCTGGCAAAGCCCACAGGCTCACAGCGAAATTTAATTTTAAAAAAGAGCGTAGCAGTCAGAATATAAAGTGGGGGTTCACACTGGAGGTTTTGCATATTAATGTTAAGGAAACGGCTGAACCAATCCCTCCCTTTCAAACTTGGTATACAGTCTTAATCCAGCAGAGAATAGCTTAAATTATAAAAATTAACTTAATCCTTTGGGCAGTTTTCTTAACACCGAAGTTCATAGTCTCTAGTGTGAACGCACCTTGAATATCGATTGATAACGTATCGATTCGGCCAAAATTAGTAAAAATCTGAAAGTAGTTTTTTACATAATTTTTTTGTGATCGAAAAAGCCAAATGAAAAACGGCAATTATGTTAGATCTTAAATCTTAATGTTGTAGATCTTATATTCTTTTGTTAGAAATAGTCTCCGATTAGCTATCCATGTATATCCCAATAATTAGCATTACATCCCTATCTTAAAATCACGCCTTGTTAAAATTTTACATTTGATTAATTTCTAACGTACATTACTGGTATGTAGTAAAAATTGACAGCTATAATAAGCTAGAATATTAATAACCCAGTAGAGCACTAAAAATATTAAATGTCATGATGCAAAAACTTCTCTTATATATTATAGTGGTCAACAACCATTTAAAAAGTGTATAAAAATATACTGCGACCAATGATGAAATTCATTAAGTTGTTTAGCAGTTTAGTTAGTTTATTTTGTTAAAAGGTCGAAACCATGAATTAGTTATTGATACGATCTTTTTAGTGTAGGGGAGAGCGGGGCTTCTAGTTGGACCGGAATTAGCTCTGAAGCGATAATAACTCAAAAAATAAAAAATAAAGGTATTTTAATGCGGTTTAAGCCACCTTATAGGTAAATTTGTTGTCTACTGCCTGTATGTTTTGTATAATTTTATGATTTAAATAGGCTGCTTGGTAGAATTAAAATGGCTTTGAAAAATGCGGAGTTAAACTGGACTGTTTGGGGTAAAACGGGACGACCGTGCGGGTTGCATGGGACATGAGATACCTGGATTGTTTTTTTAAATACTTCTTTTTTTATAAAATGTTCAATTCAATAAAATGACCTGCACTCGGTTAAAACATATCAAGTCAAATTATTAAACGTATAAAATCAATTTTAGAATGTTTTGTCTTCGGAACAGTTCTCCTTCCGCCACCGCAAGGACCGCCCAATATAAATTGGGCGGAAAAAAAGAAAGGGTGATATCCGTACTAAACAGCTCTACATTTTTAGTCCCGTTTTACCCCCGACTAGGGTGTTCAAGGAAAACGCTTGTATACAAACAACATGCTTTCACTTTTATTTTATTTTTTTACACCATCCTATAGAGAATTCTTGATTTTATATCATATATTTTTCAAGTCATGCGAGTGCAACTAAAAAAGGCGCAAAAAAACAGGTTTCCGATTTTTCCGCTAAAATCTTAGATTGGCAATAACTCGAAAAATGTTAAAAAGGTAGACTTATCAAACTTCGTCCCTGGATCCGAAATATTTTTCTGCACCTACCCTAATTTTTGCCCGCATTCTTGTATTTTTTTAAAATAATGTTATTGTATATTTTATAGTTAGAAAATATAGAGAATATATTTTAAAATTTTGGAAATAATTCCTAATCGGGCGCTCATTGTCTGTAGTAGACCTATGTTGTAGAATAATATCCTACGTGTAGTCCTCTAAAACATAAGGCAATAGTCAAACATTCCGATTCCAGTGCTTCAACCTGCTCTTACTAGCAGGCTTCTGGAGTTCTGGTGCGCTTGCTCTTGCCTGATCCATGAAAATAGAAGCCATCTATTTTTATCGATATTATTCTTTGTAATTCGTGCTCGTTAATGTTGAAATTTCTCCTCGCTTAACGGCTTAATTCTCCTTTATATTTGTCCTTCTTGGCTTTCAACTCATATTCGAGAGCAATTCTTATCACATTTTAATTAAATTACTTTCGGGACTGGCTATTTGGCGGACTTAGTCCGCGGACTTGGACTTTCTAAACGGCGGACTTTGGGGGGAAACAGCGGACTTTTGAGGGGCAAAGTCCGCCGAATAGTATCTCTTATTTTATTCGAATTAAATTTTTTTTTTAAGATTTCTAAGTTCGAAAAAGGATAAATCAATGGAAAAGAGTTAGGTTGGAGAGTAGGAGATGACTATGGTCGAACGCCCCAACTCCGTAACTTTTTTTTATTTTATTACTTATATAGATTTTATAAGTTCACTCATTATATGGTTATCCAATCCGACTGGTGCTCCAACATATCCGAATGGGCTTTCTTGAAACCAATATTTTACAAATTGCTACAACCGAGGCTACGACAGAACGACTTTACAATGAGCCACGGCGTCACAATGATTCCGTACGACACAAAGCTATTAGCTTTCGGCAGTCAGCGGTCAGCCTCCATTATTTTTCTGGATTTTGAAGTTTTTAAAATTTCAATGAAGTTTCTTTTAAACCGATGTTCTCACTACGCTTACCGGCTTCCGACGTTCAGCCCTACTTTGATAATTAAAAGTCCAATTACAATTTTTATAAACACCTGTACCATCATTTTCACCGGCTTCCGACAATCAAGCCCATTTTGCCCATCAAAAGTCCGTTCACAACCCAACGGGACGTACGCCGGCTCTGGTCTATCAAACCCCATTTGGGACCCCAAGGTCCGTTTGTTATCTGTGCACTTCTACCTGGCGGGTTCTACAGACACTCGTGGGCTCGGGCACTTTTCACCCCCGCCCGTGAGTGACATATAATAAATAATGTAGAGTACGGTAGTTGAGCTAAGGATTTTTTTCTTCGTGAACTTTGTATCTAAAAAATTCAACAAAACTTAGCATTTGTCTTCCGTTGACAAACACCGGTTCGCACAAAGCGGACTTTATCCCGAATTCCGAGTTCCATAATTACTTTTATTAACGTAAGCGGTAAAATACTTTTTTCAAAGTCCGCCAAGTAAGTCCGCCAAATAGGCACTTTTTTTATAGAGTCCGCCGTTTTCTACTGACGAAAAAGACCGCCGTTTCCCACCAAAGTTCGCCGTTTAGAAAGTCCAAGCCCGCGGACTAAGTCCGCCAATTAGCCAGTCCCGTAAGTATAGCCTTCTTTAGCGTTATCACTGCTGTTTGCAGTAGCTAGTAATAATTTTAATCAATCTACACCTTTGTTTATTTAAAAAAAAAAAAAATTAAAGATTGCTGTTTTGCCTACAGCTAAGCAGATTTTGAAAAAAATATATTAAATATAAATGCATTCATATTATTCTGTAGAATTGGGATTTAATGATTCGCTTGCGTCGTACATGGCCTTGGCTCTATCGCCTCACCTAGCATCACATGGACTGCAACAAGATTCTAAAATGCGACAAGACCTAGAGTTAGATTATCGCCGACTCATGGAAGGAAGGACCATCCAAGAAGTTTTCGAGAAGGCCGTTCTTAAGTATAATACTTTCTGATATTTTTTTTAAGCTAACATATTGAATAACCCTTTTGAAACTTTCCAGATGCGAAGATATTATACTGGGCTGCACTCACAATACCATTAAGTATTCAAGTAAACATTGCTGCAACCGTTTCTTTGGTGTTGAGCGTTATTTTACCGATTCGGCCACAATCTGTATCTCAACCCACAACATGCCACCATTGCAAGAATTATTTGTCTCCCAAATCTACGGTTTCACTGTTTATCTTAAAACCAGCTCTCATGCTCGTTTCGGTAACAATTCAGCTAAAATCACGCATTTCATTCGAATTTATACAAAATAATTTTGAAAATTAAAATGAGCATTCTTAATGTGCAGAATTCGACCCGTCTATCATATCGAGCAACGTTGCAGCAAGGCGCGGGATAATTTATGCAGTTTCAGATCGGATCACAACTGTGAATCCTGCTGTTTCTACTTCGGGATACTACACCACTCCCGGGACTTGGACAAGCGTCTCTATTTCACTTTCTCGAGTGATAAAAAAATGAGCATTGCTTAAAAATAACCGCTGTAATAATGAGATATTTATTTATATAAATGAACCATTGCATATAGACGGACAATACAGAACTATCCAAAGGGATACTGTCGCCGTATCCTTGTGCTCCAGCAAGTTCCGGCTCCCATCTTCCCCTGGTGCCCAGTTACGAAGTTTACTCGGAACGTAATTGCTTTTTTGCTAGTGCTCACTCTGTTCTGGAAGCCAAAACAAATTGCTCTCGTTTCCGTTTCAAGGCAAATGGTAGGACATGTGTAAGGTTTCCCTTTCTGATGTATCAATTAATCGTTTTATTTGAATGCTAGTAAATCACCCTCCGTGTGAGCCAAAAGTGATGATTGACGCGTACTCGCCTGAACTAGTTATGGCTATCAAAGAGAAGACGAACAATTGTCTTCAAGACTGCATTTTCGACGATTATCAAGTTTCTTCATCGTCTACTTATCTTCATTTGGGGGATCATGATGATATGCACGAGGATGAGGAACATGATGATAGCATTTTCCATACCGCCATTCATTTTTTCTACCCCTCGTTCAAGTTTACTATTATAAAAAATCATCCACAGAGCATTGTCAAGTGGCTCAGTATGTACTGCACATATTTACATACAGTCTTACTCCAGTAAAGCATTCATTAAATTATTTGAATTCTTCGCACAGGTGAGATTGGCGGTAACATGAGCTTGTTTGTCGGGGCAAGTTTCGTCACTTTACTCGAAATCGCTGTATTCATCATTCACTCTTTTCACCTTTATTTCCTCGGAAGAAGAGCTACTTGAACAATGTTCTTCTACAAAAAAGTATTCATATGCTAACCATGTTACATGCATTATTAGTTAATTAATTTCTTACGGATGATCCGCAATGAATCGGATCAAGTGATTCTAGTCACTCTACACTCTTGTCACTCTACTCACTATCACTCTACGACCACAGGCCATCAAGATGAAAGGCAAGGATTTATATTGAAAGGACACTCATGGTGCTGACTCTACAAGAATTTCAATGTTGTCAATTATTTGGAAAGTAGAAAACGACTTTCATAATTGTTTTCACAGTTTCTTTTTTTTAAACAATCTGTTCAAAACGTAATTAATTACAATTATTCTATGTAATAGCATATAAACGAACTTTTCTTATACGTATCCCGCACTTTATCAATAAATGGTTGTGTTGCTGTAAATAGTGTCGTTTTCTAGAAATTTGTATGACATCCCGAACGATGGTCACTATGGAGATCATTACCGTGCAGCGGAAATTATATACGGTAGTATCATCTAATGGACATTGTAATAGAGTTGTACCTATATATAGCAAAGAAAAAGGTACGATCAATTAAAAAAACAAAAAAACACACAAAAAAGTACATAATTTAAACATAGCAATCTTCGCGTTTTTTTCCGAATAAAAAAAATCAATGATAACTTTTTATATCGAAAAAGGGAGGGGTTTTCCATAAGAATATGCCCGTCAAAGGGTGCTGGTTTTGAAATGGTCAGCATACTCACTCGTGTATAAGAATAAATATTTTGAGGAATACTTAATAAGATAGTAGATGTATTTTCAACATTCGCCTCTTAATATGTATTATTTTTGTGACGTCAATCGGTCAATGCCTGTAAATCATTTGCGTTCAGGTGCGTTCAGGTGGTCGGGAAGCTAGTAAGCTATCAGCGGACTTTTAAGGGGAAGCGTTCCATTACCTCCATAACACGCGCTAAGAGCGGCCAACTCCGTCCCGGCGACCGGCGTGCCGCGGCCTTGCACTTGTAGTCTTGCAGTTGCGCCAGAGGAGCAGTTTACTTCTTGGAGTTGGAAAAACTTCAGCAAGATGTCTTGAAAGTGCCGACAGTGGGTGCTGAGATACTGCGCTTCTGAAGATGCCTTATTGCCTTATTATATTTTAAAATCAATATTTCAAATCTAAATATTTCCTAAAATCTATTCTACGCCTAGTTTTCGTGCGCAAATGATCGGGTGAGGGAATAAAGCAGCTTCATAGTTTCAGGAAGAAGATATATAGACCAGACAGAACAATAATACTGTTTTCTATATCATTTTAGCCGACTTTCAATAAATAAATATGTCACATTTTTAAGTTTACTGATGATGACTGTCCTGTTCGGCTCGAACACCATCATACTCCGATGCGGTACTTTTAAAGTTGTTGCTACTACTAAAGTATTGAATTCTTTTGACCTAATAAAGTTGAAGTTTTCAAGTAAAGTAAAGCTAAAGCTAGCAAACAGTTTAGAAAACGACTCCTAAGCTCAAAGGATCAATGCAAAGCAATAATAGCCCACCGCCACTGACCAATGATCGGACCACTGAAGAGCGCTGAGCCGGAGCTCATTTCAGGAACGTAGTATTGTTCTGCGATGCATCATGAACAGTTGCCCAACTGTGGTGAGAAAGCTCCAGTCAGCGACGGACAAATTGTGATTGGAATTGAAGCTTCCTTGATGTAAGATTCGTTAATTTTTTATGATTCATAAAACGAAATGTATACGAATCAACAGAAAATGATGGTTATTGACAAAAAATATAATTCCTTGAAAAATGAAGGACAGTTATGGCATTAATTTATTTTTTTATGTTTGTAATGTTTTTTTTATTAAACTACACGTATATTAAGGTGCGGTGTGAATATACTGATACATACCATCCGATACCATCAAAACCAATATAAAAGCAAGAGCATACTAGCTCCTTGTTAGGCTAATTGCTATAGGACTTCAAGACCGTATCACGTAAACATAAGGTTTGTTAACATGTTTCAACCGTCTGCTTGACCATTTTTAAATGCTGCATCGCACTCGTTACCGATAAGCAGGCCAAAGATATAAGAGAGGGGTTGACCAAACGAGGGACGTGAATCGCGGACCGAGCGTATTCCGTAGCAGGGGCCGATCCTTCTATAGTTTTACCAAATTTCTTTTTTAAAATCTGATTGAACTACAGCTAGACGGCATGAACTTGATCAAAGACGTTCAACATGACGAGAAAAAGTTCTGTTAATTGGTTTTCTGCGACTACGAGCACTTATTTAAGCTTTTAATATTACCTTATCGAAGTCGTGATAATGAGTGCTGCTCGGTTTCAAATGCTGGGAAGGAAAGTTGAAAACCAAGGTGACGACAACGTGAAGCATTGCGCGCTTATGATGTAGAAGCTTGGACTTGGGTTTTCAGAAGCAGAACGTACATATGGAGAAGGCTCTAAGGTTCTGATTAATCTCATAACCTGGATGGGAGAAGACATGCAAGAAGCAAACAGATCCCTCGTAAATGGCTTTAGTCTTTCGACACTGAGAAGAAGAAAATATTAATTATTACTTATTGATGTTTCTCTTAAGGTACCATAAAAAAGTATTTTTCGATTTTCCGTTTAAATTTTTGCCTATTTATTATGAGAAAAGAAAATTTATTTTACTTAATTATAGTAGTTGTTTTAATTACGGAAAGGATAGTAATATCATGAAGAAAATACAATATTTATAATATTGTCTTACACGCTCATCATCAGAATAGGAAGTTCTCATTCAGTGTTAATAAGCCGCAATCTATTGCAATACCAGTTGATGTCCTTTCAGTTAGCTATAGCTTTAATTAGATAAACTTGCTCTAGAAAAAGGGATACTGTTTAAAAAATATAAACACGACTTTGTTCATCCATCAGTTCCTAAACAAAAGTGTTTGTTTATTTTTTAAATAAGTGGTTAGAAATAAATAAAGAATTTTCTTTGGAGTTAAAAGGTAAATTTTATGTTTAAATTGTTGTTAAACATTCATTTTTCTCAGAGTGCGGTTAAGCGAATGCGATATGTATTCAAATTCAGCTGAGGAACTGAGCTATATTGGAACTATGCGCATTCCAATATATGAGCGCACCATCAAGTACAGGGCTTGTGCATATCTTACCGTATTGATCGTATTCTATGTTTGAAAAACTGACACCTGTGTGTGTCATCTTACATTCTCTAGCTGGTTCTTTATATAAATAATATGGTTTTAATTAGGTTTTCACCTCGTATATTATTCCTCGTCGTTTTACTGTTATGTTATTGAATAAAGTTTCGAGAGCGTTACCATGGAAACGATCGCAGCAACCGTGACGCTAAAAGAAACTTTTCGGATGATTTGTGATTGGGTATGTGCTGCCTAGCTGTTTGACGCCATGGAGTAAATAAAAGTGTAGGCAGCAACTCACACTGTTCGTGTTGCCAATAACCTATGTTATAAAACGAGACCATTTTCATTTATTACAGACACTCGAGTGAATTGTTCAATGATACTAGAGCGTGCGCACCAATATCCAATTAGATGGGTTTGTCTATTAATGAGTGAACCATCCGTGGAAATTTGGATTGATATGTTAAGAAGAAAATGTATAATAGATTGATTGTTAATTGTATGGTGAGACATGTAGCTAATAACTGGGTGACGCCCCAAGTGACGTCAAAAAGACCAGCGCTGGCCTATACTCATGAGTATAGTTGCTTCTTCACGTACGTATTGTGCGAGCAGGACTTGAAGAATTAAATCCTTTTAAACTCAAATTTTAGTTCCAAAATAATATGAACGATATTTTATAACAATTACTAGCAGCAAATAAACTGTATGACCGTGCGCCCGGGAAAAGAGCATAAAAAAGACCCCAATTAGATGGGCTGCTCGATTAATGAGTGAATCATCCGTGGAAATTTGGATTGATATGTATAGAGACGATTTTTAACAGATTGATTGAAGATACGGTAGCCAAGACATGTAGGTAATAATTGGGTGACGACCCAAGTGACGACCAACTTCAGAGCACCCAGTGGTGGCCCGATCACGTACTGCACGTGGTGTGCAAGAAAGTCTCTAAGAATCAAGTCCTTGCAAACTCAAATCTTAGTTGAAAAATAATATGAACGATAGAAATAAAACAATCATTAGCAGCCAAGAAACAACAATCAAGTCCTTGAAAACTCAAATCTTAGTTGAAAATAATATGAACGATAGAAATATAACAATCATTAGCAAAGAAACTTTATGGCGTTGCGCCCAGGAAAAGAGCATCAAATAGACCTCCCCCCTCGCGCCAGCTCTGCTCCTAAACCGAAACACTGCACGCAGTTGCTCGGAGTATGCGTTAAAGGTCGGTTGTTACTAAGAGGTTTTCTGATCAAAGGTTTAGCACAAAATAATTCGTTTAAAAATGGGCTCGATTGAGAGTGATAATTTGGTGAACCAGAAAGGATGGATTGTCGTAGATATGGTAGCGACTGCCAATGAAGAATTTTCGGCCCCTATAACTGACAGTGACAAGAAAAAGTGCGCTTCAAAGAGGGGAAATTTGTGGTATTTCGGATCTAAATCAATGATTGGATCAGAAGAAGAGCAAAAAAAGCTATCGGAAAGTTTATGGGAAAAGTTTGCCCGCACAACTACCGGTCATGGTTTTGCTCGTATGGTAGACAAGGATGAGCCCTTGAAATATAGAATTTTCTGGGTAGTTGTTGTCACATTTTTGACGGTTGGACTGTTCACTTCTGTCTTTATTATAAGTTACGATACTTTGATTATCAAAGAAGTGCGTAGGGAGTTTATTGTTCAGCACAATTCGAGTCTCAACCTTCCGGACATTCACATTTGTGACACATCTCTCTTCAATGTCACCGTTCTTAGAGGTAAATCCTAATAAGCATTCAATCACTATATCGTAACAAGTTAGAATAATACCGTATATCATATTAATATTCTAAACTTGACTAATCTCTATATTAAATTGAAAAGTTGACAGCTATATATAGAGCAGAGTCATAAAAGCTAGACGATTAATAGCCTTGAGAGGTAAAATTTTAATTTTCACGATACAATAAGTTTTGCATTCGTATTCTGTAGGATTGGGATTTAATGATTCGCTTGCGTCGTACATAGCCTTGGCTCTATCGCCTCACCTAGCATCACATGGACTGCAACAAGATACTAAAATGCGGCAGGACCTAGAGCTAGATTACCGCCGACTCATGAAAGGAAGGACAATCCAAGACGTTTTCGAAAAGGCCGCTCTCAGGTATATAACGCCTTTCTGATGACCATTTTTAAACTCCTTTATTTAGTTACTCTTGTGAAACTTTCCAGATGCGAGGATATTATACTGGGCTGCACTCACAATACCATCGCCTATTCAAGTAAACATTGCTGTAACCGTTTCTTTGGTAATGAGCGCTATTTTACCGATTCGGCCACCCTCTGCATCTCGACCCACAACATGCCTCCATTGCAAGAATTGTTTGTCTCCCAGATCTACGGTTTCACAGTTTATCTCAAAACAAGTTCTTATGCTCGTTTCGGTAATTGTCAGCACACATTTCAATCCGATTATTTGTACGCACTTGTGTTTATAAACTAGAAATGAGCATTCTGAATGAACAGAATTTGATCCTGCTATCATATCGAGCAACGTTGCATCCAGGCGTGGGATAATTTATACAGTTTCGGATCGGATTACGACGGTGAATCCCGCCATTTCTACTTCGGGATATTACACCACTCCTGGGACGTGGACAAGCGTCTCCATTTCACTTTCTCGAGTGATAAAAACATAAATAAATATATTGCTTTAATCATAAAAAATCACATGTTATTGATTTAAACTGATAATTTATTATTATATATAGACGGACAACACAGAACTGGCCAATGGAATACTGTCGCCGTATTCTTGTGCTCTAGCAAGTTCCGGCTCCCATCTTTCCCTGGTGCCTAGCTACGAAGTTTACTCGGAACGTAATTGCGTTTTTGCCAGTGCTCGCTCCATTCTGGAAGCCAAAACAAATTGCTCTCGTTTCCGTTTCAAGAAAAAATGTATAATTTTTCTTTTAAGGTTTCCCTTTCTGATATTTTCAATTAATCAATTTGTTTAAAAAATAGTAAACCACCCTCCGTGTGAGCCAAAGGTGATGATTGACGCGTACTCGCCTGAACTAGTTGTGGGGATCAAAGAGAAGACGAACAATTGTCCTCAAGACTGCATTTTTGACGACTATCAAGTTTCTTCGTCGACTACTTATCTTCATTTGGGAGATCACGACGATATGCACATGGACGAAAAACATGATGAAAGCATTGTCCATACTGCCATTCATTTTTTCTACCCCTCGTTCAAGTTTACAATCATAAAAAATCATCCACAGAGCATTGTCAAATGGCTCAGTAAGTACATATCGTACATGTATAAATATTTAAACGGAATCCTATCGGAGTAAAATATTTAACAGATTAATTTTATTCTTCGTTTAGGTGAGGTTGGCGGTAACATGAGCTTGTTTGTCGGAGCAAGTTTCGTCACTTTACTCGAAATCGCTGTACTCATCATTCACTTTTTTCATCTTTATTTCCCCGGGAGAGGAGCTACTTAAAACAATGTTCTTCTACTAAAAAGTTGTAGGTTGATAAATTACTTTTAGGGAACTATATTTATGTATAGTATTAATATATTAATAATATTTACCATGAATTATTAGGTAGTTAATTATGGACAATCGCGGCCATAAATCGGATCTAGTCCATCATTATTACCACACTACGACAAAAATTCAAAGGCCGACAAGAAGAAAGAAAAGGATTTATGCTGAAAGCGCACTCACTTATGGTACCGTAAGACTTTAAAAAAATTAAATGTCGTTTATTACTTGGAAAGAAGAACACGATTTTTCTTGACTACATCTTTTCTTCTATTCATCTGTTCAAAACATAATAAATCATAATTATTCTATGTAATAACATATGAACAAAATGTTTCCCTTACAAATCCCGCACTGTATCAATAAATGGTTGTGTTGCTGTAAATGGTGTCGTTTTGTAGAAATTGATATGGCATCCCGAACGATGGTCAATACGAAAATCATAACCTACGCCGGATATTATACATTATCATGTGATGACGACACTTTAATAGAGTCGTACCTATATTTAACAAAGAATAAGCTACAATGAATTAAGGGAATCCTGGATATACATAAAAAAAATACAATACATCAGCTGGTGCACACATTTTGACATCAGCAATCTTCGTCGGTTCTTTTTTCCAAATAAAAATTCTACGACAACTTTTTTTAAGCCGTAAAAAAGAAAAAAAACAGCGGGGTTTCCATAAGAATACACGGGTGCTGGTTTTAAAATACTCTGAGTATCCACTCAAATAAATTTTGATTAATTACAAGACGGCAATACCTGAAAAGCATTTGCGTTCGTTCGGGAATCTTATTGGTCAGTGATCAGCGGACTTTAAAGGGGAAGCGCCCAACAAGAATCGTCGTTGAGAGCGGCCAACTCCGTGCCGGCGGTACTGCCATGCCGTACTGTGTCTGGCGGTCTAGCCTAGCAACCGCGGTAGACAACCTGGTTGTTACTGTCGCGATAGTACGTACTATATTGTACCACGTACTAGCGCGATAGTACGTGTAGCATGCGATTTTCGCCCGTAGCTCCTATCTCTTTACACGTCTATTCCGCGCACCCTAGAATTTCGATGTGATAAATCTAGTCATTAATTTGTAATTTTTGCCAATATTAATCCTAAAGTTTTGAATACATTATAGTCATTTTTTCTTATTATTATGGTCGTTTAATTTACTGGGTTCATGTATAAAATAATTTTTTTTTTACCAATCTGACTTGTAATTTCCATTAAGGTGTTACCATGGTTACTGATTGTAATTGGTGGTTGCAGCCGATGTTATTGTTACTTGTTGCCTTGATCGACCAAACGTTTCAATTTAAAAAATCTCGTGAATATGGAATTATGGATAACCACCTAAATAAAGCTGATGATGATAAGAAAGCTGAAAGAAGGGAGAAGCAGCGGAAAAGATACCAGAGCAGTAAAAAGTGCAAACACAATATTGTCAACCTTAAAGATTCGGATGAAGAACCAAATGATGATCCTAAAGAAAAGAGGAAGAAGAAAACTGTCAGAAAGCCAAATGTAAAGCATCAAACTGCGGGTAAGATAAATCATTCATGTATTGTACACTCAGTATATAAAATATTAAAATATTACAAATAGCTGCCAAGAGTCATGCACCAGTAGATGCTCAAGCTAGAGAAGATGCAGCTACTAGCAAGTTGCTGGACGAACAAGTAAATCAGCTTATGCTAGAATGTGAACCTATGCCTTCTCTTCCGCAATGTACATCACAGACTGGAGGTATTAAATAATATAATGCTATTGGTATTTAAAGGAAGGATAATTATATAAAGGAGATATGATTCTATAATTTGTCTCTGATAATTTTTTATTTCTTTTTCCAATTTTAATAGGACAAAGCTTCACTGACGAACAAGCCGAGATGGTAGATAATCAAGTCAAAGAACTATTGGCTAAAATGGAAGCACATGAAACTAGTATGCTCAACGATGATGCAGATGAAACCGTCAAGTCTGCATGGCAACGATTAAAAACCGCCAAGAAAGAGGAATGGAATGAGAAGCGACCTGTAATATCACTAGCTCGGACGGCGTTTGAGTCGCCTTCTTTTACTCGCTGTGCCAGCTGCTTCAATCAGGCGTTGAAGAATGCTATTACCTGTAAAGACTGTTATAAAGAGTTTTGTCCAAAATGTGATGAAGAACAGCACAAATCGGATCCTTTTCATCATCGAGTCTATTATGTAAAAGGAAGCTTGTCCTCAACTACTCTAAAGCCAACAGAATTCGTTGATGATGTTACTCTTCAACTAAAGAGAAGAGGTAATTTGGCGTCTACATCATATTGTTTTAAGTATAACTAAATTAATTTGTCTGTTGCCCAGGAATGATGGTTCCTTGTTTTGCTCCATCAATTAATTCAATTTGTTCACACTGCCTAAAATCTGGTACACTAAGCTTGGTACCAGGTTCGATGGAAAAAAAAATTGTAACTCTTGATGGTAATGACTTTATAACGAAATTTGAATGTCAGTATAATTTTGATTTAAAACTTTTTACAGGTCGCTTTGATATCAGCTGTACCGCTGAACTCTGCAGTGATTGCGGGTTTAAGAACAACTTTTCTGAAATTCAGTACATTCAAAACGGATGGTGGCCTGGAGCTCTCTCCGGATCAAGCTATCTTTTTTCCGAAAAATTGCTTGAATTCTGGTACCATGTAGATCACAAATATCATGGAGCTTCCACCAAAAAGTTCGTAGCAGTATTGAGCCATATGGCTTCAAACGCCCAAAGGGTATATTTAAACTTTTAATGTAATCAAATTGCCATTTAAAAAAAAAAACTGTTTTTTTTTCTTGCAGAATTCAACAATAGATATTCCCCTATTTGATAAAGCTAGTAGAGAATACCAATTATATAGGCACAACGAAAACTATTTCATAAGGAAGCAGGATCACACCGTTTGCCCATCTTGTTCTTGCCAGTGTTGTGGCGATCCTAACCATATTCCAGCGGATCCACTCGTCATGGACGGAACTGTTTTACACAAAAAACAAGCGATTTTGGACGGAAATTTCAAAGTTCCGCGACTGGCATCCGCGAGTAATGGGTATGAACGCTATGATTATCATATAAAGTGTAGTTCAAAAAAAATAATATATCTATTTGGAACATGATTCATTAAGAGATGGACAATCTCTATTAAAGGAGGCATTGATCTCCTCTAATGAATCGGTTAGCAATCATATTCAACACATTGACGCTAACTATAAACCGGTAATCAGTCTATATATTTATTAGAATTCAAACAAAAAATTACGCATCATTTATCATTTATTTTCAAAGGAAAAAGGGTCCATACCTTGTGGTGGTGCCGTGTTCACTGCTGCCAGAGATTCGGCCAAAAAGAAAAAAAATTACAAGGAAACCGGCTTATTAGTTTCCTGCTGCCGCCACTTAATAACGTTGCTAGCAGTAAATATTTTCTGTGGCGAATCGTATCGACACGTTCATTTCGTACACGAAAAATTGTACCGAATGGGATATACGGTGCTCTATTACGATATCATTTGTTTGTACTGGAAATGGGCCCAAAAAATCGGTGATCTCACTCCCGAATTTAAAGAGAGGTTCAAACCTTTGACGGACAAGATGATCAAAGCCATGCCTCGTTGGCATGGGATAGCCCACGTGTGGCACTGCTATGTAAATAGAATATATCAAATTGAATTTTTCCAGGCGAGATGAAAACTAATTTTTTTTTCAACTAGATCAAAAACATAGGACACTATCAGAGTGGCGTTGGTGCCACGATAGGGGAGGAGATGGAACAAGTCAATGCTACACTCTCTTTATATGGCAACAAGATCAAACACATGACAGAAGAAAGTAAGAGAATTGTGAATCATGACTTTTTTTATATTTCTTAGCAAACACAATTTCTATTTGATTTCCAGACAGGAACGATACAGTTACAGCGGGTCTCCTATACCTTAACCGAGAAAGAGTGAATAGAATGGCAAAATTTCTTACGAAGCGGCTAGCAAGAGTGTGTAACTGTTAAATTTATTATATATTCTCGTACAATAACCTCGTCTATATGACTCCATTTTAGGCGCGACTCCTCGCAACAGCATTCTCTTTCAAGCTAGGTAACTTGCTGACATTACGGGGTCTAACTGAATTAGACTTGCCGGCCAAAGCGGCAGGCCTGCGGAAGAGCGCGGAAGATTGTGCGGATAAGAACGAGGATTCTACTGGACCTCCTTCCTACTTAATGAAAGAATTAGAGGGGCTATTCGTGCAGCATCAGTATGCTCAAAAACGTGTTGAAGAGAGTGGTAATAATTTTAAAAATCTAGAAATTAAATTAAAGCTATTTAATTTAATTTTTTTTTTTAAATAAGCATCATGCATTCCTCGTCAAAAAGCTGTCCGGCAGCGGAATGAGGCCAAAAAGCGTGCCTTTAAATTAATTGAGAAAATCAATAATTGGCACTTTGAAAACGCAGAGGAAGATGACGACCCGAGCGATTTAATTACGATGGATGACTTTCTCAATGGAACCTTTCCATGGGTTCTTCCTCACAAGAAAGGTTGGTTTAGCATACAACAGCGGCTGCAGCTAAAGCCTTTGAAATTGCTTCCTTATTCACACCACTTTTTTCTATCATTTAGATGACTTTATGCACAATAGAGAGTTGGTTGACGTCTGGCAGTTATCTATTCGTTACAAAGAAGAAATCATTCTATGCAAAAGCGACATGGATTCGTTTGTCAAGTCTTGCGAGTATAGCATTAGGTCGCTACAGCATGAATTAGTAGAGCTGATACAAACACTAAATCAAGAGTGTAATGGTATTGAGGTAAGCATATTCATGCAGTATGAGAGTGAAAACTTGAATGAATCTTGTAATGCTAAAACTCCAATCCTTTATAATATTCAAATCATTTAGGAAACAAGATTTGTACGTGCAAAAGGCTTTATCATGAATCAGGAGATTTCTAGACTCACAAACGTCATGGAGGAGGCCAAATATTTGTTTTCCATTGATTACGATTATTACACTGAGAAGGCTGACGAATCAGATGATGAATGAGCAGGGACAGCAAACCATGCATCAAGAAAATAAATTAAAAAAAACTTTCCCTATTCGTAGATGTACTCATATATTTCTCACTCTTCTGTCATTCATCGATAAGGTTTCTTGAAAGAAAATAAAGCAACTTGCTTAGTCACCATACAAAACATTCCATGATAATTTTCTTTCTATTCAAATTTGATGAGACAGACCAGAGATATTTTATGTATTTGATTTGATACTTCATAAAAAGCTTAATCGTGTCTAAAAGCTGGTTCTATATTTTTTTCTCCAGTGTAATCCTTTCTACTATCGATATTCTCTGAAAATTCCCAAAGAAAAACAAGATTCAGGACGTCGAAAATTTACTTGAGGATCTAATAATATAGCTGAAGCAATATACATAATAAACTCTTTGGTTGTTTATTTGGCATTTTGACAGTAGAGCCGACGTCCGACGACGACGGGAGTAAAAAGTGCGGAATTCGCAGCACTCACGAATTAGCGGAATATAGAAACGGGTTAACAGGACTAAGGGACTTGGAGTAAAATGCGTACCGATAGGTCTACCGGTTGACCCGGTAAATAAGGCCGGAGATGGAACTGCCAGAATGCGGCCTAGCTACGGCTCCCGCCCGCAGTAGCAAATGAAAAATTTCACCTCTTCACAATTTAAATCAATTTTTACCCCAATATATTGAACTTAAAATACACATGAAACTTTAAAAAAAAATTGATTTTACTCAAAAATAAAGACGATAACATGATTTTTCGATGATTAATACAAACGAAAAATTGATACAGTCAGAGAAGTTTTCTATGCATTGAATTTTTCTTTACACTATTATATCCACATTTAAAAATAGAATCTAGAAATATCATTTGGAATGAAAAAAACTTAATTTAAAGGGAAGTTATTGAGCTTTTTCTAAAAATCCGCGAATCTGTTTTTATTGCCGTAAGCGGCTGCATGAATCACGATTTATTATATAAGCGAATATCGGGCCCCATGATTATCGGAACCATATTTTGACAGAATAGTTGGATTCAGAATGAAAAGATCTTCATTTTGATATGTAGTTTTACGAAATTAAATGAACTGAAAGATAGAGAGATAAAAAGTTTTAAAAAGTTTCTTTTTCTGAACAAAAGCCGGGCAAACTCAATAAATGACTTGGTCGGCCTTTTGGCTAAAACAGAAGCTTTTTTAAACTTTTTATCTCTCTATCTTTCAGTTCATTTATTTTCGTAAAACTACATATCAAAATGAAGATCTTTTCATTCTGAATCTAAATATCCAGTCGAAATTTCGGTCCAATCATCATGGGGCCCGATATTCGCTTGTATAATAAATCAAGATTCATACAGCCGCTTACGGCAATAAAAACAGATTCGCGGAATTTTAGAAAAAGCTCGATAACTTCCCTTTTAATTAAGGTTTTTACAATTCAAATCATGTTTCTAGTTTCTATTTTGAAATGCGATTTTGACGGTGCCAATAAAAAATCTATTGAAAGAAAAATACTCTCATTATATCGATTTTTCGTTTGTATACATTCATCGAAAAATCTTGCTATCGTCTTTATTTTTAAATAAAAACAATTTTTTTTAAAAGAATCATGTGTATTTCAAGTCCAATATATTGAGGTAAAAATTAATTTAAAATATGAAGAGGTGAAATTTATCATTTGCTACCGCCGGCGCGAGCCGTAGATAGGCCGTTGCATGGCGTTCCAACTTCCGGTTAATCTCGCCTCAACCGGCACACCTTTCAAAACTGTTTTATGGTCGCAATAAAACGAGGCAGGTATTATTATTTGTATATGCAGATAGAAAAACAAGCCCAGTCCTTTTTTGCAAATAATATAAAAGAGGAAGAAAAAGAATATACATTCTTTAATTTTCTTTTTAGAACCGTATTTGACTTCAATCGAACAACGTACACGAATGGCACAGAAGGGGTGCAGCACTTTGCATCTCCTTGTCATAACCATCGATCTAGCTGTATAAAATCATCAATACCTCTGAGAGTGTCAGAAAGACCGTACGCGCAAAAGGGATATTGGATTTACTCCCGGAAATGCGGGAGTTATCTTAATTTGTTCCCCTTTTAGCACGCCCTTATTTAAAAGTTGAGGACAATAATTTCGCTAGCTTACGACTCGCAGCAGCGCTCTTTTTTAAAACGTTTATAAACGAGTTATTTCTGGATATTTCTTTATAAAGCATATGATTATCAATAGTTCTTGTTTTCTTGTACGTACATTATGTACCCGCTGACCTTCCTCACTTTTATTATACAAGAATCTTATCATCTCAGCAGGACAATACCCACTTGCGTAATGTAAATATCATCTCCGACCTATAGGCTATAGGACAGAAAATCCTCCGAATTATTTTGTCTATGGTGGCCGAATTTTAGATCAAATGATGAACCCTGCCTTATACGACAAGGTTCCAGTTGGGCGGTTTTCTTAATCCTGGAGTCAATTTTTCGTCTTCGTCGATCAAGTTGATTCTTCAAAGACCACAGCCGGTATGATCAAATCGAATGACTAAATAAGACTTAATAGAATGGAAAATTTATTGTTCAAGATGACAAGGGACTTTTCCCACGTTAGTATAAATAAGATGAGCCATAATGCCGGCAACATTTTAAAATTGGTGTATTGAGAAGAAATGAAAACTGGGCCATTTTCAAGGTCCTTGCATCCATTCTTGGCAATCCACTGCTTCTTGATCTTGATCTAAAAATAAAAAAAATTAAAAGAATTAATTTTTTTTAAAATGAATTTAAAATTAATTTAAAATTTCAAAAATAAGTTCAGCTAAAATTATAATATAAAATAAATTAATTTTTAATCATTACCATTGATGCTGCCCAAGAGCAGTCCAGAGGACAAAAAATTGGTGAAAGATGATACAGGAGCCTCAATTATCTGGTAGGTAATATTGATTACGCGAGTGACGAATTTGCGGATGGGGTTTTCAAAACCCTAAACAGTGATGATGAGATCGCCACACTTGGCCAACTCATCCCAGTACAGCTTCAACTTGCATGTGTCATGCAGATTGGCAAGCACCAAGACTCGTGCAACTTGGGGCTCCTCAAAATGCAGAAAAATGTTTGACGAATTAGTTTGAAAGTTTGGAAAATTGAAACTACATTCATACAAAGTTACCCAATCTTTAGAGAGCAAGCACTTCCAGAGGACAAAACTGGTGTGGGGCAGAGTTGTGAGCGCCTTCAGCAGGATGAGGTTGATGATGTTGTTCGCAGATACAGTTTTGGACCAAACTGGTACAGACTCAGCACACTTAGATTGGCCTCAAAATCGTGGGTGTTCTCTTGGGCCGGGAGTTCAAAGTATTTCTCCAGCTTCTGCAAGCTGTCTGGGCTGTATCTGTGTAGGTGAAATATGTGGCCATGTAATAAAATAAGTAATGTGTTACAAGATATCATTTTAATTTACCTGTCAATTCCTTGGAGCATGGAAGAAGTTATTTATTGATTTGAATCAAATTAGAAATTTTTATAATAAAGAAAAGTGAATGGGAAAATATGGGAGGAAACTGTCAAAACTTAAAACACAAACGCTGAAACCCCTGAAAGCAGACGAGGGAGTTGGGAGCGGCATTGCCACAATTACATAACGCACATTTTAATTTACTAAATTATGCACATTGGTGATTTTTAAATATTCTGGAATCCATAATTTAAGTCTGAAATTATTTTTAAAGTGTTCTTGACACAGCTTTTTACAATGCCTGACCCGTATTAAATTATGAAGACCAATTATAAGAGACCATGTGTGTATTTTCAAATTTGGGAGCTTTCTTTGTTTACACTTGTTCTGTGTTAAGATTAAACGCACATATTAAATTATCATAAAAACAATCATGAATATTTTAGAAATTCCCTCACAGCCAGGATTGAACAGAACGCTTTGACGCTGTTTTGAAATACTAGAGACAAATGAGTGGACGGGAATGAACTAAAAGTGAATGGTTTCTCCCAAAAACTTTAAGGCTTGTGACCAGCATTGACGATCTTGATGACTCGGGTTCCAGGAGGCGGTTTGGAAACCGGAATCAAGCCCTTGACAACACGAGCATTTGATTGAGCCAACATGGTGATAGCAGAAGACGTAGAGGCCGTAGGAGGAGATGGTGCTGATAAAATCACAATATTAGCAGAAGCGGAGCTAATGGAACGATCTCCTGTGCTGGGAATTGGAGAGATTGCATTTGAGATTGAACCAGGCTTTTTCGGAGGGATGATGGCTTGGGCTGTGGCAGGTAAAGGTACAGCAGGGGGAGGCAACGGCGAGGGGCTGCCGGTGTCACCAGCGCTAGAAGACGGGGAAGCTGGTGAAGACCGAAGATCTCTTTTATTCACAACATGAGTTGTCTCCTCGTCCGTGTCCTCATCACCCGATTGAATGACAACTTCTACTTCAGCGTCCTCCTCGTAAGTTGGCATCTGCTCCATTGCTGTATAAGAATTTGAATTGATTTTAGATGACTACAAACCTGACATGCATGCAATTTAATAATATAAAATTACCATTATTCAAAATGCAGTTTTCCGTTTCGTCTGCTTCTACTTCCTCGGGGGTTTCCTCTTCATCATCGGAGGGCAAATGTTCGTAAATGTCTTCTTCCTTGGCAGTATGAGGTGGACGTTTTCCTAGTAATTACAAATGAAAAAGTTTTAATAGTTTGAAAACAAATTTTAATGAATAATACATCATTTTTTTTTGTTAGAGGGTAAATGAGCCATGTTCATTTATATAAGAATCTGAGGATGTAAAATGCTTGATTGAATATTACAATTCAAATCACGTGATAAAAAAGCAAAGATTTTCTTACTTTCAAAGTTGCAGACTAGATGGTGAAAAGTCTGGCGAACCAGTCTGTATGCTTCCTTCTTCTTGTTCCTGAATCTTCGTCCAAGAGGCCCATACACTTTCACCTTAATGGAAGATCTCTTCCAATTTGGAGAATGTAGAAGGAAAATCCCAGATATGCCACTGTCTCGCTCCAGGGAACGAAGCTGTAAATGAGTCAGCAACAATACAAAATATTAATACATCAATTCAATTTGAAAGCGTTCAATTTCAAGTGTACGTAATATAGATATGAAATGAGTTTTAAAAATTACAATTTTAGCGACTGTATGCCTCCTGTAGCGAGATGTTGATGCCTTGTTCGTACGCTTCATTTCACAATTGTATTTCTTTCGTTGGCCATTCTTTACATTGATAACTTTTTGAACTCCTGCCTGCTCATTCAATACCTTCTCGGCATTTGAAGCTTTCTTCCTCATCGTGCTGGACAATTTTTCTCTAAAGAACAAAATCAAGCAATGCACGTGAATGCAGTTTTCGAGAAAAAAAAAGCACGTGGATCTGCTATTCTACACAGCTCAAATTCACGTGCAGGCGACTGAGAGGCGATAGTGAATGGTCGGATAGCAATTAGCTCACGAGGCATAGCCAAATTCACAAACAATTTTGAAAATAATTATTAAACACACAATGAATACTTCAATAAAATAATTTTTTTTATTTAATTAAGTAATCTATAGTCGAAACGCTTAATTTCAGGCAAATTAAAAACAGTATGAATCCGCAATGCAGCAAAGCCCGTGTAAAGAGATGGGAGCTACGGGCGAAAATCGCATGCTACACGTACTATCGCGCTAGTACGTGGTACAATATAGTACGTACTATCGCGACAGTAACAACCAGGTTGGCGGTAGAGGAGAAGTTTCCTCCTTGGAGTTGGAAAAACCTCCGCAAGATGTCTTAAAAGCGCCGGTCGCGGGTGTTTTCATATCAAAACAAAGCTAACGTCAAATCGTGAAAATTCTGCTCGTGTTTCGTTTTATATTTTCAACTAATAAACGTAAGAGTATACACTTGTCAGTTTTCGCCAACTATGGAGAAGATTAATAAACAAATTGAGCAAACCAAAGGAAATCCTGGTTTGATTCACCAGGTAACTTTAGCTCATTCTTCTTAATATATTTATATTAAAAAAATTCTGATGTTATATAATAATAAAACATATGCTATAATTTCGTCAACTACTTATTCACTCCCTCGTCCAACTCTGGTCCTTGTCCTCTCCACCCTTGGAGAACCCCCTAGATTAGGAACCCTTGATCTAATCATTTCTATTATTATTTTTACAGGTGTTTGAAGAACTTGAACAGCAACTGGAACTGAAATTGGTTGAACAGGAAAAATTCCATGCCAAAATCCCAGAGTTGAAATATTTGTGGGATCAATGTGGCCACACAGACTATTCAGTTGCTTTTGAAGCCTGTCAGTGTGTTGTCAACCTCACTCTTAAAGGCCAACTTGGAATAAATGAAAGCATTACAGCTCTAATTTCAAATGTGTCAACTGCCAAGTACTATTATAGTCCAAATTTATCTTCCAGGACTTTCTCTTAATTATTATTAATTGATTTTGTAGGCATTACAGCCTGCTTACAGATGCAGTGACAGAGTTGATGTTGAGAGGATCCTGTAAAGACATCAGGCATCCTTTTATTTCACTCTTTGAAATGCAGCAAGAAACCTGGCCATTTATTTTTCAGCAAATTAGCACCATAATTTCCAACAGCTCTCTGGATCTTCAGGCACTGAACCAGATTAAACCATTTGTGATATATGGACTCTGTTATGGGTCTATAGAGAGCAGGTCCTCTCTCTGGAATATGCTGCAAGGGAAACTGTATCATGAAGATAGTAAATCCATAGTCTGCTGGATTTTAGAATCATTTTTCTGGCAACAACAGGTTTACATATTTATTTAGTCAATATCACTATTATCTAACGAATCATCTATCATGCGCAGGTGTCATCCGATCTGTCTCAAACCAATTTCCAAGCGACATGCATTCAACAGCTCTGTGAATTTGCTTTGAATGAAAAGGACGAAGAACTTGGACGAGTCATGGCCATCTTTTTAGCGTCTGCAACGCAAACATGCCATAAAAATCAAGGCTTTGGCATTCGGCACTTTGTTTGGCTGCTCAAAAAGCTCCATGCTAGTTTCACACTCTGTCTGGAACCCTTGATTGTGATTTTAGGCCATTTTCTTTTGGATTGCAATGCAAATTGTTACGAACCTTTATTGGACCTTTTCCAAAGCCTAATTGGATCGAATTGCAACCCTTTTATCTGGCGAATGTTGCAGTTTTCCGTTCTCTCCATTTTTTCATACTCTGATCGGATGGAACCGAGTGTGAAAAGCATCGTAGAAAATGTTCCATCTTCTATGCCGAGGAATTCCACATCATCCTTGCTAACTACCAACAAATACTATGAATACTTGGCTCGATCACCATTCAACAACATTCAAGTTGCTCTCGCTACTTTTAGAAAGGCGGAAACTCTTTCTGAAAATCTTCCAGCATTCAACCAATCATCTATACCGGAATCTGTCTTTTTACTCAAATGTGCCACATTTCTTCATTCTACCGATCGATCCGCTTTGAAGGATATCGTTCAGCACGTATCAATTAACAAGCGACACACAAATGCTGTGCTTACGCTATTCTTAAAAAAACTTACTTCTTCAGCTGATGGAAAAACTAAGTTAGACATCTTATACAGCTTACCCTCTTTGGCTATTGATAAGGTACAATTCATTCTTTACATTGTTATTTATTATTGATTTGAAATCGCACAATCTTGTCTAGATGTGTGTACCCAGAGTAGTACAGATTTTCGAAGCTTTGTCTGGGAGCCCTCAACTGCAGCCGGTCCGCCTCTGTCTTTTGACAGAGTTGTGGAAAGCAGAGGATCGCGTTTATCCTTATGTTGAAAAAATAATCCTCTCAGAGCAATTCACATCGGAAGAATTTCTTATGGCCAAAGCCGCTGCGATCCAGACCATCTGCATTCAAAGGTTTGTATAAATATTGTTGATCGTTCTCATATAAATAAGTTTTCGTTTATATATTCGAAGAATTCTATTTTAGAGCGGACAAATACGGAGCAGAGCTGCTATCAGTAATTTCTGATTTACTCAATTCTTCACTTGGAAAAACTAATCCCAATAGCGCGACTATTGCCACCCTAGCGCTTTCCAGCTTGGTATCATTATGCAAAGCCGAAGTAGTGGATCTGAAATCTGTGTGGGATCTTTTAGCGCCGAAACTTCTTCAGGATACGCGACCATCTGTAGTTATGGAGATGTGCCATTTACTAGCTTTGGCACCTCAATTCAACATCGATAATGAAGAGTACGATTCGTTCGTTCATCAATCCATTGCAGTTCTCTTTCGAGTTTCCCTCGATCAAACCGCTGATTCTCAGATAATCTCTACTGCTCTCAAGTAAGGTTTAACATTGATAACATTTTGCCATCTTTTAACTTTTGTCTTTTTATAGATCCTTGAGCCGTTTCCGGAAAGAAGATTTCCATTTGAAATGCATGCCAGAGTCTTGTAAAGAAGGACTAAAAATTCCGGCTAAATATCTACCCGCTAATAAGACGGAAGTAGCAATTAAGGCGGAAGAAGTTTTAGACTTCGTCCCGGGCTCATGTTGGATCAAGTTGATGGACTGTTACGAGCCGATCATTTTGAATAATGGCTTTTACACTTTAATTTCCACCATGGTCCAGCATGAGATCGAGATCATGCCTATTTGGATCTACCGTAAAGCTGCGACTGATACAACCAAAAGAAATGAGCCAGTCAACTATTCGTCGTAATTTTAAAATTATTTTATTTTTATGGTCCAATTTACATAACACGTTCTTTATACATAGTTGCCTGAAAGAGGATAGTGTCCTCGCCGCTCTAGTTCAAAATATGCAGAGGATTTGTGAAATCAACTCTGGAAGTCAGCTTCGGATGTCTCTATCACTTAAACTGCTCGCTGGACCGTTGGAAAGACCATTACCTCCTCTTGATTGGTCTGTTATGGTACCTGTTGCCCAGCAATACGTAAGTTTATAATTTTACTTCATGATTTTTTTATAATCAAATGCTTATAATACCTTATTATCCTCAGAATCTTGAGCCAGAACTATTGGAGATTGTTTTCAGTCAAGTTCCACATTCTTTTTCGGCGCAATCTATTGCAGAAAATGTTCTAATCAGTGAACCAGTAGATGTAAGTTGAAATCATATTTAATTACTTAAATTATATAATATATATTTTAATATTATTTGGTACTTAGTTACCTCTGGCGTTGGTAGCGCTATCGCATTTGGGACCGATTTGCAAAGCCACACCGTTGAAATACGTTCGAGACTTTCTCACCCGGCTCTTTAACGATCACCAAGCCGATGTCCTTCCAATTTTGAAAGCACTCCATCGCTCTCTATCTGTTGAAGATCCTCCAATTCCTTCCGAAGTGAAGCAAACTATTGGAGAGAATCTCATGGCCTGTTGGCTGCCTATTTTACCGGATGAAATTGAGTGGATGCAGAAGGTGGCCGATTGCTTTCGTCTTCTCACGTGGACGGATCTACCGTCGGAGCCTCCGCCTAGATCAGCCCTGAAATATGTCACTATTCTATTACTGGCATCTGCTGATTCCGAACCTTCCAGTAAATTGGCTATGGACTATTTGCACAAAGCTTTGCAACATACCCTTTATTTACCAAGGTATACACAGTTATAAATTTTTACATTAAAATTGAGTTCTCGGAGTCAAAAAAAAAATATCATTCTATCATTAGGCTAGATACTGAGTTGGAAATTCTGATCCAGCGATGCGTCGCTATCCATTGTAAATCCGCCCCTAGTTTTCTCCAACAGTTTATGTCGTTCATCCAGCTAGTTGCCATGAGACCCATCAAAGAGCACCAAGTAAACACACATCTCTTTCCTGTTTTCATACTGATACTACTTATCTGTTTTTTTCTCGCCCTTGTTAGTGGATCTCCAACCTATTGAACGTATTTTGCCTTCTCGTCCTACTGCTCTCCGATTCGTTTGCGTTCCGAGAACGTTGTCTTGGAAACAATCGCAGCAAAGGTGACGTAAAAGAAAGCATCTGGAACGATTTGCGATTGGGTATGAGTTGCCTCTTCAACCAGCCGCTATGGGGCCAATCAGCAAAAAAGAGTGTAGGTAGTTCCCATTTATCTTAAAGTTGCGGATAACTCATTTTTCATTTATAGATGCTCGAGTGGATCTTGTCAATGATAGAGTGCGCTCACTTGAGTCCGGATGAAAAGCGACACCTCACTGAAGTTCTTTCTACACTCCATGGCATTGACAAGGAATCTTTCTTGAAAGTTATCGCCTTATAATCAATGAATAACTTCACGCTCTCGTGCGTCATACCGCCGGATTTGTTTTTATTCCTTGCTCCGTGCGGTAAACCTCAGCTCAATATATATTTTTTTGCGCTTGAAAATACATGCTGTACTGTACCTTGACGATTTTATTTATAGTTTTTCTATTACATCTCCAACGTGCTTTTCTATCGAAAAAAAAAATTAAGTCCTACTTAAATATCACAACTTTGAGACATACTAGTACGATGTACGACTAACAAATCGAAAATTGACGTACGTATTATATACATCCTTTCTAAGTAGCGCAGATACGGAACTGGCAAAAACACTCACCAAAAACGTCTTCTCTATGACTACAGGATATGTTGTGTTTACTGAGAAGTGGGAAGGGTTATAATCTTACCTACTTACAGTCAAATACATAGGAAACTCCCCAGCAGCTGACCAGCCTGGGATAGTGGTTTTATTTATTCGTTGTCGTTGAAAGTACGTTGGCGTCTTGTATAGTTCCATCATTCCCTTTTCCTCTGTGTATATACTTGTATGTACTATCTGGGGGGTTTACTATCTGAATTTTTCACAAATTTTAGCGGTATTAAGTTTGAACTGATCTTAGTAAGTCAACTTAGTAATTGTTAAAAATATGATTTCCATGCCACTACTATTAAATGTGCAATGCATTTTAAATTAACTGCATATTTGAGTATCATAAATTGTATTATTTTAAAGACCGCTCTTGAAAGATATTTTAATTGCGTAGTGTTTGATTAACTTATTTAATGTGTAAACACATTTTCATTTTTTCGTTCTGCAACATGAACCAATCACAATAATGTAAGAAAAAAATTAATGCGTAATGTCCATAAGTACGTAAGATAAAACACGAATGTAACAATTTAACAGTGTCACACAATCAACTTTTGTTCACCCATGTAAATAGATCTCCAGCCTATTGAACATATTTTGCCTTCTCGTCCTTCTGCTCTCTGATTATTTTCCGTTCCAAGAGCGTTACCCTGGAAACGAAACGCATCAGGGGTGACGTTAAAAGACGCATCTAAAAAGATTTTCGATTGGGTATGAGTTGCCTGTCAAATCAGTCGCAACAGGGTAGAATTGCAAACCCTGCAACAATTAGTACCGTAATAGCTTCGCGCATTACGGTACTAAATATTCTTTCATATATAGACTTTACATTGTGGAAAGATCGCAAAAGCTCTTGAATAAATTTTGTCGCAATATCTAGTCTTTTTTCATCTGTAAAAAGGCCCGCGGTTTTCATCGAAAAGTCCGCCGAATAGGAGGTCCGCGTCCGACGATTAATGTATACCATCAACTTTTATAATTAAAAAGTCCACGATTTCTTTCGGGTTCCCACGTGGACGGATCTACCTTCAGAACCTCTGTCTGAATTGGCCCTGAAACTAATAGTATATATTCTGTTGCTGGCATCAAGAACTATTAAAACTCATCAAAGAACGCCAAGTCACCGTCAACTCTTTTCTTATTTCCTACTGATCCTATTCCTACTTTCACTCTACCCGAGCAGAAATTGTGCGGTTGGAAACGCGGAATATTCTGGATATTTTATCGCTCTTTGCGGTACAACCGCGAATTGAATTCCGGAATAAACCTCCCTAGTTTGACGCACATGCCGGGGATATCTCCGATTTTAAGCGCTTTTAAAGCGGAAGCGAATTTTATTGAAAAAAGAATGGACAGAGTACAATTGGCGATTTTATTCCAGGTATTACCCCGGTTTTGATATCGCATTTTTGTTGAATAAAAAAAAAGAATTCCCATCCGTCTCCCTCCCTTAAGCCTTTGTACTATACCTGAACCGCTGAAGATTAACGTATACCTGCAACATTTTTTATTTAATTCTAACCTTACTTTGTCTGGAATCGATTGCTGGAACCTTGGAACAGAAGCCGGAGTATACCTGCAACATTTTTTATTTAATTCTAACCTTACTTTGTCTGGAATCGATTGTTGGAACCTTGGAACAGAAGCCGGAGCCTTTACTTCAACTTTGTTCAACATCACACAACCTTCATACTTTGATAGTTGATAGTGATACTTGTTTGATTTTTAAATTCAAAATAAGAAAAGCAACGGTTACTTATGCATTATTTAATTAGTCACATAATTAAAAAGTAGAACAACAGAGGTTTTAAAGAATAGCGGCGTCTGCCAGTTTGAAAAAATTAGGTTTTTTTCTATAACCTGTATCATTTTAGTTTTAATATAAGTTGCGTCCAATATTCTAAAGATAGAACACAAACAAGTTTTCATGGTCCAATATATAGTTTGTTTTTCCCTATATATTTAGTACATGTCTGATATAGATATAATTTTTAAATCAGAGGAAAAATGTGTTCGAGAATGGAACAAAATTCACAATGCTTATAAAGAGGTTTGAAAAGTCCAAAAAACCTACGATATATCTGCAGGTTAAATGAGAATCTTTTTTGGGTAGAGTACTCCAGGTATATTTGATATATATTCCCAGATTTTTACCTGAAGAATGTGAGTATAAAATGAGTCATACAATTTGCGATTTAATTCCAGTTTAAAGGAGGTTTTTTTCTTTAATCCTGTACCGTTTCTTTTCAGATTTAATGTCGCATGTAAAAAGCGAATAATGTGGAGATTTGATCCTGTTCTAGGCATAAAAATTATATTTTTAAAGTGCGATGCAAAAACTTACTTTCATTGGGAATAAATCGGGTTTTTTAAAACGAGTCGCAAGTTAGCCGGAAAATTTCTGCTCGGGTAGTTAGTAGATCTCCAGCCTATTGTATTTTGCCTTCTCGTCCTACTGCTCTCTGATTATTTTCTGTTCCGAGAATATTGCGCTGGAAACGATCACAGCAACGGTGACGTTAAAGGAAGCATCTTGAACGATTTGCGATTGGGTATGAGTTGTGTTCAACCAGTCGTAATGAGACCAAATTGGAAAAAGAGGGTAAGTGATCCATATCGATCTAGATGTTACCTAAAAGTCATTTTGCAAAGTATAACCAGGCCACAATTTTTCATTTATAGATGCCCCAGTAGTTTTGTCCCTCAATTGGCCAAGTTCAGATGAAAGGCGACACCTAAGCAAAGTTCTTTCTACACAACACAACTTTTCTTCAGAGTTATCGCCATATTATTAATAAATCGACCTCATACTGTCGGATTTATCTGCGCAATATATATTCTTGCGCTAGAAAATCTTGGCTGTACCGGTACTTTTTCTTGAGAATAAGGATCCAATAGCTATTCTGTTCGACACAGTTGCTCGGAGTCTGCGTTAGCAATCGGTTGTATCCTGAAGATTTCCAGATGGATACAATAGATAATAGCAATTTAGTTTTAAACAAGAAGGGGTGGATTACTGTTGATTTAGTGGGATCTAATCAAGAGTGTTCTATAGAAAATAGTTCAAAAAAAGAGCTTTTTTCAAAAGAAAGGGACCAACCAGAAGGAAAGCAAGTAGACAAACTGGAGAAACGTAAAATATTGGGGAGTTTGTGGGAAAAATTTGCCGCGACAACAACTGGACATGGCTTTGCTCGTATGGTAGACAAGAATGAGCCTTTAAAGTTAAGGGTTTTTTGGGTGGTCGCCGTCATCTTTTTAACGATTGGGCTTTTTACTTCTGTCTTTATCATCAGTTATGATTCGTTGGTTCTTAAGGGATTGCGTAGGGAGTTTATTGTCCAGCATAATTCGAGTCTCAATCTTCCGGACATCCACATTTGCGATACATCTCTCTTCAATGTCACCATTTTGAAAGGTATAGTCTATTTTATACTAAACTGCGTAAATAAGGCTGGTGGAAGGTGAATAAATAAAAGAGGCTATTACCGAGATCAATTCCGCTTATTTTTGCATCACTATTTGTAAAAAAAGAAAGTAAACGTTTAGAATTCTAATTTGTGCGAGCGCGTGCCGCTTTTTTTCAGCTGCACGTCGTTTAAATAAATAAAGGCGTAATGCAACATGATACCTGGTTATATATAGTTATATAAGACAAGATCATTATAATTTGTTATCGTAGACTTTCATCTATGGTATAACAAGTAACCACGCCAAAACATATCAGCTTATTTTTGGTATAACTTATTAGTTGTTTAACAAGAATATATAATAAGTCGTGATTTGATTAGCTATATTACTTCGTTATATTGATAATTAGTGTAGCTCCATCAAACTTCATGTTTTAAAGTATTAATTATTATTGCGTCCTCGTTCTACAGAAATGGGATTCAATAACTCGCTTGCGTCCTACATAGCATTGGCTCTGTCACCTCACCTAGCATCACATGGACTGCAGGAAGATAAACATAAACGACAAGAGCTAGAGGTAGATTACCGCCGACTCATGGAAAATAGAACCATTCAGGAGGTGTTCGAAAAGGCTGTGCTGAAGTATAAAAAAATCTAAATTTTTCATTCTTGTTGCATAATGATTATTTGAAACACTGAAGGTGTGAAGATATTGTACTGGGTTGCACTCACAACACCATCGCTTACTCGAGCAAACTTTGCTGCAGCCGTTTCTTTGGCAACCGGCGCTTCTTGACCGACTTGGCTACCCTTTGCATCTCGACCCATAACCAGCCACCACTGGAGGAATTATTCGTATCGCAAATATACGGCTTCACCGTGTACCTAAAAACCAGCTCTCAATCTCGTTTCGGTAATTAAATTAAGACATTTAGTTATGCTCTTAAATAATCTACGTAACGCCATTGTGAACTCTCTAGAATTTGATCCTACCATAATATCAAGCAACGTTGCATCCAGGCGCGGGATAATTTATGCAGTTTCGGATCGGATGACGACGGTGAATCCTGCCATCTCTACTTCTGGATATTACACCACTCCAGGGACTTGGACAAGCGTCTCTGTTTCACTTTCCCGGGTGATAAATGCACTTGAAGTAACACGATCTGTAATAATAACGATTAAATGTATATAGACGGACAACACAGAGCTGGCCAATGGAATTCTGTCGCCGTACTCTTGTGCTCTGGCCAGTTCCGGCTCCCATCTTTCTCTAGTGCCGAGTTATGAAGCTTACTCGGAACGGAATTGCGTCTTTGCCAGCGCTCGCTCTGCTTTGGAGGCAAAAATAAATTGTTCTCGTTTCCGTTTCCATAAAATGAGTAAGATATTCACAATACAGTTTCTTTTGCGACCTAAATATATCGTTTTCTAACAGGAAATTTACTTCCGTGTGAACCCAAATGGATGATTGACGCCTATTCATCTGAACTAGCCGCTGCCATCAAAGAGAAAACAAACAATTGCCCCGAAGATTGCATTTTTGACGATTATCACGTGTCTTCGTCGACTACTCATCTTCATTTGGGGGATCATGATGATATGCACATGGACGAGGAACATGATGATAACATCGTACATACGGCTATTCACTTCTTCTATCCATCGTTTACGTACACTATCATTAAAAATCATCCGCAGAGCGTTGTCAAATGGCTCAGTAAGAACCATCTTTCTTTTTGTTATCAATTCCTTTTATTAATATTTGTAAAATTATTAATTTTTCAGGTGAGGTCGGCGGTAATATGAGCTTGTTTGTAGGAGCAAGTTTCGTAACTTTGCTTGAATTCACCGTACTACTTCTTCGCTTTGCTCGCCCCTACTTTCCAAGACAAGCCGCCTGATCATCGTAAAGTTTTTTTGATTGCTTCGGCACTATTCTATGTGTCTCTAATATCCATATTTATAAATGTTTAATGGAAAAAAAAATTGATCTCCGGATTATATAGTTTAAGTTATTTTCAATATTGAAACTATAAGCGTATGTGGAATTGGTAAAGCAAAAAAAAAAATTTACGACAAAAAAAACTATAATTTTTAAAACTATCATCAATATATCACAATTCACCTATCACAAGTAAAAACTACAATCTCGTCCCCACCGGAAATCCTGTTCCAAAAAATTACCTGCATAATATTTTGATCAATTCTTTTACGGACTTTTTTAAAACAAAAAGCAGATTATGCGATGATTATAAGTAAATGAAAAAAACATTATAATAGTTAGGGTAAATGTACTTCTTCTGTTCAAGTGTACAACAGCTTCCGGCTTTTCACAATACACTTCCAAACACTAATGACAAATGCAAAATTCACTATGATGCAGTTGTTTCCAAATTAGAAGCTATCTGGTTTGGGAGTCTCGGCGTTGTAACCTTCCTTGGTACGTTCGCCAGCTTTATACTGACGTTTGCGTTCATTATCCATCGCCAAAAGTCGACCAATCTGGAGAACATAAACAAATTTAAACTTTGAAAATGAGTGTAAATAGGGTTTAAATGAAAATGTCTCACAAACCTGTTTGCCTCTATGCAGACATTCATGTAAATCTTCTTCAATGTCCTTACATTTTGTGTAGGCCATTGGTTTTCCATAGGCTTCCAAACAGTACCTAAGTTTAAGATCAAAGTCTTTACAGTATGGATGTGTTTGTTGAGTGAACATTGGTGACATCATATCTGTGAGGTGGGTACGGATATAAGGTTCCCTTAAATCTCTTGTTCCACTGTTCATTCGTGCAGCGCTGGCATCCATTTCTGAAATAAAATTGAAATAGAAAGAAATTTATCATCCTTGTACAAACAACTGTTGACTATGAAGCTTATTTGAAAGTGATGGTGTGAACTAAAGTGGGTTGCAAATGAATAATTTTGTCAGTTGTAAAATAATGGGTAGCATTGCAGTCTCGTTAATCATGAGAATTAGTAATCAACATCAAAGCAAAAATAAATAAGTGATAATAATCAGAATTAAAAGCCAACAAGGTTTGTGGTTTGTAAATGAAAACGCCAAGTGTCTTGTTAGCTTGTCATAAGAGAAAATGTATACTGTGTTTCCCTATAACACAAAAGAGTGCTAGCCACCCACAAGTAAGTTGATTAAAAAATAAAATTTTCGAAATATAAGAGTATTTCATTAAGGTTATGAAAATTATCCTACTTTTTTCTGGCCAAAAACAAATTTAGACGAAAAAATCAGAAAAACTGCTGCCGAAATATGGCGATTGGCGAACTGTTGTGTTGACGTCGTCTGCTCTGTACTCAAAGTTTATCAACTGAAACAGCGTTGCCATTTACCTCTCTTTGTGATTGAATCTGAATAATGCTACTCCCTGGATTCTTGGAATAATCCATCATTTTAAATTTTACCGGACCTTTCTGCGGTCTGCGTATTATTTTTGATCAAGAAAACACATCAAAGTTTCATACGGTCGTAACGCTCCTGCATCCTAATACAATTGTCGACTTTTCCCGCTTTAAAATGGGCGAAGCGATATTTAAATCACTATAAATACGTTATGTAGGCGCTATTTTCATTCCCTTTTTGCCATTCAGTTACGGGCACTGTTTAGATACCTTTTGTACATTTTAATTTATATCCTCCTAATCTCCTATACTCATTTCTGGTCAGAGATTATTTTTGCGTCATTTCTTGCCCAGTTCTGAAAGTCTGTGCCACGATAGTTGGTTGCAATTGATGTAGTGAAGACGTGAAGTCCGTTCTTTCGATTCTCATACCCTTATTATTTCACAGCCGCTAAAATTCTTACAACTGTGATTGTTGGGAAATCAATGATCCAATGATAAATTAATTTGTGCGTTAACAAAATATTGTTTTATTATCTAATTCAATTTTGGTTTTTAACCTTTTAAAGTAAAAATTTCGGTCACGTCTTTTGCCTGTAAAATCTGGCACACTTTTAGGATCGTTTCGAATAGATTACATAAATAGAGCCTTGTTTATTAGTTTTAAATTTTTCAACCTTGGCATAGATTTATGGTTTTTTTCTACATAGCCTATTGATCTAGGAACTAAGTATCAACGTGTAAAGTGTCGCAATATACAGGATTCACTATGAAGGATAGGTAAACATGTAGCCTATTGTGGGTATATTTGAGGTAGGATTTTCTTGTCCGTGATGTTGAAATTGAATGGGTTTACCTTTATTCCAAGTTCCCACGCAAAAAGGATTATTTTACGACGATCACAGCCTCAATGCCCAAGAAATGATTTATGTAACGTTATGGTTTGATTGGATGTAAAACCATGTATCACCATATTATTTCTCCATCAATACATTCTCGGCATAACTCACTTAATCCTAATAACATAGCCTAAAAAATCCGGCGCACTTCTTTTCAAATCTGAAGCAACATGAGAGATTTAGATTCCTGGGTTCTACATTCCAATCAGAACGCTTCAGGATTTTCCCAACATCAATCGTTACGATACAGACTTATCTTACTTCTCCATGACACATCAAGGAAGAAACAGTGTGTCGATAGAATGAAAGCGTTTATTTCCGTCACTGTTCAACGTCAACGCATCAGTAGGAATCACCCCTGACATCCTTAATCTTATTTTTAACAATTCTATATCTAGTTATTATTAGAGATCGGCACTTTTCAAGGGATTATAATATGACACATGTTTCTTTTACGCACACTTCTAACGTAGGCAATTATAGAAAAAAAAACAAGGATTAATTATTGGGAATTTGAACCTGCTTGACGCGTTCAATCCACTCCTGACAAGCACAATACGGATCTCAAAGTTATCTGTTATTCGGGTAATAAATTACTTTGTTGTCGCAACTAGTCTAATAGCTGGTTGTTGAGACCCTTGCGCATCACGTTGCACATTTTTTGTTGATCATTATTGCGTGGATCACGTTTTATTAAACCGAGCTGAAGGATCCCTTAAAAAGGCGCAGCATTACGCATTGAAAGATCAGTTCTAGGTTTGCTTTACTTTGAGTAATACTTCCAACATGACTAAATTGACCTGCTGGTTTCTTCTTTTGGCCTTTTCTGGCTTTGTCTATTCATCACCTATTTCCTATGAAATAGATGAGAGTTCTTTCCGTAAACTACAAAGCGGAGGTAATACAAGTTTAGAAAAGGTCGTACCTTCTTCCACGTTCAATGACCTAATAGAATGTTTTAACCATATTTTCAGAACAAGAATCACTGATTGAAATAGCAATGCGTCAAGCCATCGAGTCCACATCTTTAGTTGACGAACCTCAAAATGATTTCATGGTAAGTGACTATCAATACCTAAAACTTGCTTTTAACTTTTACCTGATCCATGGAAATTAAATTTTCTAGTCCAAGACGGATCCTAAATTCTTTCAAAAACTGGTAGAATGGGTCAAAACCGAACTGGATACATCGTCCAGTAGCAACAAGCACGATCTGCTTATTCGTTTGCTACACGATAACAACATCTATTGCTGTCCATTTGGAAAATAAACTCTTCTACTGTGATTACGACTCAGAATTCAATAAAAACGTCATCTCGATGTCATCTCCATCTCTCTTGTCATATACCACATGAATAAAGTAAAACATTGTAAAAACACAGCAAGTCAAGTTATTAATTCTGCTTTATGTACGACCGATACACAAGGCGATAAGACACCATACAAAAGAAAAATATATAGTGACGCACTTGTTAATAGAATTAGAAAAAAAAGTAGTGAGTATCGCCACCGTACGTCACAAATAGAAAAAAAGAGGACTCGAATCGACGGTGTTGTCATCTTCAAATATACCATATAAGCGCTAAACACAATCATCTGGGAAATGGGAAAAAACGATGCGATACCTTTTTAAAGAAAGAGGAAACGTTAGAGTTGATGATAATGAACAACAGGATTGTGTCCTTCTTTCGTGTTACGTGCAGTAAGAGGGAAAAGGAAAGAGCATCTTCGTTTTTAGTGGCAAGGTGAGCGAGACGTCATACAAGGGTAGTACTGGATCATCAATTTAATAATAATATAAGACACGCTATTAATTATTTTCGAGCAGAAAAAGGGGAGCGAGGGGATGCGAAGGGATATATAGAAGAAATTCAGAGGAAGAAGGGACTAGACATACGGTTATGTTGACATACGGCTATGTCACACATACAAGGAAGAAAGAGAAAGAAGCCGGACACGAGGGTGAGCAACATGAGATGGAACACACTAATAACACCTGGTTATATACGAGTTCCTCGATTTCCTTGTCCCATTTTTTTTTTTGGCAAGAAACCTCTTTCACACGAGCTGTCAACACAAATCAAACACTAAATTGGAATGGCTGCTGCACTTGTTTTCGTTAGCTTCCTACGTAGACTCTCTTTTATGTAAGCTGCTTTATCAATAGTGGACAATATATGTATGTGGAAAAAAATGAAGTGAATATGTGTAGAGGCCAGAGTCAACGTTGCAAGGCGTTGGCCAAGTCCCGGACGGTGTTCTTGACGTCACCGATGAGACGGCTGTGCTCTGATGAATTTCTCAAAGGTCCCGTGCTGCTAGTTTGCTTCATCTCTTTCGTCTGCGATTCAAGCTTTGCGATCAGCTGACGGAAATGGAAGCGGCCGTGTGGAGCGATTGAATCCGCGTAAGTGTGGCACTGAGAATGAAGACTCGCTAACTTGTCCATCCACTGGGTGGGCGTAGAGTGAGACTGAGAAAGTACTTGTTCAGCTTCAGAACACATTGTCAGGATCTTCTGCCTCTCCTCACCACCGCTATCCTTTTCTCCATTACCACTGCTCGGAATCACCATAGAGGAGCCTTTGGCGTAGACGGTACTATTACGGCTTCCGCTAGAAGGTACTGGTGGTTTCGATGCAGGAGAAGAGGCGTTGATCACAGAGGCATTAGGAGTTGCATATATAGCGGCCGATGAGGACTTGCCGAGTGGTTTCATCACCACCACGTTGCTTGGTTTTACGGGGACAGCCGGTTTATCCGGCAGTTGTTGAGGAAGAGGCGGAGGCTTGGTTGTGGGTACAGACTCGCTGCTTGCGGTAGTTGGTTTACTACCAGAGATTCTCTGCTGTTGATCCTTCTCCCACATTCTTTTAAGGCTGTTGATACTTCCGCTGCTCTTCCGCTTGTCGTCCAGGTCATCAGAACTGTCCGCTGACTTGTCCGTCTTGGTTTCCACCTGGGGAGCTGTCGACTTTATCGGTGACGGTTCAGGTTCTGAAGGTTTCCCATCGTTGCCCACTTTCCGTAAACGAGATTTGAAATCAAATTTCGGTCCAGCGTCAACCGTGGTCTGACTGTGGTTGCTATCGTGCTGGTTCGAATCAGCAGCCTTTCGGTCAAATTTCTTACTCGCAGATTGAGTTGAATTATTCAACGAGCGGGAAGGAGCCGGATGAGTAGGTCTAGGTGGAGGAGCCATATCGGTCGGTGGTGTGGCCGAATGATCTGTTTGTGTTTCTGTTGCACTGCCAGGTTTCTTGCCAGCCTTGAGCCGCAGGTTTTCAAACAATTCGCTCACAAGATGAACTGAAGGCGGAGGGTTGGCGGGACACGTCAGGTTCTCGGTTGAGGATCCACCGGAAACTAACTTCGAGTCTGCTCTGTCCTTAGCTTCTGTCAGATGAACATCAGTTTGGCGTTGGAAACCGCGCGGAGTTGTAGGCTTGTTCTTTGGGACCGGTGGTGGAGCAAGATCGGGTGGTGTGTCCAAGTTTCCATCCCAACTAGGAGAGCGTAAGATCCCAAATATGGATTGGCTCATTATTCTACCTCCACCGCTATCGGGCTCGTCTGTTGTTTGATGAGGTCCAATACTATTCCTCTCTAGAAAGTCGGAAGAGGAGATGGAATCGACGCTCTTGCTTGTCGGTAATCCTCCGGAATTGGCACTTTCCGCCGTTGTGTTGGGTGAATCGTTCCGACCCACATCACGACCCGTTCTACTTGAGTCGATATTCTTCTTAAGCGAGTTCTCTTCGACACTCACTTCTTCACCGAGGAAGAATTGGTCTTCTCCATTCTTTTGAGTCGCAGGAGGAGGAGGTGGGCCCGTCCGGTTAGGGACAACACGATCAACTGAACTAGCTCTTAATTGGATATGTGCCGAAGCTGTTTTCAGTTGTGACTGCTGTTGCCCACGAGGTGTAGACGGATGACGACGCTCAGAGGAGGTGCGTGATGACTCCGAGGCGGCTTCGTCTGCTCCAGAAACCGGGAGGACATCATCGTCCAACGGAGGAGGCGGAGGTGGAAATTCAAGGTCTGCCAAATTTGGCGCAGGTGAGTTCTCCCTTCCTTGATTATTGCGAAGGTGAGAACGGTGTAGCCCACCTCGCGGTTTAGGACTAGGGGTTCGGAGACCTTCACCCGAAACGGAATGACTCCGAACGGCAGGCGGAGTTTTGGTCGGATTCGAGGAAGATCCACTGCTTTTAAGGGCAGTTGGTCTGACTCGTGTTGTGTCTTCCGACCGGTTGTTAACTGCTTGACGAAGAAGTGAGGCATGGCCAGAACCTCCTTTAGGCGAGTCTTGGTCGTCTCCCTTGTTTTCATCCATGTCTACTCCTTCTGGTGGCTCACTAGACATCCCGCTCTGGCGTAGAGATTCTAAATAAGCTCCTATTCTTGCTCCTTTAGGTAGCGTGCCATACCTGATGACAAGAATAAAAAATTAACTTCAGTTACAATAATAGAGAAACTGAGAATGTACTGACCTATTTATAGCTTTCTTAACGTTGTGAACTTCAAGAGTGGCCACTTGGACTTTGCTACGCTCCGGCGGTTTAGGCTTATTTGCAGTCATGACGGCTGCTGATGTCGGAGAGGAATCCGGACCAGCAGAAACTGGACTCGTCTCTTTAGGTTGGTAATTCCGGTTAGTCCTGCTCGTGTTGGGTGGTGTACCACGTACTTGTTCGGACATTTGCCGGTAAAATTTACCACCGGGAAGTGATTGGATGTTCTGCTGAGCAGTGTGATCTCCTTCGCTAACTTCACCTTCAGATCCCTCCACTTGTGTAAGACTCTGTAAATCCCGGCTGATACCTAAAATGAAGAAATATTGTCAGCAAGACTGCGGGATTTGAAAGACCTGGTTCAATATTTACCCTCGAAGACGTTTTCAATATTATTAGAGTCGCTACCGTCGTCGGCACCCTGTCCGCCAAAGTCTTGGTCCGTATAAGTGCTGTCGCGGAATGAGCTAAAAATAATTAAAAAACATAAAATAAATCCTTGTTATACAAGCTTCAATGCCATTGAAATGAAAATACACACATAAATGAAGAACCATTAAGATTTGAGATACAATATAGTAGCGATTCAATTTAATCTTTTATCATAAAAGCAGTCCTATAAAAAAGTTTATTTTAAAAGAGTAAATCTTAAAAGGACAAACTTTAAGTATATTTTTTTTTAGTAATAAGACGCAAGACAGTATATAAAAACACGGAACAGTCATTAAGCGATCCATAATTACCTGGAAGGAACGGAGCCCATCGGCGCCATCTTGTCCCCCGCCTTGTTACTGAGCTTGCCTCCTCTGTTAACAGTCAAGCGGTAATGGTGAGGGTAATAGAGGGGTAAACATGAAAATAAAAACAAAACAAACAGTAAGTAAACAGAAGAGTTTAAAAAAATCTAAGTTAAAGTGAGCTAGGAGAAAACTAAACATGTGTTAGTAAACATGAAAATAAAAACAAAACAAACAGTAAGTAAACAGAAGAGTTTAAAAAAATCTAAGTTAAAGTGAGCTAGGAGAAAACTAAACATGTGTTAGACATGAATCAGAGATGCAGCTCATTCAAGCCATTCATCTTGGATTTTAATAAAAATAATGATATGCGCGTGCTCGGGGCATCAAGCTACGATTTTTTTTAAATTTTGGGTAGATGGTATCTTTTGAAGTGACATAATGAGGTCAGATTTTACCTGGTGCGTTTGGGTGGGGCAGGGATGGGCTTGCCCTTGGTATTGGTGGCTCGCCGCATCTGGACTGGAGCTGTATTGGAGCGACTCGTCAATAGACCACTACCACCACCACCGCTACTCGATCGTTCCGGTCGACTATGACTCTGACTTTGACTGGTAGTCTTGCTGGCGGACTTGGTAGTCAGGCGTGGACTGGATGAGCTCGCACCGATAACACAGTTCCCTCCTTGTAACTGCCGCTCGACTTCTACTCGAAAATAGTACAATCAGTATTTGAAAATCGATGGCAAAGTGATGACAGACCTTCATTGATGCTCGACTCTTGGAACATGTGTTCCAAAGCGTGATGGATTTCATGGAACGTAGGCCGATCGTTGGCACTCCAATGCCAACACTGCTGCATGAGATCGTAGACACGCGGCGGGCAACCAGGAGGACACTCCATCCTATTTTTAAAAAATTAATCTTTCTTCGAAAGTTAAATAATAGTTGAAAAACTTACCGATAGCCCGTTTCGAGCGTGTGATAAACATCCGTAAGATCTATACCGGGATAAGGAGACATGCCGTAAGTGGCGATCTCCCATAAGAGAATACCAAAGGCCCAAACGTCCGACTATAAATAAGCCAGAAGAATTTATGTAAAAATGTCGATGTTCATGTCAATCTGTGAAGAAAAGAAGGGTGATTTAAGCATAACTTACTTTGGTAGAGAACTTGTTATAAGCCAGCCCCTCGGGGGCCGTCCACTTGATGGGAAACTTTGCTCCAGCGTGAGCCGTGTAGGTATCGTCCCGCATGAGCCGAGCCAAGCCAAAGTCGGCCACCTTGACTAGGTGGTTCTCACCAACCAGGCAATTACGAGCTGCCAGATCCCTGATAAAATAACATAAAGGAAACGTCTTTAGTTAACGGAATTCAATTAATCCGGAAATCACGTTTAGTTACCTGTGAATAAAATTTCTACTTTCGAGGTAGGACATGGCGGCAGACACTTGAGTGGCCATATAGAGGAGGACAATGGCATCGATATCTTCCCGGCTCGCTCGCCGGAGGTAATCGAGCAGATTACCTCGAGACATGAACTCGGTGACGATATAGAAAGGAGGTTCCCGGGTGCAAACGCCCAGCAACTGCACGAGATTCGGATGCTTCATCTCTTTCATAATGGCCGCTTCTTCTAAAAAGTCTTTTAAGGCCATCGTGTCCTCTTTAAGAGTCTTAACGGCCACCGTCATATTGTACCGCTTCCACATAGCCTCGTATACATCACCGTATTGGCCTTTAATGTGAAATATGCAAAAAAAGAATAAATGCATAAATCAACAATCTTGAATAACTGATGAAAATGATTAGGGAACGAACTTTAAAATTATTACATCAATAAACGTATCTAATTTTTATTGAATACTCGCAACAGATGGCTGTAATTATTAATAACTGGAATTTCTAGTATGGGATTGAAAATTGTTTGTCGCAGCTTTCCCGCGACAGAACCCAATTCTCGAGGCGCCTGATGGCCAGCTTAAACTAACATAACTTTTCAATTATTACATATATATTTTAAAAAGAAGTCAACAGATGTAACTGTCATGTAAAAAACGGTCGTCATTACACTTAAAATTTAGAACGTTGCAGTTCCAAGAACACGAATTTCTCTTAATTAAACAAGAAAAACAGTTTTCTAGCACGGTATTTTGCATATCAAAAGATAAGCAAATTAAGCGTAAAACTAGTTTAAAATAGCCCCATATTTCAGTATGCAAAACAGCTGCCTTCATTCAAGTTGGCCAAACAATTCTCAGAAACTTCTGCCACTGTCTTTTTTTTTATTTCTTTGTTTTAAAAGTTTACAAAGGATGTTGAAAAAACTCACCTCCGCCCAGTTTTTGCTTCATGGCTATGTCAGTCCGTTCGATTTCCCACTCATCTGGTTCGGGACTTAGGGCAAAGACCTGAGGCTTATGTCGCTTTGGTGCTGGATAGAGCAACTGCGTGATGAGTCCGTCCGCGTTTGCAGAATGGTGATGAACGAGCTCAGCTAGCGTCCGGAAACGACTTTCGGACGTGACGTAAACCTGAAAAAGAAACAACAAAATGACCTCCTTTTTCTTTTCTTTCACTACGATTGACATACTCTGCCTTCTCCATCTTCACTGATCCGATAGTGATAGACTCGTCCATCATAACGAAGTGAGATGGATCTCTGACCAGGGCTGCTCTCGGATTCACGGACGAGAAAGCTCCCGTTAATCCCGCTGCTAAGGAGATACTCGGCTGCATTTCGTGATATGGGTCCGTGGTACCAAGAATGTTTCTCGAGCGAGTTGACGGCAGTTACATAGTTGCTGGGCACCCAGCCTACACGACCCGAAATCGAATGGGCTTCGCACCATTCTCCACTTTTATTATAACTCAGAATCCGGATCTGTTCACCCTTTTTGAGGCTCAACTGGTTGTCACCCGATGCTTGAAAGTCGTAAAGGGCCACAAAGAGCTGTGGATCTTCATCACCGGGCTCGGCTCTGAGAAGGTTTTCTCTTGAGGTCCATCGGTGAGCAGCTGACTCTAGGCTGAAGGTAGTACCGTGAAGTCCTCCCGAACCGCCTCCTTCCAGATCGGCACCGGTCGAACAGAGATCTGGGAGCGTCGGTAATGGCCGATTCTGGAGGAGAGCCTCTGTGGAAAAAAAGAAAGAAAAACATACATAAGAACCGTACTAAATCTTGGTGCAAAAAAAAATCCGTTGGTTTGAATCGGTTTTAAAAGTCTGCCATGTAACGGTAGTAAATGAGCAACTGCTTCCCCCAACCAAGACTTGTTTTCAGCTCGTAAAGAGAAATCATCGTAAAAAAAATAGAAACCACGACATCAGCTGTCATTTTTAAAAAGATGCAGGCAGTCCTAACAAGGATTGGGATTTTTTTCATAACCAACTGGATTTTGGAAAAAAATAAATTAATAAATAAATCTTTTGTGTTTTTGGGTCACTGACTATTCGTGAGCCGGATTCCCATTTGAATCCACTAGCGTGCAATTAGGACGTTCCGGCTCGGCAAATATGAAAGAAAAGTAAAGAGAGGAAGACCATAACAACAAGTTTGCTTTGATTTTCTTCATCCGGTTTGATTTAGGCGAAACGAATAAAGTAGCAAACTCTTACGTCGGAAGAACGGTTGAAGAAATCGCAGTAACTTCATGGTGATGCGGGACTGGATTTATTTATTTAAAGAAAAACCACACCTAAAAAGAGACAAAACCATACTGGGCAAAGGATTGTCGAAGACTGGCGAAGCAAATGAAACGCAACATCTGTTGCCAAAAGAATTTTCTCCGGCAGGTTTTCGGCATCTTAATAAGAGGCGGTACCGCCGTCTTGCTCTAGTGCCATCTTTTCTTGCTGATTTTCACATTGATCTATAGCGACAAACTGGGAGGAAGTGGGTGTGTCGAATCGTGACGAGGTTACGTCGAGGACGATCAAAAAAAAAAAAAAGAAGCTCATCCTGGAAGTTTTTAATCAAGGGAAAGCGGGATAATGTCTTGTTTTCCCCGGTTTTCTTATGTCACGTTCCGTCACGTCGTGAGAAACGCTGTCACGGAAGGGGGCGCCATGGTCACCTCATGTCAATCACGCGGGGCAATCAAAGATAGCGATGCACCTTGCTCTACTTATATGGACTAGTCATCCCAAATATATGCTGAGGTATATCTTTATGAGATTTTTTATTCTCCCATGAATTGTGAAAATGCTAAATTAAGCTAACCAACTCTATTATTGCACTGAGAATATTCACCATTGTGTTCCACAAACACATTAAAGGCTTGTGAGCGGTTTGAAGAAGAGGGATCCCTGGTTGGGCGGAGGGAGTTGGATTTTGGCTTGCTCAGCTGCCGAGAACCTGCTGTCCCTCCACCAGCCGATGCCAGAGTGAGGGAGTGGTGGGAGCCTGTCGTGATGGCAGACCGCTCACGTTCTTTGCCTTGCTGGGCTCCCATTGCCTTGTTTGTATGCACATTGCCAAAGAAGCCTGCAAACTGTCAAACATAAATGGAATTCATTAGCACTTGCTACTTAGTACACATGATGCAAACAAACTTACAATCAGACTGGTTGTCTGCTTTCCATGATTTCCACCAACTCTCTATTGTTATGATGAATGGACTGCAGTTGAATCCGGCATGTACTAGTAGATCCTCGTTCTTATTATTTGTGTATGAAGGGGCGATGGCTATACAGCGCCCACACTAGTCAGTCGATGAAGAGTCACAGTCAATAAACCCACAAAAATCGTAGCTACCCACAAATTTGTAAACTTTACAAGTTAAATCAGAGATTCTAGGAGATAACTTTCACTGGCAAGTCTATTTCCTTTCAAACTTGATTACAAACTCGGTTCAGACTTGCCCGGTCGCCATCGCTAGGACTTTTTTTTCCTTCGGCTCTATTATCGACACACTCAGGGCGATGTTGCCGCCGTTTCATAAAAAGTACCGCGCCACAGGGGGGAAGAGCGGAGAGAATCCGTATTTTTCATTTCCCCACCACTGTGTGTATCAGGGCACTGTTTATTACTTGCAGAATATTGATTCCGATATTATTTATTTATAGAAGAGCTTATGTGTGAGATTTTATTACAATCGTAGCTTTTTTTCTTTTTTGAGGGTTTATACAATGTCCTCCTAAGTACTGTACTAGGTATGCGTGATGTTTTGAATAGCAGCTGTCTTGTTGTTTCCGTTCACCAGGAGTGAATGAATGAAGCTAGTCAGATAGCAATAACAAAGCGGCACACCCCGGCTGCTCTTGCCACCCCTTCTGACAGACTGTCCGATGCTCAAATAGGTGGACCTCCCCTCCAACGGACGCTGCTGCTGTATTGATGACATGGAAAGGTATCTTAACCGCAAACATTTTCTGATGAAGGGTGACTATAAACAATGCGATCAAGATAAGTCTTCTGACCTATTTTTTGAATTGTATATCATCGATTGCACTATTGTAGAATGTTTCCAGCTGGTCTCCCAAGAGCGGCGCATTGGAATTCTACAGCAGCCATTTTGCGATATTCCAAGAAAAATGCTTTTTAAAAATATTCCAGTTCATGACAACGTTCTCATACTAAACCGGAAGCGTGTCGGCTCGAAGACGGATGTTTTATTTAAAAGGCTGGGAAGAAAAAAAAAAGGAGAGAGAGAGAGGGATCCGTTAAGATTCTCATGTTTGCTGTGGGTATATACACACAAGAGATTATGACTTTGCATGCCGTCTGTTCCCAACTGATACGCGCTGCTACCTATTTTTATACATCAAAAGTGTTGTTGAACCATTTAACATTACGACCCCTATTCTTCACGCTCAATTTGGGGTAAAGTGGTACTTTTAAAAGTTGTGCGTATCACAAATATCTTAGCGCTGAAAATTAAAAAAATATATGAAAATTCACAATAATTTTTTTAAATATTTATTTTAAATTACCTATTATTTGTCGTGAAGTATTCGAGTTTAAAAGCTAATTTTTTTACTCGCTACTTTTGTACTCAAGGACTAAAACTATTTGCGGTAATAGCCCACCTTTTAAATGACTACTCTCCATAATGTTTGCCTCAATTTGCACTCTTTACGTAGCTAATGACTCCCGTGACAGGAAGGTCTTCAAAACAGGCAGCAGGTAAAGTGTGGTAGCCTGCTAAAGTCCGTGAATTTTCTTCCACTGCACTTCGTTTGCACAAGCAAATGAAGTGAAATGCTAAACCAGCCCGTTGAGCTGAACAAAATGAGCCTGGATACTTTCCTTTCATAAGCATAGTCATCAGCCTGAAAAGCGGGAGAAAAACGCTCCCGAAGTTTGATGTTTACTGATCTTCACAGTGGCCTCTGGTGGGCGCTTCCTCCCTTCCGTACCTTTTATGTAATGAGGAAGGAAGAATCCACTCGTAATAGTAAAGTGCCTTCATTATTACTTCAAAATGGAACGATACTTGCGCTTTAGTCGTCTCTCTGAAATTGTTGAGGCTATCAAATCCATCGGATCGTTTATAAATAGTGTTAGTTAATTTTTGGCATCAATGTGATCAAAATTGAGTAGGGCATAAATTTTTAACTTGATATTATAGCATAGCAAGTTTATAGCAAGTTTTTAAAAATGAACGAAGTTTTACCGGCATCTAGCGTGAATCTTTAATTGGCTTTCGATTCCTGCCGCTAGATGGCTTGATAGCAGGTGGATTCACGATTACGTAGCTGCTCCCAAGAATGTAGTCTGCTGGAAACTTCCCTCGCAACGAGCAGTGTTGAGCTGATGCTGGTGGAAACAGGTTCCTCCCCGTTAACCTGCTTGTAACAGTTTGTTGTACCACATTTCTACAAACATTTGGCAATCTCTAAATTGAATACAGTTCCTCAAACAACTGGGCGGATCTCATCATTGTGAAACAGGTGAGTCGTTGATTAAAAATTCATTTCGTTTAAATAAAAAAGGTGGGAAAAAGAATGACGGTTGGCTTTGTTCGCTTGAACGATTCGGTTCACTCACCTGAGTCTTCCTCAACTGCTGCCGAGTCCACATAGCCTTAAGCCATCGGTCATCCACACACACACCTCTTTTGAGGTCTTCAATACTTCTATTTTTTGCATTCTGTTTATTTGGCGTATTTTTTCGCGTAGGAGAGTCACGCAGGTTGACTGCGTGTGACGGCCATGAGTATGATATCATGTCCCAGTTTTGTTTCATTTCTTTTTTATGGACAGAGAGGCCAACGAAAGTTTTTGTTTTTGATGCATCGAGAAACACCCGAGGCCGATCAACCCACGGCCGGAAGTTAATCCCGCGTTCATTGTCTTTCTTAACGACTTGGAACTGAGAAAAAAGAGTAGAAGATTCACAGGTTTTTTTTCTTTCTCTGTTGATGAACCAAGAAAAGTTGCGTGACAAGTATGTAGCCAGCTTAATTTGGCGACCAGTACAGAGGGCGTTGCCATCATTTGGCAAGGATTAACTATAAATTATATAAATCACTCAAGAGTCGGATTACGTGAGGCGTATCTTCCGTATTCCAAGAAAATTTGGATATCTCAAAACCATCACTATTATTGTATATTTTTTATTCAGCCTCGAGTGCTGGATCGTATCCAAAGAGTGACCTCATCTCTTTTCGATTCCACTTTTACCTTGCCCACGGGACTTGAGCAACTCCCCCACAGGATAAATCAATCCCTCCTTCGCGGCTGAGATTTACCTCTCTTAAAAAAGTATATCTTATAGATACAAGGACCGTTACTTTCAAGCTAACAGATTCCGGTTGTTACGTCCGGTCGTTGTACGCTGGAAACAAACAACAGACTCTCTTTTTCTTTCTTCTAGAGGTTATTGATTTCTTCCTTGGGAATTATTTCACCAGCCTGAGGGGCTAGAACAGAAGGAGGATTATCGATGGATTCGAATAGAGCCCCACAAAAAATTCAATAACATTATGGAATCCAGCTCGTTCAACGATGGAGAAACGATATAATGCAATTGTTCCGAGACGCTGAAAAAATCTTTAAGTTAATATTCCAAGACTGATTCCTATGCAAATGTCGTTATTAAAGAATGGGTTTATGTTTTGATAAAGTTTTATAAAGGAAACGTTTTAAAATAGGTCGCGCTTTATCTTCAACAGGATGCCAGCGCGTGAATTTAATTTTCAATGAGGAACGACCACACCCCGTGCTCACCGGTGTGTTAACGATGGGGTCATATATAGTCATAAAAGAGAGCTCCAAGGCTGATAATTACGTGGATCTCTACCGCAAAATCGATTACTCCCGAGGTAATTAGGAAAAATTGGCCTTTAGCTGTTGAAAGATGACGGTATGAAGCCATTTTTGGGATGAAAGTTTGATTTATAATTGGACACGAATGTTCCTTGAACTCGTGAGAAATGGTCACGGATTTTTAATATTTAAAAAATGTCATCGAAAGATATTTTTCAATTCGTTTTGGGGCTATGGGAATGGAATGAAGCGCATCCTCTGATAATCAAACTCGTTTCTAGTAGATGCTGGTCCTACTAAATATGGAAATCACGCTTAGCTCTTGAGGATCCCGTTTTTTTAAACTCTTATGGAAATGATAATCCTTTGAAAGTGCTTCTTCTTCTAGTAGGATACGCATTCTTGTTTATTTATCGGGTGGGAACCGACAACTTGATTGCACTAGGATCGATCCTTTATTGAACATGACCTTTTGCCAACCCATCTCGTTCCAGAATCGTTTCTGCTAGATTTAGTTTCTCTTTGTGAACGTATCTATTTCGGAAGTCGACGCCAGACGTCGTCGGGCGTGGTCTTCAAAGAAAAACGCCCCACATATTTAACTCGGTTGTTTTACACGTTCAGTGACCTTCCGTGTATTTTTTGCAGGAATGATATTTTTTTGTTTTGTTGTCAGTTTCCCGTTACGTAAAGTGGTTGTCTCTCGTGCCACGGATTGTTGAAGGTAGACAATACGAGATACACCAAGCCCTACTTTACGGACGCATAGCGGGATAATAATGAATGAAATTTTGCTGTATCAACATAACCGCTTATTTTCTTAAAAGTTATTTGACTGAAGATCACGATAGCAATCATTCTTTATGTCTTGCAAAGCGGCTACAGATGAAACCGTCATCAGCGCTCCGACTCATTTCATCTCTACAAAAAAATGTGGGTCGTAAAGTTGCAGCCGACGCAACAACCCGAAATAATGTTTAGGGTGAGGTTTTAGCTATTCTTTGGAAAACAATAAACGGGAAAAAAAATCGGCCACCTGGAAACTGAGATTGTGCACGCTAAAAGAATGGTTTTGCTGTTCCATCTGCCTGAAAGAAAGAAAAGTGTGTTAGCAGTACGTGGCCTTGCGAACCTTTGTGCGATTCACATGAAGGTTTTTAAATTTTCGGATGCGTGACGATGGAGTACTCATTCATTATCATGTTTATTATTTTGATGAAGAATATAAAGTGTCAACCTGATTTTATTTACATTGCCCAATCATTTTCATCCTTGGGTTTGTTTTTCAAAGGTTATGTGAATCAAATTTTCCCTCAGTTTCTCATTACATTGAAATCTGAATCGCGATTCTAATTTCACGTCCTCGGAAATTTAATAAAGATGATTGAAGAGTAAAGTTTTATCCAAAACTTTATATATACTAATGCGCTTTCATTTTTTATTCACTGCGGATGCAGGAGATGCAATTGAATCCGTTTTTCACGCCAAAGCTACTTTTATTATTATTTATAGGAAATCGTGAAAGTCTTTTAGAGAAAGGTAAAACATTTACTTTCCCTCATTTGATGATTGGAGGTGAAAGGTTGAACACTTTTTTTTTAATATTAAAAAAAGAGCAGGTGAAACAACTTGTGAAAGAGAGAGGTATGGGGGCGGTCCCGATTCGCACTCTCTTTTTACGTTTCGAGTTAGGTGAATGGGCCGTCCTTAGCCGGCCTTCAGTTCTTCTCAAACCGCCTTTCTAAACAGACTACATGTGATCAAAAAAATGGTGCTTCAAAAAGTGTGGATTTACCAGGATTCACAACTCTTGTGGTACATATTTCTTTTATTTCCTTCATCGATCCGCACTAAGATCCCCGGCTCTCTTTTATACATTCGATGCACTGTATTACTCGTCTTGTTATTACGAAGCTCTATGTGAGGGGGTATGGTATTGTGCTCTATCCTTTTTATGCCGGCTTCTTTCATTCTCGTAAATGGATTCTTTTCTTTCTTACTTCCGCTCAGAATCGATTCGAATTCTATCATCATCACCTTGCCGTAAAAGAAAACATCCATAAAACCCACGAGCTTTTTTTATATTTATATATATATTCCATCTTTAGGATTTACATGCGTAACTGAATCAGCAAAGGCGGTATAGCAATCTCCTTGGAATATTCGTTTTTATTTTCGCACGCTTCGTAAAATCTTCCCATTCCTATTCAAATGTATTCAGCATCCGAAAGTGATTTTCCATATTTAGGGCGGCCTCTTTTCTCTCTCTCTTTCGTGAAAAGATATTGTCTAAAGATACTATACTATATTTGCCGTGCTGGCATGTGTTGATTAATATAACCCGCACCTGAACGAATATATGTCCAACGACCTGAAAAAGTAGTTGTCGTCTATTTAATGTGTATATATCGGAACCGGTTTTGTTGATTGCGTACTTAAAGGTTCGTGGTAACAACGTCCTTAAAAATGTTATCATTCGTGCGAATGGCTACTGCGTCGTTGCTACGTGAGAGGAAAGTGCGAAAAAGAAGTATCGGAGGGGTTCAATAATGCAATAATAGACACACCTACGCTAGAAGGACGAACCTCAAAGGGAAAGCGTGTCTGTGGAACAATAGCGTCCGGTTATAGTTATGGACGTGATGACGAACCAAAAAAGAGGTAACTGGAAAGCGATAGAGTTCTTTGTTGCTATTTATTGTGGTTTGCTTGATAATAATTAGAATTCTGCGGGACTGTCCTCCACACTTTTTCTTTCGGTAAACCACCATTTACTTAGTGAAAGGGTTTTCTGATTTTTACGATGTCGCTCAACTTGTTTACAGTTTGTTTTTATGTGGGTGTAGGAAGGTTATGAATATTTAATATAGCACTTAGAAAAGGATTCAGTTGTGGTCTTGTCCTTTGCATGAGAAACGGAAATTATTGATTGGGGGGTGGTCCAGTTGGATCATGATGCCGAGGATTACCACCAAACTTCTTGGCGGTGACGATGAGATTGTACGAAAGAGACCGTGTTCAATTTTTCTGTATGGATCTGTTTACTCCCTGTATACCAGTATTGATTCACATCCTTCCTTTTTTTTATAAAAGTCCTCGTGAACGTTTCCATCCGAAAGTTGTACCACTACTTGAGTCAATACAGTTTTCCTTTATATAGAAAGAAGCGACTTGATTTGTCGGCGGATGCCGCTGGGAACAGATTGGCGTGCACCGCCAGTTTTCATCAAGCTATCCGAGTTGAGATACTTTTTCTAATGGAGTCTTGATGCACTCTCACGTCTTGTCAATTAGGCCTTTTCTTGTCGGTCAATTCTACAAGAGCGGAATGCAATCTGGCATCGTCGTGTTTCAACTTTGTGAAAGCTCTCTCGCTGTAAAAAGGATCGATATCTTCGTGTGTACAAGTCGGGTGTCGGCGCCGGCGTCGTTGAATCTTCCTCTATATGATGAAGGATGATGTGCTCCTATCCATTCAATGAATGAAAACACTCATCAATCTCGTATAATTGGAAAGGGAAACGTTTTTTTTCCTTTTTTGCTCTTTGCGGATGGGATGTTGATTAAGTTGGCTCATGATTTATTGATAAAATAATCCATCTAGTACCGAAAAGGAGGAGTACTTCCTGCTTTCAAGGAAATGGCTAGATTGCAAATTTCACTTCACGGATTTCTGTTTTGACTAATCGCATCAAGTCCGTGAAAGAAACCCGGTTGAAATTCTGGTCAGTATGCTTTCATTTGAAAAAAAGCAAATTCCAATCACCCAATCAGAGCTTTGAGTGATTTTCTCGCGAAACCAAGAAAAAAAAAGAGAAAGGAAATGATCCTTCTACTCACGAGATCAGCAAAATGCGATCTCTTAGGTTAGAAGAAGAAAGGGAAAGCAGCGAACTAATTTGTGCCTTCAGGGAGAAGAGAGAGCGCGGGCGCACACACGTTACAATGCGTTCACTTCAGAGAGTGGAATCATAATTGCTTGACTGCCTGTGTAGTAGTAGTTAATTAAAAGTCTGTGCTCTTTCTATATTTATGGATCGATATGCTACTACTCTAAAGTTGGTGGCATTCAACTTTAACGGTCCAGCGCCGCAAATGAGGAGTGGTCAGAAATTGCGGGCTCCATTGTTTTTAATTATAGTGGACAAGAGAGAAAGCTGTTAAGTATACGAAGGACATATCCATCACCTCAAAAGAGCCTTGTAATGCACAATCTTGTTGTATAACTCTTGATAATGATTTTTTTATTATTATTACAGCAGCAACCGCCGGGATGAGGGAGGACTTGGAGCGCCGCCGGATCCCGTTCGAGGAGAGAATAGCGATCCTGCCCTGTTAATGGTCTCTGAATCTACAAAGACGAGTACGGAAATAATGACCACGACGACGGCTCGGAACAGCGGAATCATGATGAATAATATGACCGCAAGTACTGCTACTACTCCTCCGTCTTCACCTCTCAAAGCCCTTGCCTCTGTGGTCTTCTCCAGTGGAGCACAACAACAACCGCAGTCTGCCGGCTCTCCGACAGCCATCTCTCGGTCCGTCCCTCAACCTGATGATGGACGACTACAGCTCTCAACGACAACGGTATTATATACATTTTTTACGATCTATAACTGTATAAAAGGTTCTTCTTCTTTTTTGTGTTAACGTGATTCAGTGTACCGCATTGGCCCAACGTTTTTTTTATGAATAGCTTCTATCGGGTTTCTTTATATTTTATGGTTAAAAGAGAAATTATAAGGTATACGGAGGAAGATTTGAAGACGGTCTTTTATGATTTACGCGTGAAATTTACGCCCTTACCACCTGACGGTTGAATCACGGGCGGTAAGAAGAAGAAATTGGCGGATGCAGCGCCGTAAACAATAGAAATGGGGTCTTTAGATGCACCCGTTTGTCATTATTGCGGCAAAAAACTTATTACGTCGGTGCCCTATTTTATTCCATCACCGTTACTTTTATAGGGGCCACAAAGTGTCAACTACTTTATTAGTTTATGTAATAATAGTCTATTGTTGTCGATGTGTAAATTAGGTTATAATTCTTTTAACATCTGACGTAGTTTTGCGCAATGCAGACGAGATTCTTTAAGAGATAGTTGTCTAATTCCATAGGTAAAAGCTTTTCTTTAAAAATAATTCCTGTCATCGGCTTGAGTGGATACGTAATAGTCTTTTCTCTCCATGTCGAGGGCGTGTTGACTGTCAAAACACTACGGACTCTTCCTGCGTTTCACACTGAAAGAGAACAAGACAAATAAAAGTGGAAGAGAAATACTGTAACAGCTGAGAGAGAGAGGACGTGCTCCACCCATTCGGAAACCTTTCACTCTCAAAGTCCGTCAACCCCCACGTTTCTTTAATTTAGTTTTCTCCCTTTTTAGCCGGCCAGTTTCCCAATTTTATGGTTACACAATTCTAATACCGGAAAGTGATGTTACTAAACTCGTTGGGGTTGAGTAAATATTTTCATTTATTCAAACAAAAGGAACGAATCATAAATTTTAAATCTCATAAATCGTCTTTTCCCTTTTTTCAATTTTTCTAGCGGCTCAACAATTTCACAGTTTCTGGTTTACGACCTATTATTTATTTTCGCGTGTTAAGCCTTATTTTTAGTTCCACGTAGTGTGTGACGAAAGCTTTAGAAACATATCAAGTTCAATAACCTTTTTTCTAGCTTTCCCCTCATTTGAATATTAATTTGAAATCTTCCATCTCATTTTCAGTTATTGAAAGGCAATTCCGGCGGGATGAGGCCGTCCAGCTTACCGGGAAGTTTGAACCATAACAACAACAACATCAACGGCAGCGGAGGGAGCAGTGTCAGCTCTTTGATGGCTGAAACGCCCGCCTTGTCTCAAGAAGAAGCTGCACTCTTAGCAAAGCTCGAAGAAGCCAATCGGTAAGGCATCTTTTTTTAAAAGAAAAAGCTGAGTCACTTTGAAAAAGACATTCCTTCTTTCCTTTGTGTTCAACTAAATGAGGAAAAAAAACCTAACGCAAAGTGTCGTTATGGAACTAACGAGAACTCAAATTATAATATTATTTTTTCCTCGAGTGCTGACGGGTTCTCAGTTGAATAAGCATAACAACCAAAAATAGACGTATCGACTCTTGAGAGCATTACGGAAGAGTTATAAAGATGTCAGTAAAGATATAGAACTGACATTTTGTGAAAGGATGTCGGTCATCAGTCACGTCCGTAGTAGAATGACCAGTTTTTGTGCTTTGTTTTGTTCTGTTTTGGTGGTCCCCTGGTGAGCGGCGTCTGCCTGAGGCCGTGATGTTGTTTGTACAACAATCTGGGTCTCGGTACTCCTTTGACCATCTGGTATATTTAATATTAGCCGATAACGATCCTGATGCACGCTACTCGTTTTAAAAGTAAAGGCAGACTGATGTGATCCGCCCTGCGGATGAGTGAGAATGCAGCGCACCCGTGGTTAATGACCCAGCGGGAAAATTCAAAAATCTCGGTATGGCAGAGAGAGGAAAAGGATCTTTCTCCCCTTCTTTCTATCTTTTTCCTTTTTTGTAAAAGAGAAGAGAATCCGGGCTGGGCAATACACGCCTCCCCTCGGTCAGGAACCGCCAGTCTTCTGCTCGACCCCTCTCAGTCCAGTTGAGTTTTATTTTCATTCTGTTTGGCTCGGGAAATAAAACGTGCTTTAGAATAGAGAATTATTTTTATAAAGAGTTATGTTTTTCAAGGTTGTTTAGTAGTTGGGCCGTCTCCTTTTGTGGAATAACAACAAATAAAAAAGTGAGCATCTTTTCCACCTCCAGGCAATTTTTTTGAGAAAACAAATCACGAAAGAGTAGGGAAATGTTGGGTCGTCACGAGAGAAATCAGTCAGCTGATAGAGACTAGTCAGTGCGAGAAATGAGAGAATGTCCCTTCCAGATTTAATGCAAGGAATGGATTCATCTGATGAAGACTGTCCAGAAGAAGAAAATGAGGATTACATCTTTCACAATCCTTTGGCTTTAGTCACGGATCCAGCATCCGCCATTGCAGTTACATTGATGCCTGATGTCGTCGAATTTGAACGGTATAATCAAAGTTGCTTTTGTAGTCGAGTCACGTGCCGCAAAAGAAAGGATATAATCCGTTCTGGAACATATTGTTTGTAGCGTAGAGAAGAAGGTCTTTTTTATTATTATTCCGACCCTCCCCCACACTGAGTGCATTCCGGAATCGGCAGGGATGGTTTTTGAATAATGATGATTTATTCATTCCAAGGAATCTTTCCATCATCATTCTTTTAAGAGAGTAATACCTGTTTTTTTTTTCTCGTTATTGATGTGCCTTTTGTTTTCTTCCCTACTGGGTGCGGTCCAGACTTTACAAAAGTTTATGGGGTGCAATAAAGCACACTGAGAAAGAAAGGAAACAATGTCGGATCCACCTTTCATTCATTATCGCTGGTTTCTTATCGGATTTTCTAGTCTTGTATGGAGGTGAAGGAACCTTTAGAATAAATTTCTTTTCGTGTGATGTTGATGGATTATCGACTCGGTGACAACATTTTACGCCTTGACCGCATATTTATGACGTCCTGTCATATTATCTTTGAAATATCACGAGTTATCAGGATGGATTAGTAATATATATGTATAAACAGTATTTTCTCTCCCTCTATGCGTAATCGCATCCGGTTCTTGTGGGCAGCGTTGGGGTGGCTAGGTTTTATTTGCTACACGAAGCAAAGTGAGATGGAATGTGTGTGTGTGTGTTCTAGTGCATTTGTTCACCCCCCTCGTGTTGTCAAGGCAACAATACCACTTTCTCTCTCTCTTTCATTCCTTTTTTTTATTTCGTCGCTTTTGTGAGTGCATTCGTCATGTAAATAAATGACGGAAGGGAAATAGTATTCATCATTCCTCCCTGCTAGGAGGGAGGTGATGTAAATTTATCCCGAAAAAAAAATAGAATGAATCGACTAATTTCTCTTAATCAATCCAAACAATTTAGGATGATTGAATTGGACAGCAAATCGCTCAACTCGCTCGCCGGAACGGCTACCAGCACTGCGTCAGGTCATTCTAGGAGAAGTTCTGATGCATCTCAAATCTCACTCAATTCCGGTAAGAATATAATTTTACACATAATTCTATTTTTATGGCATTCCTTGGAATTGCGATTGGCAGCTTCGTGATGTTAAGATAGTATCGAAAAAGAGAAACGCTTATCATTGGTTTCATTTCAGTCACGAACGTGAATTCCTTGTGTGTCGTGGCCTTGTCTTTCAGGATTGAGTGAAACTAGTTTTTTTAAGAGCTAAAAAAAAAGACACCCTGAACTGGGATTATTTTAAGGACGGTTGATGAGTGCCGGGATTTTCTAATATAACTTTCTCGAGGGCTTCTAGAGAGGTTGTTATCTTGCCCCCAAAGAAAGGGAGGGCATCTGTTCCTTACGATCCTGCCGTGAGAAGGGAGCTCTTGTTTCATTATAGTAGCCTTCTTTAATGCCTTTTTTTTTTTCTTTTCTCTCCCCATTTTATTTGGTGAACAGGATCGAGCGCGAGTCAAGAGCGCGAGAGAGCCGGATCTGCTGATGATAGCGAAGAGGATCAATGGAGCTTGTGGGGCCGTCTGGTGGCAGATTGGGCCGCTACCTACAAGAAGCGTAATGCATATGTTAAAGACCTCGTCCGTAAAGGTATACTTAAAATTTGATTATATTCTTGATTACAAGGCTCTAATGATAATGCTCAATTATAAAGGGATTCCGCATCACTTCCGAGGCGTCGTTTGGCCCTTAATCTGTGGAGCCAATGATTCTCCGGCTAAATCACAGTACGCCGAGTACATTAAAGCCACTTCTGCCTGCGAGAAGGTGATACGACGTGACATTGCTCGCACATACCCCGAACACGATTTCTTCAAGGAGAAGGACGGACTCGGACAAGAGAGCCTCTTCAACGTTATGAAGGCTTACTCGCTGCACGACAGAGAAGTCGGCTATTGTCAAGGATCTGCTTTCATTGTCGGCATCCTTCTCATGCAGGTCTGTCTGCCTGTCAAAGAAAGAAAAAACCAATCCATCAAAAAATCTATTAATATATATTTTTTCTTTTAGATGCCGGAAGAGGAGGCGTTCGCCGTTGTGGTGAAACTGATGCAAGAATACCGCCTTCGGGAAATTTTTAAACCCTCAATGGCTGAGCTCGGTTTGGTTCTCTATCAGCTAAAGAATCTCGTCGAGGTACCTGAGTAACATATTTCATTTGAAAAAAATTCTACTAATTCATGCAAACGTTTTTTTATTTATTTATTAGGAGTTATTGCCCGATCTCCACGCCCATTTCCTGTCGCAGGGCTTTGATACGAGCATGTACGCCAGCAGCTGGTTCCTAACCCTATTTAGCACGACTCTCACCCTCTCTGTAGCATGCAGGTAATTTCAGGCGCCTCACAAAAGGACATGACTTTTTTTTACAACTTGACCAAATACGCAGTTTTTTCTCATTTTTACGGGATATGACATCCGGAGTTTCTTTGTATGTTAGTACCAAAGTTAAGGGGGAAATATTGATTCAAAGTGTGGGTGTCGAATTTCCTCGTTCTAGTCGGTTAATTTGTATGCGTGATAAACATCAAGGGCATTGAAAATGTCGAAATTGAATTTATAATATCCTATTCTTTGAAATTGACAGGGTGATGGATGCCTTCCTTATTGACGGCATGGAAATCATTTTCCGCTTAGCCGTGGCCATCTTAAACTATGGCAAAGAAGATCTTCTCTCTCTCGATATGGAGGGAATGCTCAAAGTAAGATATCTTCTTTCTTTCTTTCTTAATTCTCAATCCTGCTCACGATCGATTTTTTTTATCCAGTACTTTCAAAAGGACGTGCCTGCCCGCTTTGATTCCTGTCCCGATCCGCTCTTTATTGCTGCCTACAATGTCAAGTACAGTACGAAGAAAATGAAAAAATGGGAAAAGGATTATACGACACTAAAGACCAAGGAGCAAGAGGATCAGGAAGAAGTTCGAGTAAAATCAATATTTTGAAAACTCTGTCTTCCATAACAAATAGAGACTAATATTATTTATTTATTTTTACAGCGATTGAGGGCAGAGAACAGAATGTTACGTCAGAAAGCATCTATGTTGGAGACGGAATCGAGTGAGCTGGCTGAAAGACTCGTTCGCGGTCAAGTGAGCCGAGCCGACCAAGAAGAGACGACTTTTTATTTGAAGAGAGAATTAGAAGCCTGTAGACAACGAGACGCTGAAAATACGGCGCAATTAGGGGAACTCAAACAGAGGCTCAAACACATGGAAGAGGTTTGTCTCAATATTCCTTTCAACTTGAGGATGATTAATCTTTTATTTTAATATTTAATTAGAACTCTTCAAGACAATCATCTATGGAGACGGATGGGCCGACAACGTCTCCATCTCTGCAAGCAGAACTCCTAAAACAAAAGGAGGAACTAATCCAGTGCCTTCAAGAACAGCTGATCGGTGGCCGGTTGCGTCAGGCTGAAATGGAAGCTCTCATCCGAGACATGCGCCTTCAGCTCAACGAACACGAAGAGGTACGTCATCCAACACCTCTTTTTCTTTCTTTAAGGGACTTTTCTCAGTATCCCATTTCATATCCGTAGGACAAGAAGAGATTGCGTGAAGCCACACCGGATAATGTGGTTGTGGCCTTGCAAGAGGAGCTGATTGCCGTCAAACTACGGGAAGCAGAAGCCACGCTAGCCCTAAAGGAGCTCCGACCAAAGATAGCTGAATTGACTGCTCAGTGGCTACGTCACTTGCAGGTAATCAAGCGGATAAATGATATTGAATTTCTTTACGCTAACTTAACTTTTAAAAATAGGAGGAGCACACGGCTGTGGAGAGCAACGCTCCAGCTTCCCTCGAGTCAACGCCCAAGAAACTTCTCTTTTGGGAAAACAATCGATCCGCGAATAATGCAGGAAACAGCAAAGCTCAAGAAGAGCTGATGACTATCCGACTGAGGGAGATGGAAGCAGTTACGGAACTCCGAGAACTACGAGTCCACATAATGGAAATGGAAACCCAGGTAATGCAATACAAAAGAGCTTTTAGCATAAAGAGAAATAACGTTATCCTTTTTTTATGATCATTATTGCTAAACAGAATCAGGTTCTTGGCAATCAGCTGAAAAGACAAGATGAAGAGATCAAGTCCCTAATTGAAAAGGGAGAAGCTTCCGAGCGGCTGGAAAAAGAGCTTCAATCTAAGATCAAGGATCATGAGCGCAAATATGCCGATCTAGAAGCCAAAGTATGTCTAATCAAACATTCCAGAGTCTTACTCTTAGATTAATTGTTTCTTCATGTTTAGATGAGAGAGGATTCTATGCTGGGCCGAATACGGGATGCAGAGAATTCGCAGCACGTAGCCGAGTTGAGTCAGAAGATTTCTCAACTTGAAATGAAGGTTTGTTCGAGTTATCGTTAAAACGTCTACAGCTGGTAATAATTTATGTGATTTTATCAGAACGAGCAGATGGTTACGGAAGGGGAGCTAAGCCTCTGCGAGGACAGTGACCGCGTTCGTGAACTCCAGGATCGAGTCGGTGACCTAAAAGCAGAGGTAGAACACTTAAAATATCCTTTTTCGGATTGACATAAAAAAATTTCATTTTTGTATAAATAGATCCAGCGACTAGAGCACGTGAATAGGAAACTGAGTGGGAAGAACGGCTTATCCAAACTGGTCCACCAGCGGCCTCAAGAACTGCTGGAAGTCATTTCTGATCCGTCCGACGACGAAGAAGATATGAGTAAACTGGAACTGAGACTCTCTTCATCTCCTTGTAGAACCTCGGTGGAAAACCTAACGTCATAATCTCTATAGAAATTCAATTCTCTTGTTATTATTACTTATTATTTATCAAATATGAAAAAAAAACTAGAAAAACTTTTGTATATGCACATGAATACTCGTCGGCGGCTTGATTTAAGTCTTGGTTGAATCGCACAATTTGACTGATGCAGCTTTCTTTCCTTCTCTCTATCTCCTACTGAAATTTGATTTCTATCCTACACTTTGATTGATTGCTGCACCCCTATTTCGCCGATGAATTTCTAGTACTTATCACCGCGTTTGTTTTGTATAAATGAAGATTTTTGCGTGTTTAGGTATTGAAAGATTACTATTATGACCATCTTATTAAATAGCGTGTGCATGTTTTTTTTTGTGTGTGTACACCCCCTAATTTGTTGATGACTGATTTCTGTTTGACAGAAAAGAAACATTCCCACTTGCGAGAATCTGTGATTTTCCCATCATATACTATTATTCATTATTGCTGATTTTTTTTACTAGACACTTCTCATTCGTCATCTTGCATATCGTACGTCCTCATCATAAATGCGTGGTGGTGAGATTAATAATGTACAATTGATTGTGTGACATAAATAAATGAATCATTAAAATGTAGTTTCGTCTTGATTTATTAAGCGAATTAAAAGCTACCTTAACCGTAATATAATTTTATTCTCAATTTATCAGAAACATGAATCATTAAGTAGTAGGTTTGTTGAGCGGTAGCAGAGCTCTTGTATTTCGGCTGTTGGTTAGCAGGTGCTTGGTAGTAGCTTTGAGCTACTGCGCAGTCAACAAGAGCTTGGTAAGAAGTGGTACCAGCCCTTCGGTTGGTAATAAGCAGGGGCAAAGGAACGTAATGCGGCTGGTAGGAAATCGAAAAATTGACGACGACAAAATCAATTGAAATAATCTTTAGCTGTTACTCCTATATATTGCGGAATTAGATTTATCATTTTGAAATTAATTAAATGTCACATTCATAAATTAGCACCAATACTATCAATTGTTTAAGAACCCAAAAAGGGTACTGGGGATTTTTAAAGAGTACAAAAAAGCCCCCGGGAAAAGGTATCCTTTTTTGTACCGGCCTTTTGAATCGCGGTACCAAATGGAAGAGTGAATTGCTCTTTAACAAGACAGGAATGCTTCATCAGAGATTTCTTCGATGCCAACAAATTGCGTTTTGCGGCGACACAGGTCCATCAATGTCTCCAGTTGGTATTTGCCAAGATTAGAAACGAAGGAGACGCCAACGGAAATGACATAGGCTACTATATTCGGCCTTACTCCGCTTGATATGGTAGCTAGGAACGGTCCATCACCCCCACACACCCCTGTGACTCCGCCTACTCACTCAGTATGCGATGTATGCGGCAGAGTCCTAGACGTCAACAGAGCCGAGGTTTTGTGTTTCATACCGGTTCATATCGTTGGCAGCTAGGAGTACTTTTCTAGGAGCACAGGCCGTCAAGCTTGTACAAACCTTAAAGTCTTATTGGAAGAGAGTCGAGGAAATCCCAACATGCTAATTAACACGAACGCGAAAATTAATACGTAACGCGATTTTCAGCCTTTTTTGACCTTTTTTGACTGGGAAAAAACCAAAGTGTACGTAACAAAACCCGTAACCCCCCTCCCCCTTCCGTAACAAAGAGTAACAAAAGTCTAGACCCCCCCCCCTCCCCTCTAACGCGTTACGTATTTTATGAATGGCCCCTAACGGATCCGATACAAGACGCTATGATTCCTTTTTAAAAGATTAAGGATTTACTGGTTGATAGAATTAAGACTGGTATAGCATCTTCTACTCTTCTAGACAATAGCGAATCAACTCTATTTGAGAATAATCAAGATTCATACTTCGACAGTGAAGGATACCTTCTTCCCGACCAAAACTCTTAGTTCCAACTAGTAGAGAAATTCCTTTGCTTTTGCATTGCAAGTTTTTTTTTCTTTTCTGGCAAAGCCGTGAAATCTCTTCGTAAAGCCGAGAAAAAATTACACCAAATGACCAGGCGGCTGCCACCGCAAATGATCCATTTTATCCATATTTATTGATGACGTTACAATGTGTTGTGAAATGAAAGCAGGTGCGCATATATCATCATCATTAGTCATGGTACAAGCATTATGGGCTTAGGAGATCTTAAAATGGGTACTGGAATAAACTGGTAATAAATTTTTAGAAAATTCGCAGTTTACTGAGAAAAAACAAAACGTTTCTAATACTATAAACATATCGATAGCTCTTCCGCTTGACATTTTTTAACGGATTTAAACGAATGTTTAAGTATATCGAAGCAACAATTCAGATGTATCCTTGATTTTAAGATATAAAATGTTTGTTTATAGATCAAATTACTGTTATAATACCTCATTTTTCACATAGTTTTTATCACCATTGTGATCAAACGGCAATTCCAGTACATCCTGGTTTTTAGTGCGTCTCAAATAGTGTTCAGTATAATCTCCTCACATGCGTTTGTTTTCAAACATAAAATTTAATCTTTAAGAATGCAATCGATATTGTTCACAACTACTTTGTGGTATAAAAGTCGCAAAAAAACCCAGAATGGTGAAATAATAAATAGTTTACAATGGATCTTATCTTGGAGTAGAAGCGCTTCGGGAGCGTCCATAAATTACGTCAGGTGTTAGGGGGGAGGGGGGGGGGGGGTCTGAAATTGTCATCATCTCCCATAAGAGCCCATAGTGACAAGAGGGAGGGGGGGGGGGGTCTAAAAAGTCGAAAATTTCACTGACGTAATTTATGGACGCTCCCTTCTGTACAATCGAAAGTATATAAAATGTGAATCAATTTTGTTATTCGAGTATATGCCTTCTTCAGTGAAAAGCAATTATCTCTGCAGCCTACCAATCGACATAATTACAATTAAGTATACATAACAACTATTAATGTATTTATTGCGTAAATTTAGGCTAACGTAGTCCTTGGCTTGTTTATTAAATATCGATATAGAGTTTCCATCATCATGCAGGATGATTTAGGAAAACAACCAAACAAGAAAACGGACAAGGATTCAGAATCAGGATCATTAACGGCACCATCCGTAATAGCAACCGTTTTTACGCCGATAAGAAAATTCTTTCAGCCGAAACCAAAAGTAAGATCGACGTAATATCGTGTATATAATATCGTCTGAATTGTAAATTTCAAATATGAGTTTGTATACAGAAGGATTTCATATTGTGTGTTAAACCTTTTGTTTTTATTTTAGGTAATTGGAAGCTTTATCAAGACCGACAAATGGAAAGCTTTGGGAAGGGGATGCTACGGAGAGGTTTTCTGTGTCGATGAATGGATAGACACTAATGGAAAGCAGCACGGATCAATTGCGCTAAAAAAAGCAAACCCTCAACCTGGAGCTGAAGACCGATTACAGAAAGAGATGAAATCTCTATCGAAGCTGAATCACTTATTTGTAGTGAAATACCTCGGGCTTGCTAAAATGGAGGACAAAAACGGACAAAGGTGATACATGATTATTATTATGCCAGGTTTTTAACTTAAGAAGTGCGGATAGAAACTAACACAGTTATGTATTTTAGTATCGCAATCGCGATGGAGTTGTGCGAAGGGGATTTGAAAACGTACATCTTGGAAGGTTTGCCCAACATACCAAAAGGATCCCTGAATAATAGAGTTCTACTGGGCCAAGTCGTCCTGGGTTTGACCTACATTCATGGTCTAGGAATCATCCACAAGGACCTAAAACCAGATAACATCCTGCTCTGGAAATCAACATCTGGCCTTGTTCTTGGCAAACTGGGTGATTTCGGTTTCTCCAAGGGTCTTCGTAATAAGGATCAAACGGAGCACAGCGATACGACACATTTTGGTTCTTGGGGCTACATGGCCCCCGAACTGCTGATGGCAGTTAGTAGTGAGACCAAGCAGTCCGTCAAATGTTCTTATGCTACCGATGCTTACTCTCTTGGTATTGTAATAAGCTTTACAGCTAATGGAGGGAAACATCCATTTGGACAGAATAAATTCAAACGTTAATTTTTTACAGACCAATAATGGCACCTCTACAGCTGCTGAAGAACTGAAGACTTCAACTGAAACCTTGCCATCCAGTGTAGAGAAGTTGACGGAACAATTGCACACGGCGGCCAGTTTGAAACCTCTTTTTGATTTCGATAAGAAAAATAAGGAACATCTTCTATCGTCATTGCAAGCCGAATCAAACATCATGGAAAAAATTAAAGAGGTATAATTGTATGCTTACAATTAATTGCCTAAAAGGCTGATCATATATGGTATAGCAGTATCATTGATAACATGATGTCTGTTATTAATTATTGCTTACCCAGAAGAGCGAATGGACTCTCTCATATTTTCATTGCTGAATTCCTATGCTCCGGTAGCGTTGAACTTCTACATTTGGTGCTTGATGTATAACATGTGTAACATTGCTCCGCAATTTTTGACGTTACTGACCAATACCAATGATCACTTCAAAAGGTGTTTCGAGCTAAATTTTTTTTTTATATAAAGCCACTATAAATTAAAAAAATATATTTTTATGTACATGCACGAATAACATTAATTTAACATAATGCTAGATGACGGAATTCGAGTTCACCTCTTTACATTTCGACGACGAACAAACCATCAAAGAAATTTGGAACCTAAAGTACGAATCAGAGTATTGCGGTGAGGGCGGTAAAGATGAAAATCCTCAGCCTCTTTTTGTCTACACGGCAAGTTCACTCTTCCCTACGTTCATGTGGGGAACTTTGGTCCGCCGCTTCGAAAAGCATATCAATTCCACTGAAAACGGAATCAAAGGCAGATCTTTGCTGAGCTGGGTTGCATTCAACGAGCAGCCCTTTGACAGTACCAATGAATCACCGGAACATTTTATTCGCTTAATTCTAGAAAAAGGAGGAGACGCCAACGGAGCTGACATATTCGGTTTAACTCCGGTTCATATGGCAGCTAGGAATGTCGGTTGCAACGCTTTCATCATCCTTAAAGTTTTGTTGGAAGAGGGAAGAGGCGACCCTAATATTCGCAATAAACGAATAATTGATCCGATTTTGGATATGATTCTTCCTATCGTCAATATTGAAAAGTTAAAGAAGTCAATTATCGATAAAATTAAGATGGGACTTGCTTCTGCTCAACAACCAGATATTACAGAAACTAAAACGACTCATACTAAACGCTCCCGAGATCCGCTGGCAATTTTTCTTGACGGCGAAGGAAATCTGCATCCACGATTTCAACCAATGTTGAGAAATCTCAAAATCCCCCTTCTTTTGCATCCCAAAGTTTTAGAAGACTTCGCATCCATCCTTATGAGCGTACTAACGGAAAAATCGGGTAGCCCCGTCGTTCAAACCGTGGAAGGGAGGACCCCGGTTCATTGCGCTGCTGCAAACGAGAGCTCTAACGGCCCACAACTATTGGAAATCCTCCTGGCCCACAAAGGGAACCTCAAGGACAATGCTGGATTTGCACCATTACATCGCGCTGCAGCCAATAAAAGCGACTTGGCTCCGAAGATGGTGGAGATTCTACTGCAAGGTGGAGGAGATCCATCGATAGTGAACAAGGATGGAAAGACGCCACTCGATCTCGCAAAATGTAACAAAGCAAAATGTAGTTCAAAGATTGTAGAACTTTTAGAGGAAAACATGAAGATTTATGGACCACCCGTTGAGAAGAAAGTCAAGTTGGACTGTAATCACTCGTAACATTTGCATTTCCCTTTCTATTTCTTTCATATTTCAAATTCTGTTAAATTTTTCCATAATTTAAATTTATCATTCTAGTAGTTTGTTAACAGATAATTTTACGATTCGATCAAATGTGATGAAAAACTACGTCACTGCTGTACAATGAAATATATAAATAAATTATTACATCAATCAATTATTGCTTAATTAATTGTACATATTACTTATCAATAATTAGATTTTCTTCTCAGTTTGAACAATGAGCGATAGCGCTGGTGCATCCTGGTTTCAAAAGCATCACAAATGATGAGTTATAATCTCCTCTCCTGCGTTCTTTTTTTTTTAAATATAAAAGTGCAATTTTTAAAATTTTGTTATCGAACCAGATTGAGCCTACGCTTCTGTGACTAATGACATTGAAATTAAGATACGATATTGAAAATAAACAAAAGATTGACTTTTCCCTCGTTATTTCGTTCGAGATAAAAACGTACGTAAGCAACTTACTCCCGCACGATTGCTTAAATATGTAGAACTCTGTCGTTAAAGCATATTTGAAAACAAATCAAATGTGTTTATCTTCACTGTTAGTCCGTTACTTAAGAATTTTTGGACCAAGTGAGAAGTAATTGCCATCAGCTTTGCAATCGATGCAATACTTCTAGTTTCCAGTTGAGTATAAGACTTTTTGTAAAAATTAATGTAGCTAAAATCCAAATTCTTGGCTTTTTGAACGGACTATAGAATCAACACAATCATCATGCAGGATGAGTCAGGAAAAGAATCAAGCAAGAAAGATCACAAAGATTCCGAGTCGAGCGGATCGACAAGTGGGTCATCCCGCTCATCCGTAGTTGAAGCCGTTCTTACACCGATAAGAAAATTGCTGCAACCTAAAAAAAAGGTTCCGCTTTTTAACTAGCTTAGTCTAACGTACTATTTTATTTTGTGTTGAATGATTCTATTATCAAGCATTTTGTTGATTTAAAGGTAATTGGAAGCTTTTTTAAGACCGACAAATGGAAAGCTTTGGGAAGAGGAGGTTATGGAGAAGTCTTCCGTGTCGATGAATGGATGGATATCAACGGGAAACAACGCGAATCGATTGCGTTAAAAAAGGCAAACCCTCAACCTGGAGCTGAAACTCTATTACAGAAAGAGATGAAATCTTTATCAAAGCTGAATCACCTATTTGTGGTGAAGTACCTTGGACTTGCAAAAATGGAGGACAAAAATGGGAAAAGGTATATTCAGCAATTCATGTCATGTCAATAGCTGAAGATCGAATCAAAAATACCTAACGCTCCGAATCATTTTGTTTTAATAGTACCGCAATTGCGATGGAGTTGTGTGAAGGAGATTTGAAAACGTACGTCTTGGAAGGTTTGCCCAACATACCAAAAGGATCCCAGAACAATAGAGTTCTACTTGGCCAAGTCGTCCTTGGTTTGACCTACATTCATGGTCTAGGAATCATCCACAAGGATTTGAAACCGGATAATATCCTGCTCTGGAAATCACCTTCTGGTCTTGTCTTAGCTAAACTAGCCGACTTCGGTTTCTCCAAGGGTCTCCGTAATAAGGATCAAACTGAACACAGCGATACGACACACCTAGGAACTCCAGGATACAAAGCCCCCGAACTGCTCATTGCCGAGATGATTGATGATCGAAACAGGTCGGCCAAGTGTTCGTATGCCAGCGATGCTTTTGCTCTGGGTATCACGATAAGCTTTACAGCCAATGGTGGTCAGCATCCCTTCGGTCAGAATAGATACACGCGAGATTTCCTGATGAGCTTGGGAACTGCACCAATCGACTTGGACGCTGACTGGGATTTAACGGATCTCGTGTCCAGGTTGACCCAAAATGATCCGACGAAACGACCACCAGTAGGTCATGTCATTTACCACCCATATTTTTCATTGGGGAACCATCGAACCAAGATCAACTACATTGACAAGTTGTACAATTTTTTCGAGTCGTACTCTTCTTGGACCTATAAGTTGGATGACATGGATAGTGGCGATATGCAAATCAAATTGAGATGGTTCCAGGAAAATTTTTGCCATGATTTCTCAGCAATGCAGATGCTACAGTCTCAAGATAGAAGGGTAAATTTTTAAAAATAAATTATCAATTAAAGATCCGTAATATGTGTTTAACTAAAATGTGATGTGATATAGGAGGATCAGATGACTTCTTCGTCCATTTCATCCACTTCATCAGGTCTTCCAACTGCGGCTCAAACTACAGCCTCCTTGTCGCGTTTAATACCATCGCCATCAACTGTGACGAGTTGTCCAGAAGAGTTGAAAGAAATAGCAAGTTCAAAACCTTTTTCTTTCGATGAAAAAATCAAGGAGCGTTTGTCATCAAACACCAAAGAAAATAATATTGCGAAAAATATCAAATTGGTAAGTCTATTTTAAAATTGTAGTATAATGCCATTTTATTCCAACGCAAGTGTACAATTTTAAATAGACAGACGACTTCACCAGACTTCATATCTATTCATTGATGACCTCCATCGCTCCAGAGATGTTGTTCTTTTACATTTGGTGCTTGGTATTTAAATTAACTCCGTTCGTTTTGACAACTCTGGCAAGCACAAATGACCATTTCAAAAAATGCTTCGAGGTATCTTTTGTGCTCTTTTCTTCGCCTAACAACATAACATTTTTTTAACGTTTTATTTATTTTTGGAACAGATGACGGAGTTTGAATTTGCTACTCTGCATTACACCGACGAGAACGTAAGAGAGATATGGGACCTCAAGTACAAAACAGAAGACACAGCTGTGAGTACCGTTGATGAAGATCCTCAGCCTCTTTTTGTCTACACGGCAAGTTCTCTTTTCCCGACGTTCATGTGGGAAACGTTGGTCCAGCGCTTTGAAAATCACATCAATTGCACTAAAAACGGAATCAAAGAAAGATCCTTACTCAGCTGGGTAGCTTTCAATGAGGCGCCCACTGACAGTACCAATGAATCACCGGAACATTTTATCCGCTTGATCTTAGAGAAAGGAGGAAACCCTAATAAAACTGACATATTTGGTCTAACTCCGGTTCACATGGCAGCCAGGAACGTAGGTCATCACGCTTGCACAATCCTAAAAGTCCTATTAGAAGAGGGTCGAGGGAATCCCAACATTCCCAATAAACGGGTAACAGATCCCTTATTAAGTTTGATTCTTTCAGTCTTCAATCTTGAAAAGTTAAAAGAATCTTTGGTCGAGAAAATGAACGAACAGCCAGGGAACAAAGAAACAACTACTACTGAGGATCTTCGTGATACATTCACAAGTTTCCTGGATATCGAAGGGAACCTTCTTCCACACTTGAAATCATTGCTCCAGAGACTCAAAATTCCTCTCCTTTTGCATTCCAAAGTTCTAGAATGTATGGCCTCTATCCTTATGGGCGTGTTGACGAGAAATAATGGGAGTCCAATCGTTCAGAACTTTGAAGGAAGAACCGCTGTTCATTGTGCTGCTGCTAACGAGAGCGCTAACGGCCCACAACTATTGGAACTCCTTCTAGCCCATAAAGGAAATCCAAATGTGAAAGATCATGCGGGATGGACATCGTTGCATTGTGCTGCAGCCAATAAAGGGAAGTTTGGACCAAAAATGATGGAAATTCTTCTTCAACGGGGAGGAGATGCAAATATGAAAAACAAGGATGGAAAGATACCGCTCGATCTCGCAACGTCCAACAGATCAGAATGCGCTCACGAGATGCTAGCCCTACTTGAGGAGAATTCCAAGACAACTACTGTGAAAAAGGGAATCAAGATGAATATTTCAAATGTAGAAAAATGAAAATAGTACATTCGTATTCAATTTTGTAACGGAAGGCATAGAATCAAATCAACATCGATATACACGTATCTCATAAAATTAAAAACGAATACTAAATGGGTTTTTTAATAAAATGATGGTACTGAAAAGTGAAAGGTGCCGGACGTGACTTGTTTTCAATTTCACATAAATTTATTTTTGAAATCGGGGACTCCCCACTTTTCCCATCGCACTGGATTATGTGCGACTGCCAGTGGTAATTCCATAACCTTGGTCTGTTCTTTATAAATTTCTAATGGTGACCTATAAGAACTCTTTAGATTATGGTCAAGGTGAAGGTCATACATTTAATTATTATTTCAGACGTTTAGTTTGTACCTGTATATAAACGCATATTCATTTAACTCTTCAGTCAGTTTCGCAGTACCTCTGCATCATTAGTAGCGCGACTTTAAAATGAACTCTTTCTCCGTAAGTTAGCAATTAAGTTTTAAAATATATATATATATATAAATTACCTACGTTACATTTTTTCTTTTTAACAAGGTGTTGGCAACTGTTTTGATTTTGGTCTGCTGCGCCCAATATTGCGAGATGCTACCGCAATCCAAGGATCTCCGACCGCTATGGATCACTTGGGCAATGAAGATTTTCTAATAAGTAACGGAATCACTCAAGAAGAAATTAAAGAATTCCATCGTACAAGTACGTATTATTAGCTACTATCGTTTCTAGGGATCTGTTTTTTTTAATTTTACAAACGATGCTACTTTTTTTTAGATGGTTACGACATTCCTCTCGAAGACGAAGAAAGCCAGCGTCGTAGTCTTGGCACTTTTGTCGGTAAGCTGAAATTCTGAATTGGTCTTCTTTCGATCATTTCCGTCAATGGATCTACGAGCGACGCACCCGTACTACTACGCTAGCCCCCATTCCCGTTTATATCGTTAGCAACCCTCACAATAATCCTTATTACCGACCTAACAAAAGACTCGATTAGTACCATAATTATTATTATACTAACATGTAATGTATACAGACAAGTCAGTGTTTACTTCATGAAGTACGACACTTAATAAATTTTGTTTTTAACCATAATTTTAATTTTTAATTTGGATTTCTTATCGTTGAAAATTCGTAAGGCTTCACTTTCTTAATCATTACTGTTGTGCGAGGGCGTGTTGATCCTTTGGATTTCGTTGCTTCATTATACGTTTAACAGCTTTAAAGACATACCTTTAATTGGAATATAGAATTTATGAACTAAATAAAAAACATACAGCGAAGGTTTGTGTGAGTAGTGGGAAATAAATGCGCAGCGCAGTTGCATGTGAACGTTCTTCTGTTTGATGACATGACTGTTGATGATATTTCAAAGAATATATCTTCAGTACACCCCATTAAATGTCTGCAGTGCTTTAGTAGCCTAAAAAAGCTCTTTCACCACGAAGTTGAAGTTTAAATTTGTCTTACTATTAATTATTGTAGATATTACAACATTTACCATTGATATTAAGAAATAATTAAGTTGTCGTATCTGATGTGCACTTATAAAAAGTGGTACAAATAAAAATAATAATAAAAGATTTTTTTTTAAATCCTCGCACACATTTTTTTTTTTTTTCAACATTTTACAATTTGGCAAAGACCTTACTTAGCTAATGCGGCAAAAATGCATCGGACCGTATATATATGCGTAATCGTATGTACACGCGCCAAGTAAAGCCTATGACATACTTAGATAAGGCCTAACATTCACGTATAGACTGGCAACCATGCTAATACAGCGGTTTTATTTATCTATGTACAACTTTGAGGTTTTTTTTTAGGTAAGCGCAGAGCGATAGCAGAAGCTAGAGAACGTATGCGCGAGACAAATAAGTAGCTCCGGAAGTCGCTCTACTTATTGCTTCTGCCTGATACTAATTTGCCAATAAATGGCTAATTTTTTTATTGCTAGTTGCTACTGCTGTTAGAGACCGGTATCCAGTTTCGAATTTGTTAAGCTTACAAGATACTGTACATAACATTTATTTATTGATGTAGTACGGTACCGTAATTGAAATTCTGCCCATTATATATAATTTATGTATTTCATCTTGCTATCATGATACGACAGCGTTGAAATATACTTATTACAGTCGTTTGTTCCCTAAATCTCATAGATACTCAATATAGCTTACAAGTTTTTTGTTCTGTTGTGTTTTTTTCTCTAATTATATTCAAATTAATTTCACGTCAAATGTGTAGGACGTTTCTCTGAACTACGAGATCGTGTACGGTGATTTCTCAATTCTGTGTATATCTATGCAATGCGTTATTTGCCTTTCTTATCGCGTCCGAAAAATAAAGCGCTATCATATATTGTGTAATTGTTTCAGAATTTACCGATACCGTATTTACCCAATAGAGCTGATTGTGTATTTTTTAACGTTTGCGTAAATATCTTTTGTTATTATAGTAAAGTTGAGGGCATATATTCTAACGAGCTATGCTATAATTAGGAATGACAATTCTGACAAGACTATATGGTATACAGTACTTAGTAGGTTGGCTCATTATTCCTAACAACGGTAATTTCTACATGACAGGTCAATTTGTGACGACAAAGCGGTAGCAATAACATATAATGGCGGACGCTATGTCTAAAGAAGTAGAAGAAAGCCCCCGAACTGCTCGCTGCAACATGCAGAGAGCCCAAAGAGGCCGTTAAATGTTCTTAAGCAACTGACGCCTACGCTCTAGGCATCGTCGTCATAAGCTATACGGTCAAACAAGACCATCACTATGGAGATAATCCATTAATGCGAAACTTATTAATGAGCGAAGGTAGAGCTCCAACCAAGTTAAATGCAGACTGGGACCTGACGGATCTAGTGGTGAGGTTGACTTACAAAGACCCAAAAAGCGACCACGAGTGGATACGGCTATCTATCTTCCTTACTTTGTATTGAGCAATAACAAAACAAAGAGCAACTACATCGAAAAGGTGTACAACTTCTTTGAGTCGTTCGCTTACTGGACATATTCAACGGATGATAAAGACAGTGATGATAACAAACTGAAATTGGGTTGGTATTTGGATAACTTCCGACACATTGCTATTGGATCGGATCTAGGATCTATTCGAAAAAAAGTACATTCGTGATAAATTTTTTTTAAAGATTTACTTAATTTCCTTTGTCAATTATGTTTTTTACATGGACCACAAAATTATAGAACAACGCTTCGGTTTTCCTTACAACCGAGGACATCGAGGCTCATCTAACTGGAAATCTACCCTCATCCAGTATGGAGGACTTAACAGAACAGTTGAAACCCTTCTTCGATTTCGATAAGAAAAACGAAGAGCATCTTCTATCGTCGTTCCAAGCTGAAACCAATACCATTGAAAAGATTAAACAGGTATCGTATCGTAGTATTCGTGATTATAATCTCGTTGTAGGGTTGCATGACTATAACGATAAATAACATATTAACATTAATCTAGACGAGTGACTTCACACGACCTCACATATATACATTGATGAACTCTTACGCTCCGGGAGCGTTGAACTTTTACGTTTGGTGTATGATGTACAACATGACTCCGCAAGTTTTGACTATGCTGTCCAGTACTAATCATCACTTCAAAAGGTGTTTCGAGGTAATTAAATGAGTTGAAAAATACCCAAGAATTAATTTTAAAAACAACAACAACAACAACAACTATCCTAAATCATTCCAGATGACCGAGTTCGAGTTCAGCAATTTGCATTTTGATGACGAACAAACCATAAAAGAAATTTGGGACCTCAAGTATGAACAAGCTAACGACGATATAAGCAACAAAAGTGAAGATCCACAACCTTTATTTGTCTACACAGCTAGTCATCTTTTCCCAACGTTCATGTGGGACACTTTGGTCCGTCGCTTTGAAAAGCACATCAATTCCAATGAAAACGGAATCAAAGGAAGATATTTACTAAACTGGGCTGCCTTCAACGAAGCGTCCTTTGACAGTACCAGCGAGTCACCAGAACATTTCATTCGCTTAATCTTAAACAAAGGAGGAGACGCAAACGGAACTGATATATTCGGTCTAACTCCAGTTCATATGGCAGCCAGGAATGTTGGTCGCCACGCATGTACTATCCTTAAAGTTTTGCTGGAAGAGGGACGAGGCGATCCTAACATTCCCAATAAACGAGTAGTTGATCCGGTTCTGGGCATGATTTCTAACGTCAATATTGAAAGTTTAAAGAATTCCCTCATTGAGACGATCAAGAATGGACTCTCTTCTGCTCAACAGCCAGGAACTAACGAAACGAAAACGACTCCTTTTTTCGACAGCGAAAGAAACCTTCACCCAATGTTACAACTAATGTTGGGAAACCTCAAAATTCCCCTTCTTTTTCATCCCAAAGTTTTAGAGGGTCTCGCTTCCATCCTCATGAGCGTGCTAACAGAAAAATCGGGTAGCCCCGTCGTTCAAAACGTGGAAGGGAGAACCCCAGTTCATTGCGCTGCTGCTAACGAGAGCGTTAACGGTCCCAATCTATTGGAAATCTTTCTAGACCACCACGGGGATCCTAATATTAAGTATCATATAGGATTAACACCATTACATCGCGCTGCAACCAATAAAAGTGATTCGGCTCCTAAGATGATGGAAATTCTACTGCAAGGTGGAGGAGATCCATCGATAGTGAACAAGGATGGAATGACACCGCTCAATATGGCAAGATCTAACAAGTCGAAATCGGGTCCCCAACTTGTGGAACTACTACACAACTGGAGGGGACCTAACGGGAAGAAAACACCTTAATCATAATTAACTTTGAATAAATATCAGACGAAATTTACTCCTTATTGCTTTCTTGAATATTATGATTTTACCGCTTTACTGCCACAATTATAAAGTATGATGAGTATTTATTCATTTTTCTCAACGAATCTAAATAAAGAAAATCAAAATCCTTATGTATCGAGGGAAATATTTTTAATAATGTGAAGAAAAAAGGAAGATGAGAAAAACCGTAGATTGATGAACATGTATTTCATATTCTCTTCTTTTGGAGTGCTGGTAGTTGGTACCAAGATTTGTGCTACCCGGGTTTTCCCGGTTCATTGTACGCATCCCACGGGAGAGGAGATAGGAGTTATAAATATAAAATAAGAGGTAGCCTTGAACAAAAAAAATAATCGCTAACATTGAACTGAATTGGAGATTAGTTTCCAGGTGAAGGTTATTGTATCGGTATGGCCACCTGGTTTTGGTACGGTACTGCATATAAAAAACAGGAAAAAGTGCACTGCTCTTCAGTTAGTTTCAGTAGTTCAGAGTATCATTACCACCTGATCCGAATCAGTTTAATAGAATGAAATCATTCACTGTAAGTTGGCATTATTTTCTCAAACTTGTATAATCTTAAAACTAATCTTTGATTTTAAATAAAGATGTTAGCTACTGTTTTGATTTTGACCTGTTGCGCTAAATATTGCGAGATGCTACCGATCCAAGGATCTCCAACCGGAACGGATCACTTGGACAATGAAGAGTTTCTAATTAGTAACGGAATCACTCAAGAAGAAATTGAAGAATTCCATCGTGCCAGTACGTATTTCCTACTACGTTTTCTAGTGTTCTGATTTGAAAATTTAAAAACGACAAATTTTTTTTCTAGATGGGTACGACATTCCTCATGAAGAACAAGAAAGCCAGGGTCGTAGTCTTGGTACTTTTGTTGGTAAACTAAAATTCTGGAACTGGTCATCATTTAATCATTTCCGTCAGTGGATCTACGAGCGACGCACCCGTACTACTACGCTAGCTCCCATTCCCGTTTACATTGTCAACAACCCCCACGATCCTTACTACCGACCTTACAAAAGATTCGATTAATGATAGGAATGGTGTTGTAAATATAGAAATTCTTAAGTGTCCTGATTTAAAAGTGCAAAAGTGAATAAACGTTTAAACAAAAATGAATAAAAAATAATTGTTTTCCGTCAGTATACGTTTTTTTATTAAATAAAAGAATAGTGGAAGTAAAAAATTCTTTTAAAACCCTGTACAAGTATATCGATGCATTGAATCATTACCAATATTTTATTTTTTCTTTGATTATACTTTCCAAGCTTGCAAATTCATCCGAGGAATAAGTGGTGATTTGCAAGTCACTCGCGGGTTCCTATATTTAGAAAACAGAAGTTCAATGTAAAATTTGAATTGACTTAAAAGGGGAAAAAGTAAATAATTACGATGGAGTCGGACTACGGAAGACCAGAGGCTGAACTTCAAGGATTTCATCCGAACTGTCGCAAATAACGGCGGCCAAACTCATTTTACGGAGTTCTTGCAATTGCGCTAAAATGGAAAATAAAATGAATAATCGAGATCTAACCTAATTAAATAAAATAATCCTACCAGGTGTAAACGAATTGGGATGCCCGCCGTGTTCGTAAAAGAAACGATCACCCTCTTTCAAGCGGGCAAACTGATCCGCAATGATGCACGAAAAGACGGGCCCCAATAAAGAACCCGGCAAGTGTTTCTCAACCAACCCACCGACGTACAAATCAATGTCATCCACAGATTTGTACAGCGAGGCCATACGATCAACCACGGGCTTAGGCATGATTGTCAATAGCTCGTTAAAGTTGGCCACTCTCGGTAGACCACAGACTTGTCGGAAAGTGTTGTAGCCAGGCAGGCCGTGGTCTCGTCCTCTCCACAAGTTCAGGGACACCAAATCGAAACCAAAGTCACGTCTCGGACTGCATTAGTTAAAATAAAATTATTATTTAGTTGAAAAGAGAAATCATTTCCATCAATACCTCTGGAAAAGATGGTTGGTTACATCTTCAGTGACCCATTCGTCCATATTTTGAGGCCATTCGTCAATGAGACCCCGGATGACGGCATCCATCTGCCCAGGTTGACGAAGCAGGTGAGGATTATCAAACCAATTCCGCATCAACTCAACTCGGACCGAACCATCCGGCGCAATAAGGCTATCAAATTAAGTAATAAGTATTCTTTGCACATAGAATTGTCAATCAAAATGTAATACTTCATATGGCCTTGGATGAGAGAGTGTCCCATCCTAAATGCAGCGGCCGAAAATTCGTTTGTGATGGATGGATTGACAGTCTCGTCGTAAGAAGGAGAATAGCCTGTCGTTTGAGGTGTCAACCCGTAAGCATCCATCGTAAGTCGACCCAGAATGAGAGGAAGGAATTCGTTGTAAGTGATGTGTTGCAGGATGGCAATGATGATCCGGCGCGTTTCCTCGTAAAGAATTTCATCTCCCCATTGCGGATTGATTGTAGCCAAATTTGCGGCAATCAGATTGTGCTGGCGGAGGAAGAGGATATGGAGGGATGTCAATCCTAGAATCTGGTTGGTCCGGCTGTCACCTAAAGTGCCATACAAATTATATGAATGCTATAAAAGATGTATAGAAAAGAAAGTTTACCGGAAACGAAGCAAGCAAAACCAGCTGCTCGCCCCACACATCCTCTGGCTTGCGGATTTTGAGGAAGGAAAGGTCGGCCATTGATGATAGAGACGGCGAGTAGGCCACCGGCAAACTGTCGCAAAGTCCTTGAAGTCTCTGGATCCGGTCCGTAAATGTGAGACCCATCGATGAAATGGGACAACTGGTTCATTTGCTCTGCATAGCCGATCCGGCAATCTGCACGCGGAGCAATCACGGAGCGGACAAAGTTCAAACAACGGACGCCCCTGGGTCCATAAAATGGATCTTGAGGTGGAATTTCGATGGGGAAACAGTGCGGATGTCTCATTTCGGGCGGAATCACTCCTCCTTCCGGAGTGCAACAATCAATATTCGACTGGTTAGCTATAGATTTACAAAAAAAAAAGGTTTATTGATCGTAAATGCGAAAAAAATCCTATGAGAATCTTACAGGTACGGAAGACGGGAACGTGACTCATGTCGTGATCCACAAATTGGCCCCATTGCATGACCATGTGCGTCATGTCTAGTACCGGATGGTTCTCGTCCGTCACCAAAATACTTCTTACCACACGTACGTTGGGCAGTTCAATACGACCAGCTCCCCATATTCTGGGTGACCAGATTCCTGTTGGATAAAAACAAAAATAATGATGATGAACCAATCCACTAACCTTGGGAGCTTAGGATATAGTAAAGTAATCAATTTTATTACCATCGTCGTATACAGGAGGAACGTGTCGTTCCATTGGAGTAAGAGCTCTACCCCAATTCGGATGAATAAGGTTGTTGCACGAACCGTCGAATGTGCGGTACTTGTTGAGAGGCAAACAAACAGGAGGCGGAAGGCAAGTGTCCTCTAACAAGGCCGCCCGTGTATCAATGACTTGAAGTCCCAATCCGGCATCAATCGGAGAAAGATTCAACCTGAATTTAAAATCTTTCTTTTACAATTTCTAAACAAGTAAATAAAGCTGATAAAATCACCTTTCTTGCAAGCGTCGAGCAGCATTCACGACCAATAGTGCTCTGTCGCTTAGAAATTTAGCGGCAAGGACGGGAGCCATGTTATTGGAATGTTCCATAGCCATCGAGTTAAACCTCATGATCATCATAGGGGTTCGACTCAAGTTTTCTTCAACCTTTCCAGAGATTAGAATAGTTACATGGCCCATTATTACAAAAAGAAACAGTTATATAAACTTACCTCATTCATGTGAGCCAAATCTAGACGAGACGAACGGGAAGTCTGCTCAATGACCACTGGTGGAATCGGTGGAAGAGGAGGTGCGACACGAAGTTGAATACTTTCCGGGAATTTCGGTACCTTGGCTACAAATTTGAATAAAAAAATTAGTTAAATAATTAAAGAAAATAGTTCAATTCGTGACTTACATTTGACTAGGACGATATCGGGACAGCAGAGTCCCTGAAAACCTTGTAAACTCAGACATGGCTCAGGTGGAAGGAGGTTGAATTCAGCGTACCACACCGAACACTGGCTCGTTGACTTACAAGCGAATCGGCCCCCACATTCTCCGGTCGAAGGGGCGCCCGGTAGAACTTCCAAAGCGTTGCTCAATGGGCCCGGGATCACAGGAGGTGAAGCCCACGAGGCTGCTACCAGCAGCACCAAGTAGGCAGCAAGCCTCATCAACATCATTTTGGTTATACCTTACTGGCGAGAGAATTAAACCGTCGTGCTTCTTGGATGACTGTCAGAGCCTTACTGTACCATGCGCATGAGGCACAAGTTCAGTTTTATTTGCAGAGCTAAGAAAGTTTTTTTGGACCACTTCGCTAATGAAAACACTGCACTGAAATGAAAGTATTGTGTGGGGTCACCTACTGTCGACTGCTAGGCCGACAGGGTGGTGGGTGGATTGGAATGTCTTTTTAATGAGCTATCGATTAGGCTAGTACCGTTGGGATTGGTTCTTTATGAGGAGGTTGTCCTTCACGACAGGCCTCCTGATGACGAGATAAGAGGAAGTAGCAGACAACAGGTAACCCCTTCAAAAGTGGAAAACCCGGGAACCTCTTATTGAACGACGCTCAGCTGACAGAAGTGTAACGGGGGTTGCGTGAACTTTCTCGAACACGCATATCTGCGTATGTAGACACGCATTGTTATATTATATTATTTTAATTCTTATTCTTCTTCTTGAGTTGTAATTTTAGTTAGTTGACAACCAAAAATTAACCTAATCTACTTTCCCATTATTAGCAAATTTCGTAGAATAAAAGCTCCTGCAACTTATTTTTTGAAAATAGGGTCATTTACTAGGAAAACTGGATATTGTCATACTTAAGCATAGAGCTTAAGCAAATATCGAGAGAAAAAAATGAGAGTGGTCGTTATCATTACGCGTCCTAAGGGAAAAAAATGATAATGATCAAGTCAATTAACTGTAAATATCACGTCCTCATCATTTTTTTTTTCAATCAACTTTCACCTATAAACACACGCAATCCTTTCAACTCTTGTCATGTCGTGGCCCCTTTTTTACATTTTTAAAATTTATCCTGATGTACGAGTGACCCGGTTATTCAATGAGTCACGCAATTTTTGTGCAAAAATAAATTAACCTTAAGAAAGAAAAAAAGAAAGAAAACGGACGTGTTTGGAACGAATGATGCAAACAGATCGTTTACTAGATTTGACTGTACATCAACATTTCTTGATAATAATAATAAAAAGAAAAACATTTGTAGGGAGACCGCAATAAGGGATTTAGGATATGAATCCTCATTTCTTTGATCGAGTAACTCTCTTTGGACGATCTTCTTTGATTGATTCAACAGCTTCAATATCTATTTTGGAGAGTCTAGAGCTTAAATCGACCTCCTCCGATTCTGGCTTGGTAGCTTTATGACGGAAGAACCGTTTAGCACTCGGCTCACTCTCATCTGGAACTAGTTTCGATGATGGGGGTACTGCTCGGCCTCTTCCAGTCTTCTTTTCTATTTTGGCGGATGACGCAGTTGCCGCAGATTCTTCTGCCGCTGGAGGAGGGGGCCTACTTTTTACAGCCCTCTTATCCGGCAAAAGTGGGGGTGGTGGCTCATTCTTGGCCGGAAGTGATACTGGTTTCACTTTCACCGAAGTCAAATGTTCCATTTTAGGTGATGACGTTTGTTGAGCCTTCATCTTGTTTGACTTTTTATCTTCCTCTTTGTTCTTGGTTCCTACTCGTTTAGGCTTTTCTTGCGCCGTTTTCTCCGGCGACGGGGACAGGGGCGGGGTGGGTGCCAGGACTTCACTATCGCTGTCGCTCGAGTAAATAATTGCCCTTTGCGGTTTGCCCAGCCGGCGTCGTGAAAACGTAGAGTCACTGTCGTCATCATCGTCCTCTATCTGTAAAATGTAAACAAGTTTAAAAAAGGGGTCAATTGGAATATTTAAAAAAAATGGTTGAATCTCACTGTTATAGTATCATCTATCTTGGTTTTGATTAGGTTTCGGCGGAGGCGACGTGGTGGAGGCATTTCCATCGGTTTTCTGAGACCTACGGCCGGTGTTTTAGGTGGGTATCCGCCAGAATCCAACACGATACTTTCTTCCTCTTCCTGGATCTCAACTCGCTTGGTTACTTGACCCGACAAGGAATCTGAGGATGTTTGCATAAGAATGCTAATTCCGCTTAGCAATTTCATCATACGGTGCTCCAACGGGCCAGTAAACAATTCGTACATTAGCGATTTCAGCTCCGTCAAGCATTCTGCGACCGACGTATTCTTGTCTTCGACGCAAGACAGATGCATGGAACGTTCCAGCATGAGCTCTAGGCCGGCTACAACGGTACTCTGAAACCAGTGAACTTTTTGATCCAGCCAGAGATCTTTGATTAATTTTGGCGTATCAGGAACATCAAATAGACGCTTGGCTGGAGTTTTTAGGGCTACTGGCTTATTTATGTGATTTCTTAATCGGGAAGCGATGGATTTGACTAAGCGGATGCCTTTGAGAAATTCGTCTGACGCGAGATCTTGAAAGCCCATGATGCTCCAGAGTTTTGCCTGAATGGTTAAAACGGCGAAACGGATCGAGGCCATCAGCTCACTAGAGCATATGAGGCAAATACAATCGATGGAATGGTCAGGGAAGATACCACCATCCGTCAGCACTTCGCGCGTCTTTGTGGCAGGCGAAGCGCCCTGATGATTGAACGGTAGCAATAAGGACCGGTGGGTAGCATCTTGATGCAGCTGGATGGGTATCTCGGGGACAGTTTTAGTCGTGTAGCCCTTGCGGCGGTCACTCCGGATCTGGACTGGAGAGGAGGGTGAAGCGTTGGGCTTCTTGGCAACGGATGCTGACGATTCTGGGATGAGGGGAGGAGCCATTCCCATAAGATGACAGATGAGAACCAACTTTGATTGGCAATCCATCGTATTGTCCAGCATCAAATCTAATCCGCACAATTCAAGGAGCGCTTCGGCCGTTCTAGAAAAAAAGAAAAATTGAATTAAATAAATTATCCAAGGAATTCCAATAACCCTTTCTCCTAACAATCCCGTTAGCTATACCAGGAAAACTATTTAGCCACGCAATACGGGGTACGATTTTCCTCGAGCTTTCCCAAGTTGCAGATATTTTAAAAATAAAACGGAGATACTGATTGCGTCCTTGTCACTGACATATCTTAGCATGCCCATTAACATATTGATTTCAGAGATTAAATACCTTAGAACGGATACGTGTTTCTGGGCCGTATTGAGCGCCTCCTTGAGAAAAAACCTGGCTTCACGTGGCGCCCCCGTATACACGAACAAGCGAGATAGATGGAGAGCACTGGTAAGTAGGATCCTGAGGACGAGCCACTCTTGACCGTAGAAATCCCAGCCTTCCTGGTGCTGGATGTACGTAAGGTAGCATTTGTGGGCTGTATAGGACTGTTGGACCGCTTTGGTTCCAGTTTGGACGGGACCAAATTCACCGGATGACGGCGGAATACCACTCAAGTCCTCCGGCATGATTGTTAACAGACTACGAAGCAAATTTGCTTGTGAAAGGAGAAGCAGGACGCTTTTTGACGGAGTTTCGCTGCTCATAGCGGGGGACTGGAGTACGCGATCGTTGAGAATCTCCCAAGATTCAGTGAACTCTTGTTCGTAGTACTTAGACCAGGCTTGAGCAACGTGAAAGTAGATCATTTCCTGGGCGGTAAGAGTCTTCTTTTCTAAGATTCGCTCACAGCGCTTCATTATCCCGCTTTCCGGTATGTGACCGAGTTTCAGGAGCTCGGCGCAGGCCAGCACCAAATCTTCTTCGCTGTTGGTTGAATCGGCTACCTGGAGAACCAAGGACCAAGCTCGAGAACTGGACAAAAATGAAACTCTGTAAATTGTTCATTTGAATATAAGATGATTCAAAAGTTACCTAAGATAGCTGTTACCAAAAAGGCTAAAATAGTAGCCCAAGGATTTCAAGCCGTTGAAAACCATGGAACTGTATTTACTTAATCTCCAGCCGAACTGGACAAGCTCTTCCCAAAGTTGAAGGCTTTTAACCATCCAATCTTGGTTCTTAAGTTCCAGTTCAAGTTTTAGGTAAGAATAAGACACGGCGTCGAATGATGTGCCGTCGCTAGCTACGTTACTACCATCCTCTCCGGGTGGAGCTTCAATATTGTTGCTGCTCTGTATCAGAGGACCCAAAGATGCCATCTCTTCCTAATAATAATAAATTATTAGAACTAGATTTAAAAGGTTTTCATTACAATTAATCAAATCTATATACTTCTGTCTTCTGCTTTAGAAGCTCTTGTTGGCTGACAAACACCTCCATGTATGAGAGCGCAAGATAGACTCGTCTGAAAGACTGTGAATCAGTGGAAGAAGATTTAGCGCTCAGCATGGATACAGCCGCTTTGGCAGCTGTGTGTCTCTGCATCAAATCGGTCCCTTCTCGCGACATGAAATAGTTGGATACTCCTTTCTGAAAAGAAGTTTTGGCAAACTCTGCTGACTGTTTAGCTGTCACAGAAGTAGCAGTCTTTGGCATGGATCTAATAAGAATCGAAATATTGAATTTTGCTCTCTAAAGAAAAAAAAAATAGTTTTATAGTGTACCCTTTACGTCGATCGAGAGCCTGTAGCTCTTCGTGAAGCAGTTCCCACGCAGTATCTGAGTCGAGCGTTATTTTATTTCGTTTGAAGAGGTCCAAAGAGGTAAGTTCCTAAGTTATATAGACAGTTAAAATAAGTTTAAACAAAATCAATAGGTCCGCTGCTTACTAATAGTTTCCTATCGGAAGAATTTGAGAGATGTATATCACGCTTTAGCCGGCTCCATAAAAGTAGAAAGTGCTGTTGGATGGTGCGACTAACGCAAACAATAGCTTTACTACTCTCGTCTTTCACGTAGCAAGCCTTCAAGTAAATAAGGAAGTCTTCTAAAGCTTCATTCCAGTCACGCGGGATTTTTCGACAGTCGTATAACGCTGTAGACCATCCAACAAAAGAGGCTGAACCCTATTTTTTAAAATAGATAGTTATAAAATGATTGTAAATTTTTTAGTAATTGATTACTTACCTCTCCATTAATGTAATCAACTGAATGATATTTGACCATATATTCAATTGCTTTCCGGAAATATATCGCCGCTTTCGCATAGTCCGTCTGCTGGTACAGAAAGACGCCAATGTTGTAAGCGGACACCTCTGAAAAAAAAAAACTTTTGAATAAAGCAAGAAAAGGTAAATCAAAGATTATAATCAATACCGATGGATTGAAGAAACGAGTTGATGGCTTTGTTGGAATCTTTTGGATTTTGCCGTAGTAGTTGATCAGACTGATCGAGCAATGCTTTACACAAATCTAATCGGGAGGAATCCACTTTCAAGAGATGGGAACAGAGTGATCCAGTGCGGGTAAGACACTTCATCTTTAAAGTGAGAGGGTCCAACTGCATCTGGGCTTCAACGATAGTCGATAGCTGATCGACATGTTCGCTCAGTAGAAGCAGGAAACCAATTATGGTTGCTATTTGGTATTTCCGAACTCCTTTCTTGTCGCCAAGCTGAGCGATGACGGTACTCGAGTGGCTCAGAGTCATTTGACCAATACGGACGATGACTATCTCTAATTCTTTAGGAAGGCTCCCATCAAAGTGCTTTGACGACACTTCAAACTCTTTAACGTTTATCCCAAAAATAGTTAACACCAGTTCCATGAGCCATTCAATCTGTTTCCTCTCGGGCAATGCACTAAATGTAGATTTCAGAGTGGATGTTCGTTTTGAATGGTGCGTTGATGAGGAACTCGACAAAAACACAATCTGAGTCCAAATTTGCAACAGTAGAGAAGCAGCTGCCAATGTGTAACACTGGTGGTTGTTGCAGTACAGGACGATTTCGTCGAAAGCAGCGTCAGCGAGTTGGAGGGCTGATGTGGAAGCTTCTTGAGTCATGGATAGGAGTTTGTCCATCACACGATTCCAATAGTTTGATCCACCATGAACCAATATGGCCAAAGCCAATGTCCTGTAAGAGAGTGAGAACTGTTCCTCCACTTTGTTGGCTGCATTCCACACATGGACAAAAGAATTTGCAGCTATGGATTCAACATCCTTGAAATGTTTACTAAATTTCTGCAAACAGGAGAGCAAGGTCTGAGAGAGTAGCATGACTGTGTTTGGATGCCCACCGGAACTGTTGATGGAGTGTGAAATTAAATGATAGAGAGATAGAACTCCTTGTGTGAATTCATTTTCTTCAGAGGCTGGATCTTTTGACCTTTTAAGAGCTGTGCAACATCCATGTAAAAAGGTACTGAAGTTGTGTGCATCTCCTTTCTCTTTTTTAAGCTGGCTGAGTTGCGAAGCCAGGCAGCGTAGGAGCTTGAAAGCTATCCTGCTATCTATTTCAGCTTCATGTTCCTGTACAGATAATTAATTACATAAGAATTTCACACAGAAAGCAGTCATTTCAATCAAATTTCCGTTACCACAAGAAGGCTGGCCGCTTCGTCAAATTGCTTGGCTTTCACCTGAGACGATATTTCCAGGAAGCAGGACATTTTTACTTCACAAACAAACACTGATCTTATAAAATAAACAATATTTGACCTATTGAATAATTATTATAGCCTAGTAAAGTAGAAATATTATACGAAAACACGAAGTATAAAAACTTTTTGACATGTTAAAAACTTTGAAAAATAATCCGCACAGCTTCTGCTTGCATGGTTGCCAATTTTACGCAATTCAACTACACTTGCGCGGAACAACATTTTAAAAAATGGGATTCGGTCATTCGGCTATGGAATCGGGAATATATTATTTTGCTGCATTTATTCACAATCCAGTTGTTCATGAATAACGTTCACACTTCTCCACGATTAATACCATTAGAGAAACCTATTATTATGCGCCTAGCAGGAAAAATTCTATTATTTAGTCCATCGTCAAATTTTTCCTCTTACATCACTTAGACGCATTTTATTATAGCTGACAAAGCTATTCGAAACTTTCCCTTTCTACTGCGAATTTCCTTTAAAATCTCTCCTATAATTCTTTTTGATTGCAATATGCTTTCTTTTTCCAGCTTATTTTGGTATATGTATAGTTCAAACTAGTACGAATTTGTTTCAGATAGTAAACACTTCCTAGATCTAGCAGAATATCCCAGGATAATGATGTTGTTTAGTTAACTGCGATACTAATCGGTCAGATTTTCAATATACAGCTGAAATTCTACTTCCTCTAATGTCTAGGACGGAATAAATTAAGGTTAAAAAGATATATAAGGGACCAGAGTTTTTCTTTTCCCGGACAGTTTCGTCCACTTCTGATTCCCATTTCTAATCCTCCGTGATTCATTTACTTTTTACTTAGTGTTAAGGAACAATCTAGCCTGCTTCGGAAATGGCCGAAAATGGCGCAGTTTGGAAGAGTGATTATCCTCGGCGACATTTTTATTTCTTGGGTACTTTCGGATTAGTTTTCGGATTAGGGATTATCGCTTTAGAGGTAAGCAATCTATACATGCATTGATTTCCGCCAATTAATTTTTTTTCTGGAAATGTTACAGGCAACAATGGTTACATACACGAACGATGTACGGCTCAATGATATTCGGTACAATGCGTTGCTGCCGATCGCCATAACAGGAATAGTTTTTGGGGTCTTTTTCGTTCTTATGGCTCTGATAACGGCCTGTGCCGCTAAAGCCCAATCCCGATGCTTGTAAGGTCGCTTTTTAAAAATAATCAAAATCAGAAATTAATCAAATTTCTTATAGGACAATCACTTTCTTGATTATGAGCATTTTTGCTTTATGTTTGGATCTAACATTGATCTCTTTTCACGGAGTTAATCTCATAACTCGCTGTAATCCAAACGAATTGGATGGTTTCAACGGATTCACATTCCGAAATTGCAGTAAATAAATTAATTAAAAAAAGTAAAATAGAGTACCATGTTTATATTGTTTGATAAACAGGAAATGAATTTGATAACGTGCTACTGATCTTGAAACACGGAACGGCTCTTTTATTAGTCATCATTGGAACCACATTGCATGCCGTGGTTAATTTTTGCTCCATCATCCTCTGCTTCTACGTCGTTTGTCGGTTCGAACAGGTATAAATTTATTTTTGAATTATATTCGTATGAGCCACTTTTAATTCACTTTGGCTTTGATATTGCTTATAAAGTAGAAATATCTTATCAACGGACCAGGATCCCATCGGAACAGATGAGCAGTTTTTCTTATGAACCGCTATCTTGAATCATCGTCATTTCCGGATTGCATTTACATTTAATTTCATTTTAGTCATAATACACTACGTCGCTGTTGTTTTTTACGAAAATATCCGGATCTGTTTGGTTGTCCTGATTTTTTTTTGTTAGTGGTTATAAGAGGCGGATATACAATAGATCGTAGGCGTATGATTAGGGAAACCGGAACTCTCATTTGCATAGTAGCAGTATAATATTTTCCGTGTTTGAGAGTCATACTATTTAGTTTGCATATTAATTTGAAAGCATTTGCTCGCAATAATCTCTCAATTAACAACAGTCATGAAGAACTGGATATATGTTTTAGCCGTTATAGGAACTGCCCTCCTAATTTCGTTCATCTGTTTTCAGGTACTAACTCGTTAGGATTAATTGAATAAGGATGCCCAGTACATGTAGTACTAGGCTGGGCAAAAATTGGTCTTATAGACTCATCAGATGCTCCTCTCCACGGAAATCTTTAGTAAAAGGCGAAAGATTTATCCGAGGGTTGAAGAGAAGCCAGAGTTAATTAAAGTTGCTATTTCTTGAGTACTTATAGTATCCTGCCTGCAAATGTTATCTGAAAGAAATCTAATTTTTTAAAAGTTCATGTATTTGTACCTAACTATAGCCTAGGATATATTGTAAAACAAATACTTGCATGTCATTAAAAACTGCCTAGTTCATTTTTTAGAATAAATAAAGTTCAATTTGAATTATTTAAATCAACATTTCTATCTGTAAATTTGAATAAATCTGTGTTTCATTCAATTTATTTTTCATGCTGTTCGTAGATTCTACCTTGCGTACCTGTCCTTTTGGGGTCAGAACACTTTTCATTGTGTTAAGACTGCCTAGGATTAGGGAATTTTACCTCCCCTCTTTCCATTTTTAAAAATTGTACCTGCTCTTTAAAAAATGTGAACAATTTCTTAGATTTTTAATACTTTTCCCATATATTTTTGTAGTCTGTATTACTCCAAGCATTTCACGAGCACGAAGGGCCTAATGATGTGAACCATCATCCTTGGCTATTAGTCAGCATGAATGGACTTAGCATCTTTGCCTACTTTGCTCTTTTCTCTACCCTGGTTCTCTTTGCCGTTACGCATTATTCAGATTGGCGGTAAATTATATTTAAATTTGATTCATTGTCGCAACTAAGGTCTGACTGTATTGCAATTTAATTACAGAGTAGCGGCGCTTTGTTTAACGGTGATGGCGGGCTGCTTTCTAATAGACATCGGACTTCTCTTCTACTTTCCGGTCCGATTAGTTAGCCGTTGTGGATTTGACAATTTTGACAGGATCATTAAAGACTGCCGTATATAATAACACAAGCTATATAATATTTGGTTGGATTAACACAGATTTTATTTTATAAAGGGGGCGAATTCAGTGATCTTTTGACGATTATCAAACGGGGAAGCGTCACTGCCATCATGTTGGGGACCGTAGTCATTTTCCATGGGCTACTCATTATTTTCTGTGTCTATTTTTCTATTAGCTTTCTGTACAAAAGAAAGAAACAGGTACGGAATCGGTAATTACAATCTGAATTTGAAAAACTGTATAAAGTTGGTTCAATTTATTAAATGATTTCTTTTTTTCAGGGAATTTATAAAGTGAACGGACGAGGGAACGGTTATCGCACTTCAGTGACTCCTAGTTAATCCATCTAACTGATACATTGATATTTATTGAATTATATTGTAATATTGTAGTTTTATTAAGGATGGTTCAATACATATTTATTAGGCTGTCATCAAAGAATTGAAATTTATTCAAATTATCATTCCTTTCAATTCCAATCAGATGATCTCTTTCAACTTGACCATCACCTGCTTTGATATCTTTTACAATTCCACAGCACTTATTGTTATTGTGCAGTCATGCAGAAGCAGCAGGATGTTAATAAATAACGACATATCCTACTTGTAATGAGACGTGTAACGTGCGTTTCTGTTTGAATCTGGATTCTCGGCGCTGCTGTTGAACACGAATTTCACATACCGATACGATGTTGAGTTAAGCGCGTTAAGTTACGGTTCGATTGCAACTTTAAGGATGGCAGAAGCATCGGAAGACGGCGGTATTAAGATAGTAATCGGAAGACATTTCTAAGATAGTAAAGCGGGCTTTCTGCTCGCGGTTAATAGGATAATTCGGGCTTCTGCCTGAATCAATCTCAATGATATATTATGGATTTCGATTTAAGTGATGTGAAGGTAAGTGGTGACGAAAAATTTGGGAGAGACTATATACTGCTGTGTACGATTCATATAGTCACATTAAGGGGAAATGTTTAGAGGGAAATTACTTATTAGGCTCGCTTTGCTCGCAACTTAATGTAGTGACGGTGGTGATATTTTTTGCAAACATCGCTCCGTATTATCTAACACATAGGCTACATGATTTCATCCGCGATGGATTTTCAATTGTTATTGTTGCTAAGGCTGTCAATCATTTTATTTGCATAGACCGATTAGTAAGTTGATAATTATCGTCGTCACATCAGTACGTCCATTTACATATATTTAGACGGGTTGACTGATATGAAGCAGTTTAGTTCTCAACTAGAAAATGAAGGCTGCTCTACTCGTAATAGCTTCTCTGGTACTTGTTGGAGTGCACGGTGGTATTGACTTCACCATCCAAGTATGCTCTCGTCCCGGAGCTTGTGTTGAGGAACAGGCGGCCATTGTCACTTCCTACGAGTATACAGGTTGCAGCGATCCAAAAGCTTGCACTTGGGTAAGAAACTATTTCTGAAGAATCAAACAAAACAATTCAAAATAATGAAAAAACCTTGTCTATCTTAATTAAGATTCCACCTCTTTCTGACTATGCCTATTGGGGAGTCTCCTTCCCCAGTAGAAATGAAGTGGCCATCAACTTCAATGTGGATGGTAGCGCTGTCCTTTACCTTACAAGAGGGCCTGATTCCGACAAGTATTAATTTAATATTTTAATCATTACAGACTCAAAATCTTCTTCAAATGACTTTTTGTTATAGATACCGAATGTTTAAGCTTTTAAACCAAGAAATTACATTCGATGTGGACATAAGTACTACTAGCTGCGGTTTAAACGCAGCTCTATGGATGGCCGCCGCACCTGAAGACGGTGGAAAAGAGTTATGGGGCTATTCTGGAGCCCAGTATGGTACAGGAAGCTGTTCCGGTCAACCTTCCAGTAATCAGGAGCGAGGATCCTGTGACGAGCTCGATCTGATGGAATCAAACGCCCTTTCTCAGTCATTCAACATTCACACTCCGTGTGGCCCCGTAGGAGGGGCCTGTAACACAACTAAAGATATCGGCTGTGGTTCTAACCCGTACACTGCCGGGTTTACAACCTACCACGGTCGTGGACCATCTTTCGTCATCGACACGACAAAACCGTTCACTACGGTTACTCGTTTCATCACTGATGATGGCACAGATCAAGGTCAATTGAAAGAAATTCAACGAACATACATTCAAGACGGTAAAACCATCGACTACCCTACGGTATTTATAGTTATTTTTATAGCTACACGAACCTGTATTAACGATTCATTAAAAAGGGACCATTGACCGACGCCTACTGTCGCAATCCAGATAAAAATGTTGTGGCCGATATGACTCAGTCATTGAAAGACGGAATGATTCTTATTTTCAACGGATGGGGTAATCCTCAAGATGATCCCAATTCCATGTTCTGGTTGGATCAGCCGCCCAATGGACCCTGCCCGATCTACACCGATCCCGATCCTCGAGTCGTGTTCGGCAATGTTCGTGTTGGGCCTATTGGATCCACTACCGGAGTTTAATTCTAATGTGACCAAATCGCCTAATGATAATTACATTTTAGAATTATATACCTAGTTGTGCAAAGCTATTTTTTTAACGATTAGAGAAAATAAACAAACAATATGCATCAATGCGGAGATCTGTTAATACAAACAAGCGATATGATTAGAAATATACGCAAGATCACAGTGAGAAATGATCAGTTACATTATGAATGTTATCATCAAAAAGGGCCAATCATCCTTCAGCAAAAATAAATACAAAAAATAATAATAATAATAATTTTAATGTCTTCGTCCCGGACATCTTTACGTCACCTAGTAAAATGAAACATTTTAGGAGGCTCCAAAAGTGCAGTGCTGTTCTTTACCTTACAACTGGACCGGATTCCGAAAAGCATGAAATCTTACTCTGATATAATTCTTCTAAAAATATGACAATAATCAACTCTATCCTTTTAGATATCACATGTTTAAGCTTTTGAATAAGGAATTCACATTCGACGTAGACTTGAGTACCGTAAGTTGTGGCTTGAACGCCGCTTTGTGGATGTGCGCAGCACCTGAAAACGGCGGAAAAGAGAGATGGGGCTATTCCGGAGCTGCTTACGGCACGGGAACCTGCGACGGTCAACCGTATGCAAATCCGGAAGTAGGATCTTAATGTGACGAGCTTGATCTATTAGAAGCCAACAGTTTGTCACAGTCTTTCAACCTTCATCATCCTTGTGGGCCTGGAGGAGGTTTCTGCAATGCAACACAAGATCTTGCCTGCAATAGCAACCCGTACGGCTCCGGGTTTACATCTTATTTCGGACGTGGATCGTCGAACCTCATCGACTCTACAAGACCTTTCACAGTAGTGACGCGTTTTATCACTGCTGACGGAACAGATAACGGCCAGTTACAGGCAATGCAACGTTCGTATATTCAAGACGGGAAAACGTTTGACTACCCAATGGTATGTACAGATAGCTATATATAAACTTTTTATACAATTTTAAATTTAAATGAATTATTTAAATAGGGCCCTTTGACTGATGCCTACTGTCGTGATCAACTTCCAAATATTGTTTCTGATATGACTCAAGCATTTAAAGACGGATTTGTGCTCATCTTCAATGCGTGGGGAGACCCCAACGATCCCAATTCCATGTTTTGGTTGGACCAGCCACCCAATGGCCCCTGCCCGATCTACACAAATCCAGATCCGAAAGTCACGTTCGGCAATGTTCGTGTTGGACCCATAGGATCTACTACTGGAGTTTAATCCATATTCCATATATACCCAATTATCATATTAAATTTAACTAGCTGTGTATTAGCGATTTAAGAAAATAAACAGATAATGGGTATAGACTAATCGTAAACTTTTCTATGAAAACCGTGAACCTTTTTGGAAATAAAATTAAGTGCTAGATGCTGAGGCAAATCGTAGAGAAACCGAAAATATAATCACTTTGGCAAATTGAATTATTGAATTAAAATTCTCTTCACACATTGAATGCAAATTGTTAATCAAAAGTAATCTGAGCATTTTCATGGTTAATTATTTACTGGTATGCCATCTTATCATGAATTCATTAATAAATTTCTTTCAGGATTTAAAAGGAAAAGATGATTAACGACTAATAAATCATAAGAAAAATCACACCAAGATCCAGCAATAGAGTATAGTTAAGGAAATTCATCTACATGCAATATATCATACAGTATGTAATCAATGAAATGGTTGAGAAGAAGTGCGGGAATCGGGTTTTTTCCTTTTCTTTTAGAAATACGGCAATGTGCAACATCACATAATATTACAGGGGATTTAGTAATTTTAATCATTATTATATTAAGTACAATATGCCCAATGATAATAGAAACAATCTTTGAATATCTAGAGTTCTAGACGCAACAACGAAAAGGGAAGTGAAAGCTGGAAGCCCATGCATCGGTATATATACCCCCTTTTAGGACCTCATTTCACCAGTTTTCGTAGTGTAGTGGTTATCACGTGCGCCTCACACGCGCAAGGTCCTCAGTTCGATCCTGGGCGGAAACAAACCTTTTTTTTATTTATTTTTCTTCTACTTTTAATATTTTCTTACCAATTCCTTATTTGTGCTCCAATAAGTTTTTTAAAACATGCTAATTTAGATTTTATATAATTTTTTTAAAATGAATATTTTGATTTAGCTATTTGTCATGCTCGCACTTTAACAAAAAAGAAAGAGAATATTTTTGAAAACAAGTATACAGCTTATTTTGTTATTCGTTTCACTAACAATAATGAATCACGTCAGCTTTGCTTCCATTAAACATTAAATAACTACTATTCATTGAAACATTTAAAAACATCTAGCGCACAGCTGCTAAATCGGATACCGCACGCCGCATAGTGGGCTACCGACCCGCTGGCCGCCGCCGCTGCTCTTCCTAAATATCCGGCCCATCGCAAAACGGTACGGACGCGAAATTCTGCAAAGAAAAGAATGACAATTTCCCCTATACTTATCTCAACTGGGTCAAAAGGGTTAAAAAGTAGTCATCCCTTGGCACACTATAAAAGAAGGAACGATAATGTCCTCACAAGAAATGCAGGGTTGATATATTCTTGTTCCATTCATTGTACCCCCGTAACACCAAGCGTTGATGAGATCTTCCAATCTAATTCTTACAATTTAATCTCTTGTGGGAGTACTACCTAGTGAGGTGTATATATTATCATGCATGTCCATTGTTCAACTATAACCGGTTCCCCTTTTGTGTTTGTGTACATTACTGACAACTCGTCGTTGTCGCTCATACCACGCTACTTCTTTTTAACGCACAATCGAAAGCATTGCACAAGAATGAACACCTAACATTCTACTCTCTAGAGTCCGCACCAATAACAAATAGCAGATTGGGGATTCACAACTAGTTCGCACACCGACTGTTTACAACTTTTTACCCATCAATATGGACCGTTAAGCGGAATGATTCCGCTAGATGAAGCATGATTCATTATTATCAATAAGGTTATATAGTTACCTATACATATGAAAAACAGAAAAGGAATATATATATACGTTGCGTCCTAGCCTCGTAAATGTTGAGAGCTCTACATACTGTGCATATATTATAGGTAGTGTGTTCACATCCGAATCCACTATATATTTATGACAGGAAGGAGCTACTAAATATTTACGAAACAAACAGTGTAAGTACTTATTCAAGAATTAATGATGACTTCTTTGTTGGCATTTATTAATAAAATATAACCATTTATTGCTATCGTTTTTATTATCGTTTGGTTTGGTCAATCCAAATCGATATCTAGCCTAATAATGAAAAGGGAGGCACCTTTTTTGCTCATCCCTTCATTCCGGTCGAGGTACCGGAAGAAATACCATCATTCTTTGATTAGATTTGGATTTATATATGTATGGCTTATCAGAACGACTCTATACGATAGGATACAATCTGGGACACTGACCACCTTTTGATCTATTTCTGCGTATTGGGTCCGACTGCAATTGTTATGGTAGGATATAATTCATTTTTCTTAGTAAAAAGGGAAAATACCTAAAGTACGGATAGGCATAGTAATAAAATATAGTCGAATACCTTGAATTGATTCAGTATAAATAAATAAATTACCTGAATTTAATTGTATTCCGAATGTACTCGCAACAAAACATCATACTGATTTGTTAATGTTAGGTTCTTCTAAGCAGACAAAAACTCACGCGAGTTTATTTGTAATAGCAGTAAGTTTACCTATGGAAGCAGAATAATAGGAGATCCATCACTGTCACCTGCTGTCACTCATCAGCTTCCGCTGGATCCCCCGCTTGGAGTAGGTCCAATGATGGTTGTTTATTCAACCCACGCTCTCACAGTCCTAATCCTCGATCCGTCTTTTGCAGTAGGCAGTGTATTGGACACAAATTCACATACCACTATTTCGTCCAACGGAATGATTGCATCACCACGCACACGCATCCTTTGCTGCGTAAACTGATTCATTCGTCTGATTCTTTCACTACTATTACCGGAGTACCTGCCGGTAGTGTGACAATCATAGAGCCATGTGTATGTTTACAAGGGTTTAGAAGAAGGAGGAGAAAAAGATGAACGAGCGGGCTTAATACCATAAAAGCTTTCTTTCAAAGAAACCTTATAAAAGATTTTTTTTATTTTTAATAAAATCTTTTCATCATATGCATATAAGCATAAAGTAGCGTCGAGTACGCGTACATAAGGATCATAAGGATGTTACGATGCGTTCTTTGAGGTTCTCTGTCGATTCCATTTGCGATTCTTTGGTCTCTACATCTATTTACTGCACATGCAGCAATTTGAATTATTTAGTATATACAACTTTGCGTCTGAAGAGTGAGCGAACCGCTTCTGTGTAATACTTGTGAATTTTCAAAAATTCTATCTGCAGCAGTAGCCAATTTACTTGAATTTTTATCGGAACGAGAGCACTCGAAATCAAAGGAACTAACATAGAAAAAAGTTGTATACTGCACTTGTTGTAAGTAGGCTATATTCTATACATACAATCGATGCATTTTTATTACCTACATACCGTTATTAATGAAAAGGTTGATAAATATAATTAGTTTTAAGGTTATTAAATAATAAGTTTCTCATTCATTATTTTTGGGAAGACGTTCGGCTAACTTTAGAACGAAATTCTTGCAAATAAATAAATAAAAACATAGAAGCGCATAGAAGGGAGATAAAATTAAACAGAACATAAAAAAGCTTTTTGAAGCAGATTGGGCACCGCAGATAAAGGTGGCTATGCTTTTATAAATAAGCACACCAGCGCTATCAATCATTCAATCATTTCAAGTCCCGTGTGATGACAGCTCACCGCCCCAAATCACGCTAAAGTCGCAGAATTAAGTCGGCCTTGGTGCAGCATAGTGCGTAGTGTATATTTTTTCGCTTCACTATTTATAAGATTTACTTGCGTTCACGTTTATTACGATGAGCATAAGAATGCATCATATTTTAAGACTGCAGTTTTATTACTTTTTAATCTCATTTAAGACATAACATTTTCACTTAAATTATTGTAAAAAGGTGGAACGTACTTATCATTCGTATTGTATGCATTTATTTGTTATCAGACAATTCCTTATGATTTCAAAAACTTTTATTTTTGTGTATAAAATGCTAACTTGGCCCTAATTAATAACTTTGCGCAAGTGTGCGCTGAACCTTTAACTGAAGAAAACTTAGATTAAAGCAAGGGTTTGCCGGTATTCCTTATTAGGATAAAAGGAGCCCTTGCAAGAACTTTGCCTAAAAATCCTTTATTTTTCAAATAATATTTTGTATATCTTAGGATATGAAACAATGGATTTATTTTTTCTTTATCATAATTAATTAACCGGATAACTATCGCGGTACATTGATAAATTTATTAAAAAATAATCAATCGCATTTCTTTTGATTTCATAGGAAAGAGTTGCGTAATGTTACATAACCAGTGCATACCATAGCAATGCAAAAGCAGACTATTGTCTTACTGGCTCTACAACAAGGTCTACAATAAGCTGGCACTATGAATCCAAACAAAAGTCATGACATTATAGACTGAAAGCAACATCAACTGTGATATCCTTTTGCCACCGAAACGGGTTGCCTTGCCAACAAGTTGGATTTCGCCATATAATTTATTAGCACAGGTAGGTAACTAGTTTATGATGACTTCACCAACTTTCTCTATTAGATATACAGCAATTAGCTTGTGTTTTTTTACGAACTAATCTGCAAAAACATTAGTATAATTAAATATATTTAAATTTTTCTATGGTCAAGGGAGTTGATAAGGCCCATATCATCAATTGGGCTTCAGTGGAGAGTCAGAGCGCTGTGCGTCCTGAATAACTAATTAACAATAGACTATGAGTTATACAAAATGCTCTTATAAAGAGAGAAGAGAGTTTTCTGTTTTTGGGAGAGACTGAGGTCCGAGGTCGCTGTTGACTATATATATAATATAAAGCCGTTTACATATGCGACTCCGTGCCAACAGTTGGTACCGTACGTGTGGTATCATTCAAACAATCAGATAATTCAAGTTTGTTGTCATTACTTTTAAAAAAAAGTACACAATTTTTTTTAAAGATAACTCAAGTCCAATACAATTCTAAACTTTGTGCGCTTCTAAATAAATTGTAGAAGATTAACACTGCTGCACATTCGGCTCTCGTTGGTAAGTGCCTTTGTTCATCTATTATTTTAGAAATGTAATTGAAAATAACGATTTCTGTATAAAAACAAAAAACAAATTTTCATGCTAGACTTACATTTAAAATCAATTAGTTTCACTGTAAGCCAGGAAAGGGATATTGTCAGTTTGTCAGTCACAAATGTTTGAAACCTTTTAAATTGGGATCCACCCTAAAGAGAAAAAAAGAAAAAAAAAAATAATCCTTACTTGTTACTTGCCATTAACATGTGAATTTTTATTAGTCAACACAATATGCAGTTATTTTTCACATTTTCGGCTAGATAATGTCCTTATTTCCACAACAATAACTTAAATTTTCGGTACATAGTGTGACGAAAAGGTGAATCCTTGCTAGTAACTCAAAGCGTCACACAAGGTTAAAAAAGTTGCCATCATATGCCAAATTAGAGTAATTCTCAGTAGACAACTACTGTGTATACAGTATACCTAAGTTATTAGCACAAGTTCTTGATGAAATAGCCAACTTTTATGATTAATAACTTAGCATTTAAGGTAGCCACCCAATTTATACTGTGAGAGTATGACGATGACCGACCTGCTGCTGCTTTGCGATCCTGGCGGGATCGCGACGCGCAGCAGGGCGGGCGCAAGAGAAAAAAAAGAGGCACTGAGCGCGACCAGAAGCTACGTGCCTGTATACACACATTGCTATCCCCTAAGTTTTCCATATATCTCTACAGGACGGAGGAGAACAGTCCCAGTGGAGGTTCCGGTTGCAGCGGCTCCTCATCATGGGCTCCATCACGGGGATCAACTGGAGTGCGATTGCTGCCGTGCCGAACGGAAGCAGTTGTCCCGCTCTGTCACCCAGTACCACCACAACCAATCAGACGAATAACAGTAGTCAAAATAAGGTGGTCAGCAAACCCTATCGGCTGAAAAATTACTGCTCTCAAACGGAAAACTACGACACCTTACATCGTAAAGTACCCCAGGTACAGAGCCTATCTTTATATTATGTCCTATTAGGAGCCAGCTTTCTTTTTTCTTCATCGCGAGTGGTAGCAAATAGGTTACATAATACCGGAGGAATCTGTTGATTAACTAATAAAGGGCTCAATCTTAAACGCGGGCAGGATAGCGCGGCAATAAATCGACCTTAATTTAGAGCCTATACTCTGGCTACCCGTAATGTAAAGGTCGTAGAGCTTTTGATGGGATCCCCTAGATCGCTGTTTTTCTTATTGAAGGGCTAAGGACGAGGGTGAGCAAAGGTATCAACCAATATAGGAGCACAAAGGTTAAGAAAACCTCGTTCTGTTTTTCTTTATTTGTGTGAAAAAGGTCATTGTGGAACAAGCTGTTGCCTCCTGCTGAAAACTGTTGATGCTATGTAAATGTTTCATTTTTTCCAGTTGAAAAAAAAAATCTGATTTCCTAAAATCGATAAGATTAGGCAAAAGAACCACTCTTGCACTTTTTACATGGAAATTTTATCAGTTTCCAGCCAGGTACTTGAACGAAAAAATAATCCCCTTCTCTTGATATAAAAGGAAAAAGCAGAGGAGAGTATTTAAAATCTATTACTATAACAATGAAGTAGGGAGCACATATCTTGAGCTACTTATTGTATCTAACATTTAAAAAGAGAAGCAGGATTTTTTTTTTCAAACCTACAAATAGTTTCTGACTACTTTAATTATCCTTATCTTTTATAAAAACCTACTTGAAATAAAGTTATACACCCTGTGACTGACTATATTAAAACGTACGCATTATAATGATTTCCTATTGAATTTTACCTTGCGTCTGAAAGTTTTACGATTTTAAAATTATACAGTTATTGAGTTTCAGTAAAGTGGGTTGTTAAGTGCCGGTAACTCGTGTACTCGTAGAGAGAGTTCTTGTTTGCAATGGAAATTGAAATATAATTGAGAGCGGCAGCATCCAAGCCGCTCATCGCTCTTGTCATTGATGTAAGGAAATTATGAAGACGAGGCTGCGATAACAAATTGCATTTAGCGCACTCCAATCCTGTAGACATAAAGAGAGAGAGAGATAGTTAATAGTTCTGTAGCAATAGATATTCGCATAGTTGAACCATGAAAGGAAACCTCTTTTGATATAGCTCTACAGCATCTTGTAAAGGTGTTAATTGTTAAAGTCTATATGCCCCATCGCGCGTTATGTTATGAGAGAGAAAAAAGTGTAATTCTTCAAAGAATTTTCGGGGTGAAATATTATTATCATCAGCTCTTTGATCTTGACAGAAGAATTTTAAGTTTAAAAAAAAATAATGAGGATAATAATTGAAGTTGCGTTCATATTGCGCATCACCTTTGAGGTTCTAAGCATGATTCCTTTAACGACCTTTATAAGAAAAGGAAGTTTCCTGTGAAAGGATGCAAAGAAATACTTTTCTATATTAGGTCTCAATCATTTATATAAGTAAGTTTCCTGTTGCAGTCAAAGGAGTTAAAAAAATAAAGAGACTATGCAATCAGATAAAAACACCCCTTTTACCTTGGTGCAATCTTCTCGGTACGTGACCGACATCATTTGATGGTTATTGTCATTGTATACATCAGCAGTGTCAGTAGGCTGTACAGTAAGCCTATTTTAGGGATAGGTTATTTAGCTCGCGGTGTTGTTTCATCGACCTAACACGAAGCATGTGCCCCGCACAAATAATCGATGTAGACAAATAACCTTATGCACCTTTAGGCTTTTAGAAGCGTAAAAAGAATGTATCTAAATTTAATTTTTAAAAGGATTTCACTTCTAGGAAGTCGTAGCTACATCTGAAGCGAAGAGTCGAATTTATCCCAACTATACGCGTTCATGTGTATTAAGTGGATCAAAATAACAATTTAGATGCAACTTTAGAGCAGAAAGTAACGTATGGATATTACTATTAAATTTGCGGAAGAAGCAATATGTATTTGTTTGATGAGCTGTTAAACACTCTTTGTAATACAACCTATACACGTTATTGGCAACAGTTGCTCCATTAAAGCCGAGTCAGAAGGATACAGAAGTAGCTGAAATAGACAGATCCCATGTCTCCAAGGAAGAGAGTACTTTAAAGGAGACTTACTTGGAACAGACTCTAGCAAGGAATTGCTCCTTTGAGACTCATAAAATAAGTTATTAGAATGCATATTAGATTTCGGCGTCCTATTACAGGGTTTAGCCTATACATAGATATGCGGTAATGTTTTCTCACTCTTCAAACTGTACACGCATATGTTCAATATAGGCCTATGCAGTACATAACTTGCTATACTCAAATGAGTATACATGGATTCTAAGTTAAACTGGATTTAAGTTGTTAAGTGCTTCAGTGTACGAATTGCCACCAGAGTACGAAATAATGGAAATGGATTTGTAACGTTATAAAGAGGAGCTTGATTACATAAGCATGACGAAGAGATGATGAATATGTAAGTGTAATCAAGCCTTGATAAGTAGTGATTCTACAGTCATTGATGCGCCATAGCGTTGACTTTAAATCCTTTGTTCGTTTACACTTATCATAGTAATCCGTCAGCTTTCCGTCGCCTCATTGTAACTGTGATGAATGCAGACCGAATGTATTTTACATTTATGAATAGAGGCGAGAGGAATTCATTTACAAGGAATTAAAACAGCTCTGAATCAAGCAAATGAAAAAAAAAATACTTCTGAAACGCCCTTTTCATTCTTTCTCTCTCAAAAAGAGTGGAGCGCTGCAACTTTATAAGTACAAGATGAAGGCCTTCATGTCAGGTATACGAACTGGTGATTGCCATTCTAAAGTGAGATTCATCTGAATTGTAAAGCAGATCGACATTCAGCTAGCCTTTGATTGAGGAGCGCACAAAAGCTAGCTTCTCATATGGTCTGCTCTGCTTCATTCCTTTGAGAAAATGATGAGAAAGAGGAGACGTCGGAAATGATGCACAAATCCGAATATATATCTGTAAAAGAAAACCAGTCAACCGTTATTTTTAACTATATGCATGGCTATATATTGTGGTTTATATGTGTGTATATTATGATTGGTCTTTAACCCATTATTAATTTTTTTTTGCAGGATCAAGGCTGTGGAGTGAGTGTCTGCAAAGCCAGCATATGGTACTTGAGCCTTGTGAAGAATCCGTTGGGCCCAGCAAACCCTCTACTCAGCGCTGAAGAGGAGAGGAAACTGTTAAACGAAGCCCAAGACTTCCTCAGTCAGTACTACACATCCATTAAGAGGTTCGTTATCACTTAGCGAAATCGATCAAATATTGATTTTAAAAGAGTATAGATGGATTATGTTTAAATATAAAAAAAAGTATCTGAATTTATTGATTGAAGACCCCTTTCTTAGAATATCTGAGAGAGGATTCAGGATCTTAATTATGTCTACATTTTCCGCCTAAAAAATCAAGCGATCTTTTGCTGAAATCCTGATTAAATTCGCTTAGTGGTGCAAATTTCTACTTCCAATCTGGGTTCAGCAACAGGGCTAAACTAATTAAAATACGTACTATGTAAACAAGCATTTTTTTTTAAAGTGAACAATTTTAATCTGCCCTTCATATGAAAATCTCAGCAAAGTTTTCCAAACCGTCAAATCATATTATAATAATAAGATGCTAGGAAACAAATATGTACGCTCTCCTACACTCAGTAGTTGCTTTAATTTCTTTATTCGGCTCCCATGCACGCGACTAATATGCAAAAACTTTTGCTTTTTTGCTGCATACCCTACTTTTCTTTTATTTATCATCATATATATAAAAGTTTGTAGAATCCATGCAGCGCTATAAAGAATTGAAATATTCGTCCCTTGGAAACAGCGATTGAAATGTCTGCCTAATCGTAAAAGATTATATGTAGCTATAAAATTCACGCTTTTGGCAATTTTTCATACATTATAATATATGGTTAGCCGATTCCATGTTGTGCAGACAATGTCATGTACATATAACTATACCTACCGTGGAAAGTTTGCTCCTTTATACCTGCTGCTTCGATATTGGTATTCTCCTGCACCATACACTTAACTATTCAATAGCCAAACTCAAATAAGTTGTGGACGGCGCGCTTGTCATCAGCTGACTAATGTATTCGTCATGAAATAAATGATAAGGGTGCTGGGCTACGGCAATGCTTTTAGAGAGTTTTTTTTCGCTTTCAAATGGCAGAGTGGAGTAAACTTTTTAAGACTAACTTAACTCAAAGAGACGTCTATCAGCGTCGAACTACTTTTTTTTTAAACGTATTTCAACAGAGCACAAAAGTCAACGTAAATTTATGCTAATTCAAATCAATGAGCCTGGCCTGATTTGATCCCACAGTAGAGTAGAAAATACTCTCTTGGCCTTATGTTGCATTTAGTATATAAGAGAGCCTAATTCACTTGAATAACCTAACCTCCTCTTTGTTGCTTTCGTCGTATATAATACCCATATCATGAGATTTTTTTTCAATATTAATAGTTAAAACACTTGTACATTCACCTACCGTACACTTTTCTTTTGAATCCGTTTTTTTCTCTTGATACATCACCACAGCAGATTAACCTTACTTTTCAAGAATTCGGGTCACGATCCTACTTTATATTCGACTTGCTCCCGATGTTAAAAAAGGAAAAGATCGCAGATATATCCTATCGCAATACTGAAAAGGGTGAAAAAAAAATCCACAGGAACCTTGCCTATACTGTGCTGCCTCTCTAATATAATAGGACGATTGATTGATCACTTATAGAAAGTATACCTATAAAATAACACATTTCCTGCTTTTTATTTATTTACTATACGAGCAGGATCGTAAAAGGCGGGCATTAATAAATGATGGGTGTATTAGACGCCGCCATCAATAACTCCTTGATGTATGAAACTATAGAAATATCATCCTTGAGGGCTTCCTTATGGGATCGTAGTGATGATGACCTTTTTTCATTGTCAGATTCTAATGAGGATCCTTTTAAAAAAGAAAGAAATGTTTCAGATCTTATTAGATTTTAAAGATAATTTCATTTAGAGCAGATTAAATAAGCCTCGATGTACAATACATTAAGCGGAATAGTTCAAGTGCCATCATCAAAAGGTTAGGTGGTACTTGTGGCTTTGCTGCTACTCGACAATTTCAGATCAAGTAGGATTCCATCGCCCTTCTTGCTCGTGGATGTTCCAACTATGAATGAGTCTACCCAGCTGATGGTTAGCCTCGTCTGCTGTATATTGACACGTGACGGGAATAGTTCGGCTTGAAAGGGATCGGTGACGTCATCTTTTGTGTGAGGATTTATCTCGACTAAATCTGTGCGCCCCTCTTTGTCAATATGGGCAAATAATCGATGGGGGGTTGAATAAAGGAAGAATTCTGGCTCCTTTTCCCAACTTTTACCGGAAACTTGGAACTTTTCTTTTTTAAGAACGAGAGGGGAAAAAAGTTGTCACTCTTAGCGTTCATTAGTTATGCGCGCAATCAGCAGAGTTGGCGTCCGAACTCTTCGTTATGTACACACTTGCGGGATTCTTATTTGCCAAATTCTAATTCCCTTTGAGAATTGAGAGACAAAGAATAGATCTCGCGTAGTAAAAAAAAAACTACTGTATAGAGCGGTGCATAAAAACATTCATCACATCTCTAGACTTCTTTTTATGAAAGGTACGCAAATGTGTTTACAGGATCAAAGTACCAAACGGTTTTTATGTCGATCCTTATTCCCGAATCATCATCATCATCGAAACGGATCCATCTCCGTTCTATAATAGCATCACGAAAAAAGAAACCGACAACGGAACACTCATTCCAATTATAAAAGTAGAAAGAGAGAGCAGGACTTTTTTTTTTCTTTCTCTCTCTCTTTACAGCTGGATCGATCCTTCTCTTTTGCTGTCCGCTCCCCTAAATTGGATATCAAGTGTATATACGCCTACCCTTTGCACTCTTCCATCTCACGTAAACAAAGAGCTACTACTCCATGGAACCTTTACTTGTTTGTTGTCCTGTTCTTGATCCTTGTCTCATAAGCCCCCATCGTTCGCAGAAAAAAAAATCCTCACACTTGCCCCCTTAACTCGATTTAACACCACCCTCCAGCTGTATAGAGCAATATATATAGCCTATACACATAGATAGATTTACGACATTCTCCTATACAGGGACGACGAGGATCCGATCCTTCACAACAAAGATATCAAATAGAGGGAAGGACCGAGTTCTTTGCTATGCTAGCCACTTATTGCTTCGATTGTACTCCTGCTGACTGCTGTGCATTTGTATGCAAATCCTGGCCCAAATGATCTATCCCTGAATAATAAGCCCATTGCAGGATCAGTCCGTATGATATTGAGTGATCCTATACGTCCTGAAAGTCTGTTTACTTGATAACAGGATCCTTATTGCTTATTCCTATTATAAATGCAGGTTGGATACGGCCTCTCATCTGGCCCGATGGGATGCCGTTCAACGAGAAGTTCGCCAGACGGGCACCTATGAGCTGACAGAGACGGAGCTCACCTTCGGGGCGAAATTAGCTTGGCGCAACGCATCCCGCTGCATCGGTCGAATCCAATGGGCTAAATTACAAGTACGTTGCATTTATTATGTTTGCGTTTTTCACATATGTGCGCACATCTATACTAAAATTATGTAAGAATATGCCCTTGTCTGCTCGGCATAGCGTGCAAACTCATTTATTAGTCTGGTGCTGCTTTGCTACACGTCGCCGTCGTTGTGATACGACCGTTGCTTTTGAGTACCTGCGCGGGAACCCCTCCACGCACGTAAACGCACTTAACGCTGATGAGTGCTGTAAACTGAAATTGTTTGATGGGTTCTTTGTCATCATACTCGAGTTAACATAAAACTTTTATTTCAAATTTTAGTGAAGTTTACTGGAATTCTTTCTTTTTTTAAAGAGCGCAGAAGGAATGAGAAATAAGATTACTTGATGAAAACCTTTTCGTGCCATTGAAGCTGCAATGGCTCGTATTTGAGTTTTAATGACGTCAAAGACCGTTGAAAACAAGTATATTTAGACCATCAGAAGTGTTTGAAAAGTCATCCCCCTTTTAATCAGTCCCCATTTGTGTTTAATTAACGATTTCCATTGCTGGCCGGGGAATGAGCTTTAATGTCGCTCAAATGCCAAGTCCACCGTGTATAAAAAACCCAAGTCAACGGTATCTGTAATGGAACGAAGTCTGTAGTGAAATTAGTTCCTTCTCCCTCTTAGATAAAGAGATTATGATGGCTGCAAGTGCTTTTAAGCGTAAAGAGTCCTTCGATCGATTATTTGTTGGCATTTTCTTTGGTTTTTATTTTTAAAATTTCCACGAATAGGTTTTTGACGCTCGACATGTAACTACGGCCCAGGGTATGTTCGAAGCTATCTGCACTCAGATCAAATACGCCACAAACAAGGGAAACATCCGGTAAGTCACTACTTCTTGATACAAAAAAATAATCGATAGCTTATCTCATAAAGAAAATAGTATAATGATTTGATGGAACGTCCGCCGTTCGTGATTGTATCGAGTTTATATAAAAGGCTTCTTTGGCTTCTACTTTGCCTACTCAAAAAGTAAAAAAAAAAAATGTTCGAATCGATAAAGTTATATCGTCTATAAGACCATTCACTCAATCAGATGTCGATTGACTGAATTTCCTTTTGTACTATGCGTACAACTTTTTTTCCCACCTTCTTCGTGCTAAAATGTCGTGACGACCCACAAAGCGGAGTGCTATAGATAACGTGTTCGTCACGTTTCAAAGAAACCTTAACTTGATTCTCTCATCTTCAGTCTAGATGTTGAATGAAATCCTAAATTTTCTATCAAAAACGATTTCGCACTAAACGTTTACTCTATATGCAAGATTGAAAAATCCCAACTGAAAACTTTCGATAGCTATAGGTTCTATGCAAGCCGAAAATTGAATACAATATACGTATAACAATTGTTTTATAGAAAATGTTGTTGTTTTACAACAATACTATATAATAAAATTTATACATTATAGAGTTTTGTATACAGTTTTCGGCCTATACAACATCCGCAATACATAAAATTTTCAGTTGGCATTGTTTCATTTGAAAAGATCAATATCGATTTGTCAAAAGCTAGCTGGATTTGATTTTGTCATTGCTATGTATACGGCGAGCCCCTCACGACATAATAGTAAACCAAAATTGGAGATCTTGGGTACCGGGATTTTATTATTATTATAATAGAAGGATCGATGTATCGATCACTCTTGTAATAAAGCGAGTCACGTAGTATAATGGGAACTTTACACCTTCCCAAAGGGATGGAGATCAAACGATATCTCAGCTTCTACTCAGCTTTTGCTTACTGATACATGCATATATTATATATAAGATTTGTTTTGATTTTTCTCGTCATCCCCCGTCGTCCTTTGTATGCATACTAATGATGATGCGAAGCTCTTCGGCGACCATCTTCGCTCAACGGAAACCGGGGCAAACCGACTTCCGCGTCTGGAATTCGCAGATTATTAGCTACGCCGGTTACAGAACTAATTCGACAGTAACTGAAGGAAACAATTGCACAACTCCTGGCATCATCGGCGATCCTGGCAATGTTGAATTTACCGAAGTACTTCATAAGAACTCAATTGAAAAAAAGAAGAAGCAAAATAAATCCTTTGGTGTGTGTTATTAAGGTGTGCCAGAAATTGGGTTGGCGTGGCGCCGGAACTGAATTCGACGTGCTTCCGCTGGTTCTGCAGGCCGGCAATTGCTCTCATCCGGAGATGTTCGAGATTCCAAAGGAACTGATTCTCGAAGTTCAGCTCCAGCACCCTTCGTATTATTATTATCTTCGCCTTTATCATTCTGTATACGCAGGAGCGTTCTAAAAGTAAATTGAAATGTCAAGGTACGACTGGTTTGCCCTACTTGGATTGAAGTGGTACGCAGTTCCGGCCGTGTCTGGCATGGCTTTCGACTGTGGTGGTCTTCTCTTTACTGCCTGCCCATTCAATGGCTGGTACATGAGCACTGAGATTGGAGCTCGTGATTTGGGAGACCCTCATCGTTACAACAAACTAGAGGTTAATCAATATTTATACTTATTTAATGCTGATTATATTAATAGTTTGTAATGTATAAATTTCTTAGGTGGTTGCTAAGAAGATGGGATTGGATACGAGCAGCCCAGCCACGTTGTGGAAGGATCGAGCCGTCATTGAGATCAACGCAGCCGTCCTCTACAGTTTTCAAGTAAAATTTATGCAAAACGAATTCGCGGGAAGATCTTTTCTAACCTAATTCATTTTATTTTAAAAGAAACAAACTGTCTCTATCGTGGATCATCACACTGCTGCAGAGTCTTTTATGAAGTGAGTAATGATGATGATGATGAAAATGTCGGACTAGGACATTTTTATTTATTTATTTATAAATTAAAAGAATTAATCAAATTCTCATTACTTATTAGACATTATGAAACAGAAATGAGATTGAGAGGAGGCTGCCCAGCGGAATGGATCTGGGTTGTCCCGCCCATTTCCGGCTCCTTAACCCCTGTCTTTCATCAGGAAATGGTGTACTACACCCTGAAACCATCCTGGGAACATCAGGTTCATTATTTCAAGTGTTTCTCATCATGTCTTGCGTCTCGTAGGATGCACTACATTAAAAGATGCAATAACATATACATCGTTAATGATGATGTATAGGAGCCGGCATACAAGAACTACCAGTGGGATCAAGAAGAAGGATCCTCATCATCAACATCAGCCCTGAGTGTCCTCGGCATCGGCGGTAAGAGCGGTGGAGAAGGTCGGCGGACCAAGTACCGCTTCAAGGAAGTTGCCCGTGCCGTAAAGTTCACGTCGAATCTCTTCGGGAAAGCCCTCCAGCGACGGATCAAAGCTACCATCCTCTACGCCACCGAGACGGGCAAGTCAGAGAAATACGCTAAATTACTCGCCGAACTTTTCAACCACGCCTTCAACGCTGAGGTATATTTGTGCGTTCTCATTTTCTAGACCACGTTTCTCCTTTGATTCCATAAAACCAACATATAACATGGCCACATACATTCTTGAGGTCCAATATCTGCTCTAATTATGAATAGTAGCGCTATATTACTTATTATATGAGTTTGTTTAGTATATCGACTCAAAGAAAGGTCAATTTTGTACAGCTGATTAAAATATGACCATTCCTTTGTTTTAGGTAATGTGCATGGCCGACTATGACGTCATGAATTTGGAGCACGAAGCTCTGGTAATGATCGTCACGTCCACCTTCGGCAACGGCGAAGGTCCCGAGAACGGCGAAGTAAGTCTTTATTTACTCATACGGAATAAAAAATATATAAAAACAAGCTGATTATAGTTGTATATAGCAGTATATATTTTCCTGGCCACATAATATCCTCGCTAAAGAATAAGTGGAGCGGATTGATAAGCCGCTTAATGTTATATACTACTTCTGCCGGCAAACCCCACGGACCCTTACAGTTGCCTATTAATCTTTCAAGGAGCATTACACGTCCTTGTCGAGATAGAGAGATAGGATCTTGGGATTTGCTCACTCGTGCTTTGTAAGAAAAAAGAAAGAAAAAGATCCCGAGTCAGCAGAGTGATGGTCCGAGCTTCCTCCCTTAAATCCTGATAATTATATACACATACAGAGGTCACACGGTTTCATAAGCTGGAACCCCCCGTAGAGAGCTAGAGACCTCTGATCAATTGGATTCCCCGTGGGTGGGATCAGCGTGAAGGACTAATACAGATTCACGCCCTTCTTGGCCTGTGCTATCACGCTCCATATATGTGCAAATAACTCAATTAAGACTATATCTTTTATGTTAATTAATGCAGGGTTTTGCTAAGGAAGTGAAGGCTATGAAGGAAAACAATCTTCACGACGTGGATCACGCTGAAAACTTTCAAAACGTCAAGTAAGGAGTTCAATCAAATTTAATTATTCAAAAGTTAGCATTGGGATTTTTCATTTTTTGGTTTCTGGTGGTGTGCTGCTTTAGTTGTAATAATGGTGATGGTGGTGGTGGTGGTGGGCCTCTCTGTCGGGAACAAAGCCTTCGAAGTTTTTCTGCCGAGGATCAGCAGCAGACGGACAGCCTCGGGAAACTTAGCAATGTCAGGTAGACTAACACGGCTCCGCTTCTTTAAAAGTTAGATTTGAAACTAAACCGGCTTTTATTATATGCTGCAAATTCTCTTTTTACATTATGAACTCTGCATTGTATGCATATATATGTTACTGGTATTAGGTTCGCAGTTTTCGCTCTGGGATCGAGCGCCTACCCGAATTTCTGCGCATTCGGCATTTTCTTAGACGGTTTGCTGGAGAGTCTAGGAGGTGAAAGGATCTCTCCTCTAACTACCGGAGATGAACTGAACGGCCAGGAGCAGGCCTTTAAATCATGGGCTCCAAAAGTTTTCCATGTTCGTTCTTTTCCACACACTTACAATGGATCGTTTCGATAGTAAAATTTATTATATATTGTATGTATATTAGACTGCTTGTGAAACTTTCTGCTTGGAGGATGACGTCAATATTGATGACGCGAGTGCTACTCTACGCAGCGACTCTCTCACTTCGGATACGATCCGCTTTATGGCAACTGATAAGGCTGTTGAACTTGCAGCAGGTCCTCATTCTCTTATTCTATAAATGTCTCGTTTTAGACAAGTTCATTGATTGGTTATGTTGATTGATTGTCACCAGGTTTATCTCGAACGCACAGCAAGAACGTTTTCGCGTGTCCGACGCTCTTTAGTAACACCCTCGCCCTCGATAAAGACGGGTAAATAGCCAAAATATATCTTGTTTTATTATTCCTTACTGTATACGTGATTGCGAATAAGTGTATAGCTTTTTTAGACGCATATAATCTAGACGTTATTTCCCTCTCAATCTAATCCATATGTTTCCTTTAGAATTGCTTAATTGCGTGCAAAGAAGACCGTGACTTTGTGTTGAGAGGGTCTTTGATGCGTATTCACTTTTTCTTTCTTTATAATTTCTCTTTGATCCAAAGACAAAGTTGACTTTGCAAACTTTGAAAAACAAAAACAGGACGTGTCCAAGTTTGTTTATATAGATCTACATGATATGTATAGAAATATTGACGTCAATGTTAACTTATTTTTTCATATTTCTCTTTTGGGGAAAACAACAACGACAGGAGAAAGACGATCCACGTTGGATTGCTGATAGGAGACGACTGGAGCGGTAAGTCATCTTACCAGCCGGGGGACCACGTCGGTGTATTTGCTGTCAACAGGGAAGAGGTAGTTAACGGGCTCATGTCCCGATTGGCTCTCTATCGTCCTCCTCTACCACAAGGTCCAATAAAGCTACAAGTCCTTGTAGAACAAAAAGGTATGCATATATATTTTCAAAGGAAATAATAAGAGATTGTTCGTAACATACATCTCTCAGACTTTGTACGAAAAAGAATAGATCTTAAAGATTAGCCCATTATTTCTGGGAAAAGGAAAGAGCAGTCAGGGCGTAGATGCTTCTGTTCTGTCCTATTATAACAAATAGGAAATGAGTAGGCTGTGTAGCTCCTTTCTTTAAAAAACAACAACATACTGTGGGAAAAACCTCCGTTCTCTTCATCTGCCGAGGGTCGAGTCGCTCATCTTTATCATTGTGGTGTATCATTGAAGTAACGTTTTCTTAAAGAAAAAAACTTTTCATTTGAATGTCCTTTCTTTTCTATTAAGCATGGATCGATACCATTCCCGCGCTAGATCTAAGAGTACTTTGTTCTTCATCATCAAAGTTTATAATACGAGAACTTGTATTGTCTATCATATTACTAATATAGATGGAGGGAAAGTGTGGCAGACTCAAGAGAGATTGCCTCCTAGTGATTTGAGAACGCTGCTCTCCCGTTACGTTGATATAGCTGCACCGGCTTCTCAAGCAATTTTAGCACTTCTGGCCGCTCATGCCTTGGCCGACGCGGACAAAAAACGACTCCAACTTCTTGCAACCGTATTCTATTACTCATTGTTCAAATTACAATGCATAAAAACCTGTTTTTCTCTCGAAGGACTCTCAACAATACGAAAACTGGAAACATTGGGGATATAAGAATCTTTTGGAAACGCTGCAGGAGTTTCCTTCCGTGTCCATCGATGCGGCCGTGCTCATTTCTCAGCTGCCCCTCATCCAGCCGCGATTCTACAGCATCTCATCTTCTCCCCTGAATAATCCGAACCAAGTAGACATCACTGCCGCCGTCATCGAATTTAAAACGGAAGGTATATATTCTTTTCAATCCTTTATGACGCGACTGTACAAACACATTGAATTCTCGGAATGTAGGCGGGAAAGGACCGATCCATTACGGCCTCTGCTCCCATTATATGGATCAATTGGATGAAGGCGATCCTGTTTACTGTTTTTTCCGCAGGTAACTACTTTCCATTGTGAGTTGAGATTTAAACAAAAATGTATTTTTTTAATATCAACTTATATTCAGCGCTCCCAATTTTCATTTACCAACGGAAATTACACGACCTGTCATCATGGTCGGTCCCGGTACTGGAGTGGCTCCCTTCCGTGGATTCTGGCAGCAAAAGAAAATTCTACAATCAAGTAATATCGTTTTTATTATTGATTTTAAGGTGGTGTATAATATAATATATTGATTATAGAGGGGAGAACTTTGGGGCCCATGTTGCTCTTCACTGGGTACAGATCGGCAGATTCCGATTTACATGCCGCAGAAAAAGCTGCCGCAGTTGAAGCTGGAGTTTTGGACTACGCTTTTTTGGCTCTCTCTCGTAGTCCTCCGCTTCCTAAAGTATATGCTAAAAATCGAAGCCACAATGATTCGCTGAAGTTTCTTACTATTATTAATCTCGAAATACTAGACTTACGTCCAGGATAAGCTCTTAGAAGCTGCCCCAATGGTTCACCGAATGCTGGCCTCCCAAAATGGCCATTTCTACGTTTGTGGTGACTGTAGGATGGCGGAAGACGTGGCCGACACTCTACGAGTAGTCTTTCAAAAGGCTGGCGGGCTCAGTCTTAAAGACTCTGAGGCTCTTCTTACAAAACTAAGGGTAAAATGTATTATCACTTTTTTTATTAGAAATAATATACAATGGTTTTTCAATTGGGTTTCATAGAAAGAAAAACGTTACCAAGAAGATATTTTCGGCATAACTTACCGAGCTCCTGATGTTATCAATAATCGAACGAGGACATCTGTAATCGAAAACGAATTTTGAACAATCCTTTAAAAATAATTATGCTGATTTAATCAATTTCTTTTCTCTCCTTGAAAAAAATCATTATTTATTACCGTTTTCTCTTCTTTCTCTTTTTATCACCTTTTACAGATTTTAATTCTCCATGTTATTACATTCATCTAAACAATTTATCTTTGGTGCTAGTAAGTGTTTGTTTGTTTTTCTTTTTATTGCTTTTCTCTTCTTTTTTGAAATATTATATACATCTTCCAAATCATATCGATCAATGTATTTAATATTCTCTCTCTTTACTCTACATTTTTTTTCAAGTATGTGTGCCATAATATATATAAATGCATTTTTCAATATCATTTATTCATCTCTTCTACTATAAAAATAAAAGAATCAACATCACTAATATAAATTAATCTTTTCTTTTTTTAACAATAATCAAGGTGCGCATAAACAGAAAGAGTCGGGGCAATATCCTCTCTGGCAATTGTTGGTGCACCAAATATCCATTCCAGGTCCGCTATTCACAGCTGTCGCCATGTATCTTCCAGAGGGGCACCCAAAATCGATAATTGATCCTGATGGAGCAGCAAGAGTTGGAGTAGTAGTAGTAGTCCTCGTTGTTGTTACTGCCGGAAATGGAGTAGTCTGAATTAGAGGGGGAGCAGACGCGGTGGTGGTGCTAGTCCCTGCTGTAGTCGCCACGGTCACGGTAATCGCCGCAGCCGTCGTCGACGTACGGATAGTAGGCCGTCCAGTGGTGGGTCGAGGCCGTCTCGTCGGCCGTCGCGTAGGCCGACTCATAGGGAAATGCTGATGAGGGGTGACGGCGGGCTCCATTGTAGGTAAAGTGGGCACCAGAGTGGTCGAAGACGGTTGAATCGTCGTCCGTGACGTCGTCAACGAAGTTGGTGCCGCCGTCGACATGGTTGAAAGAACCAGCCCAGCCGTCGTCGTCGTCGTGGATGTAATTCTAATAGAAAAATCGATTTTCCAAAGTTGTAATTAGAATGTAATGAATAGAGATTCAACAAGTTCGAAAATGAGCTTACCCAGCAGGTGGTGCTAGCCCTCCATCTCTGGAAGTGATGGCTATATCCGAGCATGCCCGGAAAGATTCCTGTGGCCCACATCCTAGCTTTCCAGTCCCGTCGGGACAGACTCCCCAGCGATTCCCTGTCACATATGTCCACTATATAAACACAAGAAGACAATGAGATCGAATCTGGATAGTAAGCAGCCTCACAGAAGGTACTTTACCTGAAAGATGCATTGGGTGCATGTGACGTCCGGCGGCAGCTGGAGTCGCAATTGGTACGTAGCCGCCGCCAAATTCTCCAGACTAAACTTGGTGCTGCCGCCTTCACTGCCGCCGACCAATTTCAACGGCGGGATTCTAAGTTTAAATTCAAATTTAGTAAAGAAAGGATCGTGATTTTCCGTGTTGTGGTGTAATTACTTGTCGAAACAATCCTGCTCTGGATCTTTAGCTGGATTGTTGCTGGGGCAGAGTTTAAATTCGTAGTAGCCTTTGTGAGTGGCCGTGATTTGAATTGTGACCGGAATAATGTCGCCTTGTTTGTAAGTCCGGACAATGGTTCCCGTGGCGAAGATTCCACCAGGAGCTTGATGAGGTTTCACGGGCTCGTCGAATGGATCACCGCACACCCCACACTTGCCCTTGTTCACAATCCACTGCCTCTGTAATTGTTTGCTTTTATTCAAACTGAATCAAAACCAATACTTTGATTAAATTTGTATTACCTCAAAGCCTCCGCAGAATCCTTCCATGTCCTATTATGAAATTTGATTAATTGATAATTAATTATCAATATTTTATTTTCGAAGTTACTAAATTCGACTTACGTTATAATCTTTTGGAGTATTGAATCCAACTCGCCAGGCAGTTGAACGTGATGGTGGGTCAAAGAGTCGGCCGTGCCCGTCCACCCAATTCTTCAATTCAAATTAGTTTAAGTAAATATTTGCAACACATATCAAAATTTTTAAATAATACCAATAACAAAGCGAAGATAGCCGAGCTGATCCAGTAATACATTTTTTATCTCTTCGCTCGGGATCCTGAGTGTGATGTGGTCAGAGAGAGGTAACAGTCTGCCGCCTTTTTATGTATTCCGTCTCCTAGAAGTTGTGACTGCTGTCCGGCGACAACAATAGGAGAGGGACTGAGTGACCTATTCTGTATCATCCTCTCGGAATCCAGTTGTAGAAGATGCTTTCAGGGGAGGAACCATCGTCCCCAGAGAACGCCTCTTTCAACACCGGAACTGCAAAACTAATGGAGGGGATGCAACAATAATCTCCTCGTTAAGGATTAATACCATGAGCAGAAATTGTGTCGTACCTATGATATGTTGGACTGCAATCGTTCAAGGCATTAAGCCGGATATATCGAATCAAGTTGGAATGTATTTTCTTTTATTGTATCGATTTTTCCAGGAAACCACAAGTTCTTCAGTCAGTGTGCTAATAATGGCAAAGTTAGTAGTTCAGCCGGAAATGATTACTGGTTACGTTAAATGTGGTGATCGATTACATAACTAAACACAAATCAGCAATATCACACTACTGTTATATTTACACAGTAATTACCTCGACAGAAATAGATTATTTCTTTAAAATAAATCTGTATATAATTAAGCTTCTATGAAAGTGCCCCGTATTGTATCGGCGAAAATGAAATCAATAAAAGATGACAGAGTAATCCTATTTCTAGAATATCGAGACAAACAACAGAATTCGTGGTATACCAAGGAAGCGCAATCTTCATTTGAAAGGATTAGGAAGCTTCTTTGTTTTTTTTTACTGGGCTCGACGGGACGTCTGTGACCAAAGTCGTGGATTGACAACGTATTTAGGCCTCCTTTTTATACAGGTACCAAATATTGATTGGAACTGACACGTGCCGATGTGCCATACTGGTTATCACGCCCTAGAAATCTTTTGTTTTTTTCTAGTCCATCTCTTCCAAGAAAAAGAAGGTGCAACTGGAAAAAGGCGCCACCCATCCACAGTGGTAAACACCATAGTCTGAAATGCCGAAAATGCCTGTACAATAAAATGCTACCTTGGTAACATGTTTTTAAGTTTTATTGTTCAAATGAATTGTTAACAGAATCAATAATCTTGCCTCATCAATTTTAAAGGAATTAAAAATTTTTCTTGACATTTGATAAATAGTGCGATGATTGGACAGCTGATACAATGGCAACGATGGCGTAGAGCCGTTGCGCGAAAAGCCCGTAGGCAAAAGAGGTCCACAGACGAACTTGATTGATGCTGTTTGTCGCCATCAACAATTTGTAGCACCTTTCACGCCTCTTTTGATATTGTTCGAGTTGGGAAACATACACTTTTCAAAAACGGAGAACCCTAACGTTTTAAAGATGCTTGACTTATCCCATCAGCAAGATGAGCAAGAGAGAATTGGTAAATGAATAAATATTTCCTTACGTCACGTGACCTCGCTCTTTCGCCCTTGACCTTGTAACATGAGTTTGCCCTAAAAATGTTTTGTAATTTACTTATTTTGAAACTAAATTCCCCCTAACTAATTACTACTTTCAACATTTAATCCTTTTCTAGTGTTGGATGTAATTTATTAAAGTATTAAATTGGTTTATTTCTAGAAGATGCTTCTCCAGGCAGTCCATCAACTTCTCCAATCACAACTGAAATGAAATTGACATTCAGGTGGGATCTTAGTGGCTTGAGGGGTGACATCGCCATCATTTCGGGAATGAGAAACCCACTGCCAGGCAAGGAGTGGCTTGGGACACCATTTCGTGCAGGTCTGAGAAATCGGCAGACTACCCAACTGTTCTTCATGAGTACTGGGCTTGACAAAGTTGGCCTAAAAATTTTGGCAGTGGCTTGTTCTCATCCAGGGCCTGGTGGAATTGAAGCTTTAATGCAAAGTGTGCCACAGGTTTGATAATATCATATTATTATTATTTTCAAAAATATTTTGTTCATTTTATTTATTTATTTATTTCGAAAACTACTATAGGAAAACCGATTAGTTCAGCTCTTCAAGCGGCCTTTTCCAATTCATCTGACTGACCCGACGTGCTTTACTTTCAACGTTTATTTGACAGGCACGGCGCCCAACTATCATTCCCGTCTTGGTGATTCTTACCAGATACAGCAACTGTGGCGCTCCGCCAAATTACGACACTTCACAGACCTCGAGTTTGTCGTTCAGCGTTGCCTCTTCTCTGCCCACAAAGTGGTTGTAGCAGCTCGTAGTCCAGTCTTTGCTGCTATGCTGTCCTCGGGGATGACGGAAGCCCGCACTAATCGAATTGTCATTAATGATATGTTGCCAGCCATCTTCAAACACTTTCTTCGTTTCATGTACACTGGCGAGTTTGATATCGGACCGTGTGTCTCTGAAGGAACCCGAGAATCTCTCTATAGAGTTGCAGACAAGTATCAAGTAGAAACTCTTAAACAACTCTGCCAGTCACCCGTCCATTCAATCAGCCCCGAAGAGCTGACGGCTTCTTTGTTTGATTCACGGTCCACCGGCCTCCTACCTTTACCAACACCTGAAGCTGCCGAGTAAGATTCCTATATTAATCATTTAACAGTTAACTTTTTTCTATAAAAATTCTATTTATGTTAACTATAGGGCCGAAGAGAAGATGGACTGTGACGGACCTGGAACAGTCTTGGTCTTCACTTGGCGACTAGATCGACCAGGACCGGATGGCAAAGCCGTATCCAACTTCTTCCAGTACCAGAACGAAGACGTCTTCCGTGCCGGCATAGCCCGGAAACTGGGTCCTCATCCACCTCAGCAGTACATGCTCTACTTGGCAGCTACAAATTTCAACAAATTTGCCATCAATATCAACACTGTCGCCTACTTCTTGAGCTACACCTATGAAGGAGATCCGTCTACATACAGCGGGAAGCGCATCTTCATGACGGACGAAGGAGATCATGCTGTCCGTCGCTTTGCGGCTCAACTAGACGTCGTCTACCGCGTCCCTTGCTACATCACCTTCTTCGTGGAGATCGGAGAAGAGGAAACTACCTACGAGCACAATATTGGGGACGTGCTCTTGCCAGAGCAGATGTGGTTAGCTGTCCAGAGCCGAGTCTTCACAGATGTTACCTTTCGCGTAGGTAATCAAGAGTTTGTCGCCCACCGCTTCGTTCTATCTGCGCGTAGCCCTGTATTCGAAGCCATGTTCCGCATTGAAGAAAATGAAGTTGAATCAAATGATCCAATCGTTGTGGAGGATATGGATCCGATTAATTTTGAGCACATGCTCCACTTCTTGTACACGGGCCAGCTGCGCACCTCCGCCAGCAACAGTCAATTGAAAGCTGCCGCTGAGAAATATCAGCTAACAACTCTGAAGGGTATATGCACAGCTGCAGAATCGGCCATGGACGAAGATGAAGTGACCACCTCACTCCTCAAATATTGGGTCCAGACGGCTTAATCGAACAGTAATAAAGAGTGCGAAATATTTATTATGAGATTTTTACAAAAAAAAAAGCAGAAGTTAAACCTTTTTTATTTTCATGTACTTAAAAACCTTTCTTTTTAACCCATTGTTCTCCTTTTCATCCAAGTTCACCTACTACACTGTTTTGTTTATAATACAAAATAGACAAGTTCATCGAAGTTCTCTAAGAATAACGCTCTTCATTCTTAGATGGCTTCAAATTCTAGTTCGTTTCTATGAGAGACTGTTAGTTTGAGAGATGGAACCAGGTAAATTATAACGAGTCGGTGACACAATTACGACTGGAGAGACCGCTACGATTGATTGCGACCATGTGACGACGCCGACGCTTGTTTTATTTTGTACTCGGACGTATTGGACGATGGCGAATTCCATTATTATTTGTTGTTATTGTAAAATTTGCACTAGGAGCACGTAACAGTAGGCACTCAAGTTAACAAATTATTCAATTGTAAAGAGATTGTACAATTAAGAAAATAAGGCCAAGACCAGTCGACCAGAAGACTCAAAGTCATCGCTCCTCGAATTAGGAATTTTTTTAGTTAAAATGATAAAAAATATTAATGGTATCGATAAGAAAAAATTTATGATGATAAATTTTTGTTGATGATAATGATTTTTTTTCTGAAACGACAGAAAATTTTGGCAGCTGTGGCCCGCCATACTTAAAAGAATATGTCCATCAGTCATGTTTTGTTTTGAAATTCGTTTGTGGTTCTTCGTCCTCGTAACAATTATATTTGTGTGAAAACTATTATTAACGCAGCATTTTTAAAAACGATTTGTGATCTAATGCCTTTCTAACCCTGAATTATCATAATTCACGTTTCTCAAATAACTCTTGCAACCTTAAATTCAATGATTGTTTTCTTCTACTGTATGTATTTCCGGTAAAGTTTTAGTCGAAAGTTTACGAAGGAACTTAGGGCATGATCCGCATGAATAACAAGGAAGAGTTACCGCCTTGTATTTTATTTGAATGATTCGAAATTTACTCTCGTGCCTTTACATTTTCTGATAATTGAATGCTACAATTTTTATGTGGTCTACTTCTAAATTTATCTAGCTTATTTCTTTTCCTGCTAGATATCTTTTCAAATTGGTCAAGTTAAGGCATTAAGAACGATGTAGAGGCAACTTCCTAGTTTTCTCCAGTCATCAGCGATTCTGTCTTTGTAGCAGTATAGTGGGAACTTGTATAAATCTAATTTTTGTAGTTTAAAATAAGCCTTGATCCGGCAAGTAAATACTTTTTAATCAGCAACTTCCTTTTCTAAATAAGGCAAGAGCTTGTGAGTTATCTCTAATTTTAAGTTGTCATGCAGTATTCAAGGACATTGCAAAAATAAAAAGTAGGAAGTAACATTTAAATTGTATTTATACCGGTTTTATAATTCAGATCTGCACAAATTGATAACGTGATATCACCACAAGGTAATTCCAGCAGAGGACCGAACAATTTTATATTCACCATAACCACGAGTAAAAAAGTATAAAGTAGCTATGACGTATTAGCGATAACAACGTTAATGATTTAAAATGTGTCTCCTTCGGCGATTAGTTGCTTCCAAAACTCGATCCGCTTTTCAAAAGGGGGCCTCTCCTTCATCAATTCCGGTCCGGGTAATTTGAATTCCATGTATTTTCTATCTTCGTTTGTAGATGCTGGCCATTTAGGGACTCCCTTTGCAAATGAAGTGAAATAATCTACAACAGCGAACGACATTCTCCCTTCGTCCGAGTTGTCCTTGTAAAGTTCCAAATTTGGGTCAGGGAATAAGTAAAACAGTTCATCGTTATGAGACGCGCCCAGCCTATTCAACACGTTGCCTTCATTCGGGTATCTGATGCTAACAATATTTTTGACTGGCTTTTTCGTTAAAAAGTACAAATGAACAGGGTCAGGTAAGATATCCATAGTTCTCACAAATCCAAGGTAGTAAAGCCCGTCGCCCATCATTTGAGAAACTTTCCGGTAGAGATTTCTATCCATACGATTCCGATCCGTAGTACCGATGTATTGTTGCCATATTTTCTCTGCCAACGCTGATGTATCATTGGAAGTGGCGTGAAATTCAAGCATATCGGGTAAGTACTTTTTGTATTCGTCAATCAAGAGATTCAAGTTTTTAGAGTGACTGGCTAAAAGTGCTGCGGCCGTGAGAGCTCCTTCGTCTTGATTGACGCCAGCCATAATTGGAATGGTTTCGTTCCTGTTTTGGATCAAGGCTATCGGATGTTCAGGAAGGAATGGCTCGGCGCGCTCCGAATCTACTCGTGGACCGTAAGAAATTGGGGTACCAGCCAAAGAAGGAAGTTTCATTTGAGTCTGTATGAGTTGATCTGTAGTTCTTGATGCCATGAACTTCACAAGTTTTTCTGAATCATCCAATGACCCTGTGTAATTGAGCAGTTTTGCATGTTTTGATAAAGTTGCGCGTCCACCTTCAATAAGAGCTCTAGCATTGAGTGAAGTGCCTGATTCTAGGATGGCTCGCTCAATGAGTCCGGCAGATAGCGGAGATAAGACGTGGTGATGAACAGCATAGGCTCCAGCGCTTTGACCGAATAGAGTAACTCGAGCTGGGTCGCCACCGAAATAAGTGATGTAGCTATTAATCCAGCGAAGGGCTAAATTTTGATCCATTAGACCGTAGTTTCCCGGAGCGACTTCATCTTCCGTGCTGATAAAACCGAAAACGCCCAACCGGTAGTTGACAGTAACCAAGATTACGTCTTCACGATCCAAGAGATATTCCGGTCCGTAAGGAGAAGAACATCCGTTTGTGAATCCTCCTCCGTGAAGAAAAACCATTACGGGAAGACTTGTTGCGTTCGGTACGGTGTATACGTTCAAATATAGACAATCTTCACTTCCGGAGGATTTTCCTTGGACGCAACATGATGCAAATTCGGTTGCATCCAGTTCTCCTTCCCATGCACCGTATGGCTCCGGGTCTTGAAATCGGAGATTTTTTATCGGAGGCTTGGCGAAAGGAATTCCGCGAAAAGACGATATCACTTTATTGTTAAATGCAGATTTTAACACCGTACCCTTCAGTGAGCCGAGGTCTCCTAATTCTAGCAGCACTGGCTCCACTTCTGCAACAGGTAAGCTTCCCATAAAAGAGAAGAAATAATTCATCACCAGCACTGGCAACAGTACCCACACCATTTTTTGATCTGATATTTCGAACATGGTGGGAGACCGCTTATATTAGCTCAGATATTGTTGCAGCTGTGTTGGAACTTGGGAAAAAAGCGACCCCTAATGACTCACATCGAAACCTTTTATAATGTTTTATTCGACTACGTAGTTTTGAATCCTGCTCCTAGGTGGCGATCGTACTCTGGGTGACGTTGACAGCTGAACGCGGCGTTGGAAGGAGTACGAAAAGAAAACCAACTATTCTTTGGGCACTTTCAAGCTGTGCTTGCTCACGTCGTGACTGTTGTGAATTCTCTTTTTGTGCAACAAACTTAACTATCTAGACAATGGTAAGTTTCAAATGATCATTAGTTAACTCATTAATACGTTATTTTATTCGTTTCTTGAAATATTTACAGCCTGCCCCGGCTAGTGCCACTACCGTGGGTGCTGGAAGTCGTTCTCCCAAGTCGGCCGGTGGAGCTGGTCCTCGAGCTGGAGCCGGAAGTACCGTCAGGCAAAGGTAAATTTATTTAGTTAAAACTTGTTTTAGAATTGTCCTTATCTGTATATTTCATGTAGAAAAACAACTACCACCACCACCACAGCTTCTCGTTCCAGGGCTGGCGGCACCAGCAGCGGTGGCATGTGGAAGTTCTACACTGATGATTCTCCTGGAGTCAAAGTGTAAGAAGAATATTTTTTCTCTAAAATTTGTTCTCATTCTTAACCAATGGAATTGTACCTTTCTCTACAGGGGACCAGTTCCAGTTTTGGTGATGTCTCTGCTCTTTATTGCCTCAGTTTTTCTTCTCCACATCTGGGGCAAGTACACCCGCTCTTAAAGGAATCAACTTAGAGGGACCTGTGATGCTAGGTGGTTGGAATAGCCCATATCCACCTGGGTCACCATTCCACACTGTTCTAAAAAATATTTGTTTTCTACTTGGGATGTATATGACAGAATACAAAACTCTTTAAATCCCTAATTTATATTATTTAACTTTGTCTTTTGTATTTATCCAGTTTTAAAACTATGATAAGGCAATATTATTTCCGTTTACAAACAGGATATATAGGCGCGTAATACTCAGGGGGAGGGAGGGAAAGGGGGAAAATATGCAGAAGAGTATTACAAAACGAACAGTCAATTTTTGAAATGAACTTTTTGGAACGTACAGAGAAAGGTTGAGAGAAGAGGACAAGACGTGATTCATCCGGCAAGTTCTTAGTGCCGTGTTCCACTTTCTTGACGTTTTAATTCAATTTAAAGCTCTCTTCCACATCGTGGGATCAGGAAAAAATGCAAGGAAAATAAAGGGGGAGAGTAAAAAAGAATTGGGAATGAAAAAAGAGCAAGAGAGACGAGATATAACTTTTATATAAAAATGATCATCCGTCCAGCTGAGACTCGGTACCAACGGCCGACGCGTCAACTGCATCACCAGGAATGATGAGCATTTTCTCATCTCCGTCAGAGGAGGCTCCTTCCTCTCCGTCTTCACCCTCTTCATCTTCCTCATCTCGACCATCGTCACCATCTTCCAAGGGATCAGCAAAGACCAATTGGGTCCCTCCTTCCACCGTTCCATCCGTCTGCGCGTGCTAAAACAAATTTCCATTAACCTCCTTCTATTAATCAAAATGAAACAAGAATAGATCTTTACCCCTCGTAATTTGGAGTGAGTTTTGATATGCTTCGAAAGATGATCGCTTCGCATGAACCTCTTCCCACATTCGGGACACTGAAACCGCTTCTCGCCCGTGTGCGTCCTACGATGTCTCTGTAAAAATAAAAACAAGTTTATTCGCAACTTATTTTTTTTTCTCGTCTATAATCTTGTTTTTACCTGAAGCTCATCTGATCGAGTGAAGCGTTTTCCACAATAGTACCAAGAGCAAACGAATGGTCGATCTCCCGAATGCCACCGTAAGTGGGCACGCAAGTGTGACGTCTTCCCGTAAACTTTACCGCACCCCTGATGGTGGCAAATGTGAATCTTCCGCTTGTTTTCACCAACCCTTTGATTTCGTTTAAATAAAAGTTAATAAAGAAAGCCAAATAAAAAATGATCTACACTAAAACTTACTGCTTCCCTTCGCCGTCCTTGCAGTTTGGACAAGTGCAGGCTACTCGACGAAGACGAGGTTTGTTTGGGCTAGAGTTACTGCCACTATTTGTGGTTGGGGTAGATGCCTCTGACGCCGTGCCTGTCGCCATGACCACTTCCATTGCTGCCCCATCTGTCGTATTGGTCTGTTGACCCGAAGGAGAACCCAGCTGAGCGCTGGATCCAGAAGGAGCTGTACCCACTGTGACCAACTGAGTGGCCTGTGGGTTTCCAGTTGTGACCACTTGCCATTTGGTGGGATCGTTGGGATCTTGCTGAAGTTGTTGCCCAAGAGATGAAGCAGCTGTAAAAATAAAAATAATTGAATAAATTTACAATTAAAGTAGAGAAATAAATAATGACTACCGATGATCTGAGTTCCAGGCGGGAGGACGGATTGCGCCTGTTGTGTCACGCTGGAGATGGTTTGTCCACCAGTAAGAGCCTGGAGACTTGCGGCTGGAATCACCTGTACGTTCCCTAATCCAGGAATATTCTGAATGGGGAATGCTTGGAGCAGATTCGAGCCGGTTTGCATTCGAGTCAGGCCTGATAGGCTAGAAGCTGGAATCATTGTCACTTGTCCGTTACCTATAAAATAAATAAATATATATTGAATCACCCAAAGATATTAATTCAATTACTTGAAATGGTAATTTGCTGCTGCTGAAGTTGTTGCTGCTGTTGTTGTTGAGCGTTCTGGCTAGATGAGCCAGAGTTCCCACCAGCTCCATTATTATCAACAGTGTTGATTTGAAGGTTACCGTCGCTGGATGTTGTGATGGTGACCGTCGGTGAGGTGTTGGTGTTACTAGAGCTGGTAGCCTGTTGTTGTTGTTGTTGCTGCTGCTGCTGTTGTTGTTGTTGTTGTCCTCCAGGACTAAGTAAAGTGGTAGCGCCCATTTGTGATAGATTGGCGATCTGCACTGTTTGGATCTGTCCGTTTGGTGTGATGATTTGGGCATATTGTTGCTGTTGTGGTACCTTTATTACAAACGCAAAAGTTTTAAAAGTAATCAGAGCTAAAGCAAATAGAATTCAAACATACCTGAAGCTGAGAGAGCACCTGCATTTGACCTCCACCTTGCATCAAACCAGGCAGAGCGCTTGAAATCATTTGGACGGGGAGCTGGAGTGTCTGATAAACTGTTTGGCCGTTTGCAGTCGAGACGGGCACCTGAACAGAGATGGTCGCCGTCTGTTGCATGGGAAGTTGAAGCACTTGCTGCATCCCACCGGCCGTTCTAACCGTCATTCCTTGTGACTGAGACCCGACATTTTGCAAGGTGAACGGCATAGACTGCTGCTGGTTACTCGGAGCACGAATGATCTGTCCGTTTGGTGTGAGTAGAGCCTGATTGTGGCCGAGTTGAACTTGTTGTCCTCCTCCTCCAGTTGGAATAAAGATAGCTTCTTGTCCGTCAATGGTTACCGTTTGAACGGCTGGAAGCATGCTGTATTGAAGACCACCAGGGTTACTGCCGCTGTTATTGCCAGACGTCAACAGTTGCGTCCCTTGGCTCGTCTGCTGAAAGTAGGACAAGAACAAAAGAGTTGAAGGAAGAAATGTGAGAAAGATGTAAACATGACTTTACAATAACCTGTATGATTTGGCCCTGTAGTCCCTGAAGTGAGAGCACATTTGATGGGCTCATGTTGACTGTTTTGGTTTGCTGAGACTGCTGACTGGGAGGGCTGGAAGCTGCTGCAATGCTTCCATTCTGCTGAATATCCCCATTTCCAGCTGCAGCCTGTTGAAAGAAAAGTATTAGCTAGCTTTCTACAAGATGTAGTACAGCTTAGTGATGGCTACCTGTTGCAGCAGACTCTGAAGTTGGGCCGGGGTGAGGACCTGGCCCTGCAGATTGCTGGCCTTCATCTGAGCGGAGGGAGGTTGCTGCTGCTGCTGCTGTTGAGCACCTCCTTTGACTTCTCCCGCTCCACCCACTTTCCTCTTCTTCTTCGCCGTGGCAGAAAGTGAAACTTCGACCTGGAGAAATACAAACAAGATCATTTAGAATTTAGTCAACATCCTGGTGTGATTCATCGAGCAGCAGCTATGAGAGAATACAGCCCAAACAACCTCCTCATCGCTAGGTTGACACTCTCTCTTGACTTTAGGTGGAGAAGTGCTCATCATGACGGATTGCTATTGTAAGTTTGACACGCGTAAAACATTCCGCCACGTCGACGTCACAAAGAGCAGCACTGGGTTATGGTGCCGTTGACTTTGTTCACAGCTGAAATAAATGTTTTTGGGGCTAGAAATAATCCACGTGCTGGAGATAAAGTATTCTTCCGTCAATGCAGACGAGGTGATACACAAACCCTCAGCCTCACAACAAGAATGAGAGAGGATAAAAGGTACATCAAGCACAAGGGGGAGGAGGGAAAATGCGAGGGAGGGGACGCCGAACGTTTTGGCCTCGCCCTAGCCACAGCAACCGCGCGCATGCAAAATGTTACGTAAAAACAACGAAGAAAAAATTCTTAAATTCTCCCTTTCGTCCAACTCACCCGAGAAAAGTGATGCAACGTCTCGTAGCGCTCGGATGAGTCCGGGGCGTGGATTAGAGCAAGTTTCTCTTCCTTGATAAATTTTTCGGGGCCGGCGCTCAAAAGTCGGAGAGAGAAATGTTTTTCCCAGCAACGTAGAGCAGAGGGGTACGACTGCGAGCCGTTATGGGCGTAACAAAGCGAAGTTGCCCGGGCAAGTATGCTTTCCCCCCAAGCTATATGGCGCCACCCACGGTCCGCCTCATGCATCCGCTAGATACAAACATTCAGGCCCAACTTTTCCTCCTTACTGACAGGATTTTGTTTCGGGTCCTCGCTAGATTTCTTATTATAAATAAAACCTTAACTTGGTCAATCTATAAGTTTATATTCATAATAATAAAAATACACTTTTCCAGTAATACAAGTGATTGTTAAAATGAGTAAAAATGTATTTCATGGCGTTTAAGAACGAAAGCCCTCTAGCGGAGCCACTGGTTTAGTAGTGTTCTAAATAGTTTATCAAGGCCCGTATAGTGAACGGTGCACAAAAAGGAGCAGGAAATGGGAGGGGGGAATAGGGTCTCTATAAGGTGAGGAGAGCCTCCCTTTTTGGGAGGGGGTGGACAACACCAACCCGTTCATTGGCCCCGTTTCTTCCCACCTCCCCGTCCAACAAGCTTCAGCAGCTGAATGTCATGTGGAAAACAACACGAACGGCTGCACTTCGGTACCCGTTCAAAGCACGAACTCGCTCGCCCACTTTTTTCTTTTTTTTCAAAAACTCAGTTTTTGAGGCGCGCTCTCGCCTAGAAAAAACAAGCAGACTGGGTTAACATGTTGATAACCCGGATTCTGATGACGACGAGCCGAAAAGAAAGCGCTAGATAGCGGAATCAAGTAAAGAAGCCTTGAACATGCAACCAACACCCTCTTTCGGATCATGCGGTAAAATTTCGCAGCACCGGTATGGTATTGTTTTCAAAGTATCCAGCTAGCTGTCAGGGGTGCATGCGACGGATGTTATTTTACCCCATCAAAGTTGGAGCGGAGAATGGGCGGTCAAGGGTGTTTCCGACCTGTCAGACGGATGAGTTGAGTTCCGCCTTGCTCCAGGGCTCAGGGAAAGGCGACCCAAAACAGGGGGAAAGTAGACCAAGAATCCGGGCCCCACCCACTCTCTCTCTCCCTGGTTTTCTCTATCCCTCCTCTATCATTACAAATCCTCCCCTCTACCAACATCCAGGCCGCGGAAGGCCGCGCCTTCGCGGTGCCTGTCCATCTCAGGAGTCCAGCCCACATCATCGCAAACTTATTGTAGGGTGAAAAAGCAGAAATAAATACGGAATCATAGTTTGTTTTGATATTGTATTTAATCATATGGATAAAGAACACAGCCTGAAAAATATAAGTAGAGAGAACTTGCTTCAATTGAACTATTATTTTTTTGTTTTTAAAAACAGGATTGAGATTTTCCGCAACTCTTTGAGTGCTAAAAGGAACTTAATAAACCGCATCAGAAAAATCCACTTTTTGCTTATTATAATCGGGAACGTGAAACACGTACGAAAAAGATTGTTATAATGCACAACCGAATAATCACAAAAAAAAAGAAAGCAAGACGAATAAATCACCGGATGAAAAATTTGGGTTTCTTGTTCGTATAAATACTGTTGTGTTGAAGAGAAGAAACTACTTAGTAAGACTGCGAATAATTTTCTTAGAAAAAAGGGATGAAAAACACCGTACAATAATACTAACTAATCAGTTTTCAATGGCGAAGAGTGTTTGATTACAATCCACCGCCACTGCGATCCACCGAGATGGCCTTTCGTTTAGCTTCTTCTCGCTCATCTTCTTCGGCTTCGGACTGAGCATCTTTGGCCAGCTGGTCAAAACGCGAGTTGGTCACTCGGCCAGACTTGATGAGGGCCATCAACTATTGTAAAATTATTAAATTAGTTTAAAAAATCATTAATTGACAGAATGAAACAAGAGTTGCAAGCCATAAGCAGTGAAGCGAAAGAACAAAGCTAATTATCAAAAAAGAAAAACTAACCTGTAGGAACTCGTCAAGTTCGATGAGGCCTGAAACGAAGAAAAAAGTCTCCCATCATAATCAAAAAGAACATTATTTAAAATGTTTGAAACAAACCATTAGAATTGGCGTCCACTTCTTTGAGGATCTCGTGCATTTGTTGGCCCGAAATGGATTCACCGTGTTTCTACCAGAAAGTAGATAGAGAAAGAAGAAAGACAAAGGACGTGGTTAATTACTAAATCACAATATCCAACGACCACCAGATAAAAGTTTATAGGGACCCAGCATAAAGCGTAAAAAGCTTAAGTAAAGATAAAACATCTGCTGGAAATTGGACCTGGATAAACTCTGTCATATCTGTCTGGCCATTCATCCGCAAATCGACTTCATTCAAAGCCGTGTGAAGGAAATCTTCTGAAACTTCTCGATCTTTAAACAACGAACCCAATTCTCCCGACTGGCCAGGATGTTTTTTTGAATTATGAATTTCGAAAACCTAAAACTTGATGATTTATAAATGAAAAATTTACCTTTAATCCACGACGGATATCGTTAACAGAGATGTAGCCCTTCTTCTCTTTGTCAAGGACTTGGAAGCGTTTGATGTAAGTAGCAATCTCTTCTCGGGATAAGTTGATATTCATCTTGTCTCGACTCTGTCGGTTCACTTGCTGACCCATCTCTTCACGCAAGAACTTGATAGCCTCTTCGTGCTGGCGCTTCTGTTCCGCATCAGACCACTTTAATTCTTCCGCCTAAATAGAGAGGAGTTACGCATTTTAACTCCGTTTGTATTTAATTAAATCCACTTTTTATACCATAATTTTAATAATTTGTGGAAGAGCTTCCTCTGCAGCCTAAATAAGAAAACATCCCATTAATAAAAGAAACAGACAACCAGTTGAGAAAATAAAATGTTTTAACCTGGACGTTGAGGAAGGATAAGCGGAGACGGCGAGCGATAACATCTACGGCGGTGGCAGCATATTCTCGAACGGCATAGCGGACCTAAGAAGAGAAACCTTTATACTTAACATAAATGAAAAATCGTGGAAGGAATATAAAACAGACTTCGGCATCGATGTAGGGAAACTCTTCGTGCAACCGCTTTCCAACAATAGGCCACCGTTTTCCGGTCAATGCTGCTAATTTAGCGACGGAAAAGGCACGATCTCCGTAAGTCTCTGCCAAATGTTTAGCCACCTAATTCAAAAAAAATATTTTGAGATCATATTAACTTAAAAGATTTTTTTAAATTCACTTACTTCGCTCTCCAAACCAAAATCCTGTACAAGTCGGATGTACATGGCTGCAAAATGAATCAGAATTTTTAGGTTAAGTTCTAATATATGACACAAAAAAGACTGTAAGGTTTACTTGGCGTCCAGCCATGAGCTCCTTCCAGCAGAAGACCGTCAGTGGCAGATTCACGAACAGGCTTCAAATCGCAATGCTTTACAGCTTCGTCCAACGTTTCCTTGGCCATCGATCGGTACGTGGTCCATTTTCCACCAGCAATAGTTACAAGGCCGGAGTCGCTAACATGGACGATATGATTGCGGACCTAAATAAAATAGAATACATATAAGATGTATATTGATCCGGCATTATTATTTTATTTACCAAAGACTGCGAATCGGGTTTGTTTGGGTCAGAAACGAGAGGACGGATACCACTCCAGGCAGACAAAACATCACCACGGCGGACTTCGATATCCGGGCTGAGGTAGCTTCGAATTTCGCCGAGAATAAACTCGATATCGTTTTCAGTAGGGCTCGGATGATGCGTTACTTCGCAAGGAGTATCCGTCGTTCCAGCAATCGTCAAACCCTATCAAATAGTTTAATTAAAATTAATACAGTAATTAATCATAATGTTATTTAACTCTTTTTTGCAAACCTGCCAAGGGAGGAAAAAGATGACGCGACCATCTGAAGTAGACGGATCGAGTAGACCCATACTTTCAGGAGAATAGTAGCCGGGCAAGACGATGTGAACGCCAGCTGAAGGAGCGCAGATGTTGCTCACAGCCTTCTGATCCATCTGACGGATGGAGTCGGTGAAAGGACCAGTAGCGTTGACAACACATTTTGCCTTAACGTCCCATTCACGGCCAGTAATTTCGTCACGAACACGAGCGCCTGACACCTTCTCCTTCCCTTCACTGTCCTTAGTTTTCGTCAGGTTAATCTGAAAATAAATAGACTTAATAAAAATTGATTTTTTTTCCCTTATTCTTTTAGACTTACCACTCTGACGTGGTTGATAATGGTAGCTCCCAATCGTGCGGCCGTAATTGCCAATGATATATTCATTCGTGCGTCGTTGTGTTGACCGTCGTAATAGACGATGGCACCGCAGAGTTTATCTTTTCGCAACATTGGGAACAGCTCAATAGCTTTCTCTTTGCTCAATACGTACGAGGTTTTGAGGCACTTGCTGCCAGCGACTAGATCGTACACTGCAATTTAAAAAGAAAAGGTAATTAATATATTAAAAATCAATAAAACGGAATAAAGATGCAACGTACTTTTGATGCCCGCCCAATAATAAGGAATTTGCCACCAGGTGTAAACCGGCAACATCTACCAAGTTGAAAGATTTAGATAGAAATAGGCAAGAAGGGAAACTTTATAGAAGAGAGCTTACTATAGGAAGAGGAAAAGAAAGATGAGGAGCAATGTCCAGCAAGTTGGATCGTTCATAAAGTGCCTCTTTGACCATCCGGTACTGTTCAATATCCAAGTTGAATATGGCTTTCTGGAGATATCGAACTCCTCCGTGAAGTAGTTTCGTACTCCTACTGCTTGTTCCGGAACTGAAGTCATCCAATTCTACCATAGCAGTTTTCAAACCTATAAATAAACAAATATATTTAAAAGATTATCTATAAGAATTTTTTTAAAATCCATGATAAACAAACGTTTAAGGAGTGATTACGTAACGTGAGATAAGCTTGCTCATAAATCGCTTAGCTGATAATATAAATAACTATTTCAGGACAGATCTAGAATTTCCTTTTGTTGATTTTGTAATGTATGCTAATAATGAAAATGGTTCAAGGAAATTAATAAAATACCTCTGGAGACAGAATCCAAAGCACAACCAGCACCAGTTGCTCCACCTCCAATCACAAGAACATCAAACTCTTCTTCTTGAAGTGATTTGAGTTGTTGACTTCTTGTTGGAAGAGGTCTTGTTGGCCTGTCTCTGAGACTATTGGCTGCCACCACTTGCCCAAATTGTTTCTGATATGAAAATAATTTATAAATTTATGTTTTCAAGTTTAATTAAGACAAATTCACTGGCATACCTTGGCGTAGGAGTCATCATTAAAGAACCAAGCTGCAAGGAGGGCTGATCCACCAACACCTACCCCTCCAAGAGCAATCTTCCTCACTCGGCTGGCCATGTTTAATTCCCAACTCTAGTTGGAAAACAAGAGCCTTGTGCTCAGTGCAATAGAATTCCTAAAAGTGACAAAGAAGGTTCTTTTAAGAATGGAGAAAAGCCAACAATTCCACTCAGCAGTACCAAAGGATTATGTGCAGAAGAAAAGCAAACTAAAATAAAATGTGAGTAAGGTGACTGATTTTGGACCCGGCGAATCGTTAAATATAGAAAGCAGCTGATGTTCGTTCACTATACTACGCCCGGTTATCAGCACTATAAAGGAGTGAATGAAAACAAAATGGCAAAGACTTGCCTTTCACCAGTGATTACCCCAGGGTGTATCTCTGTAGATAGAGAAAGGCAAATTACACCACTCGTTCGTGCAACTAGTATATTCCGGAAAAGATCCTGGGATCCTTAATAATTACTAATTCATATTGCACCAAGGTCAAAAGAGTCACTCACGGTTGCATCACGTGAAGCTATATTGTGACAGGAGCTACCGAGCTACCGACTACCAGAAACGCGTGAACGACCTGCAAAGTCTAGGAGAGAGAACAAATTGTAGTGAGATGAGGCTTCTTCAAATATTTTTAATAAATAAAATAACACTGGCCGCTCCGTAGTCGTTGTCAATATATCGCCATAGGAAATAGGAGAGTCGGTGGGCTTGTGTTAAGTGATTCATTTATCAAAAATTTCTGTAAGTCATGCTCGTTACTCACACTGAAAGATGAGATGAGATGCACAGTTTCCAGACATACACCTCGGCTGTTCAATAGTAATACATCCCATTCCCTCACCTCTAACACCGCTCGCCGGAACATTGGATTTGTTTGCATCCTTGCTAAACGTCCCTTTCCTCGAGACCGGTGGTTCCCTTCTGGAGCCTTCAATATTGCCGTTTGTGTTGTTTGATCCCTCATCATTTCTTCAGAATGGATAAAGATATGCAATCAGCCTTGAAAGAGTGGTTGAGAGGCCCTCATAATGATGTCCTGAGCAAATCTCCAGTTCATCCCGATATCATAGAGGCCATCTTCAGCCTATTTGAGGAATGGAAAGGGAATAAGGAGGTATACTTTTAATTTTTCAAAGTGTATATCTTTTACTCATAGTTTAATGTGTATCTTACCCTTTCAGCTGGTCAATTCCCTTTGCCTTCACCTATTTGGATACTACCGTTCTGAAGGAGTTGAATCTAAAGTATTTGTCCTGCAGTTTGTCCCAAGTCTAGTATATTCATATTTAAGTGCCATTGCACAAGGAGACAGAAAGGTATGATGAATTGATTAAAAGCCTAACCATTTTCTAATTTAATTTAATATTCTTTTAATTTTACAGGATGTTGGCAGCATTCAGACTCTACTATTGGCCCTGTATAATTTGGAAGCTGGTGGAGAAGCTCAGAGCCCAAAAGTTCATTCTTTTCGCGTTCCAAATATGGCACAGCCTTCCGTCTATCATGATGTATTAATAATAATGACCAATAAAAATTCAAAATCGAAAATAATAATTTATATTTATATATATGTTACAGACATCTGCTTTGGCTGCTTCTTCCCTAACAGAGACGGTTAAACGACTTGATCCTGGAAATCGCATCAGCGTGAAGATTGGCCCACATCCTCATTTACATAGCTTTAATGCTGAGAACCGCCTTCCGGCCTTGGCTGCCTTACTACGCGTTTATTCGCACTATTTGTCCATGTACTCGAGGAGCTCGCTGACAGAAACGTGCATGGCCTTTCGACGGTAATTTTCCGGGTCAATAAAGATAGATATATCTTATTTTTATATTGCATATCAATTCAAGGTAACGCTCTCTTTCTTTCATTCTTTTATAATGGAACAAAACAGGTTAGTGGCCCAGGGCTATACACGCCACACAGAAGGTTCTCCACGGATACCTCTCTCGTCGCCCATTCTGGTCCAAATGTTGCAAATACTATACTCTTTGACGTAATGATTATTATTCTAATTAATCTTTTACTGCATGAATGATTTATTTATTCATTTTTCGTTTTCCCCCTCTGCTTCATTTTATATATTTTTTAACTTTTTTATTTTGTGGTTGGCATGGCAGTTCTTTACCTATTACCAACGACACTTTTGTTCGATTACATTCACCTCCACCAGCACTCAATAATAGGTTTGCGATTTATTTTTTTATCATTTATCCTAGTTTTTAAGGCAATTGTTATATTTTACCTAAAGAAACGGATCCAGTTTCCCTTGGACTACTTTCACTATTTATTTTCGCTAATACTGGATTATTATATTTTGGCGAATTAACCTGTTTTAGTTTTTTTTTTTGTAGAATTGAATTCTTAAAATAGATTGAACAAACCTTGCTAAAATATTTCTTAATTTTTGTTTAAATAATAGCATGGAAGATGGTGATTTAGGAGGTTCCGCTCGTCAGACGTTGGATGCCGTCCAACAACGAGTGGAAGTGGAACTAGTCGCAGCACCATTACTGGTCAGTGCCGCTCTATCCGACTCATCTCGACTGAGCATCAAAGGTAAATACTATTTAAGGTTGCTTTAATGAGAGTTACAATCTCTATTTCTTTAAAGGTATGAGTGGTTCACCTCAACTAGTTAATAACAGCGGGAGCGGTACGGCACGGGCAATGTGGAAATCCATGATAACCAACGCCTCTTTTCGGACCAAAAAACTTCCCGACGATATAACAGTGGCGGAAGCGGCCGCAGCGGCATCAGCTGCAGCTGCTGCTGCCGCCTTATCAACCGCCTCGACGGGGCAGTCATCGTCTTCAGGGAATGCAACGGCGGCAGCACTCTTGGGATCCATCTCGGAAGAAGGGGCGGATGAACCAGCCTCATCAAGTAGTGGCAAACAGAGCTTCCGTCTTTCAGAGTTGGTCAAGAAGAAGAACAAGCCAAAACCGGCTAAAAGTACGAGTAAAACTGTTGTCAACAACAACGGCAACATCTCAAATTCGACTCAGGTTGAATCAACAGCGACTCTGACCGTTCATGCGACGGAAAATAATGGTTCTGTCATCAACTCGACGACATCCACTATTACGACAAGCAATGGAGATGGAGAGTCCACTGTTCATACTAAAGAGGAATTGACAGATTCCCGCCGTTGGAGTAATGAATTTAATGGATCCACTGCCGTCTAGTCAATGTAGCATGCAAACTTTACTCTTTCATTCCAAAACGGTCAATGTGGATGCCACCCAGCGCAGAACTCGATCGCCAGTTACAAGTGTCAATCTTTTTTCTTTCTTACTTTTCTTCCTATTTTCAAATCAAATTTTGAATTATATAGAGTTCTGTGTTTAGGCCCCATCCATCCGCTCTTTAGTTGATTTTGAACCGATAGAAACCAAAGAGCTGGCGCCCTTCCCCTTTAATTAGATTGTTGATGAAATTACAGTAAATAAATAAATTTATATAATAGGTATCACAATTTTCAGCATCTTCCATCTCTTACTGTTGGGTGTCCCCTGTTAATACGTTTTTTTAAAATACCAATAAAATTTAGATGTGAATTTTTCATCTTTGGCACTTTGAACCCAGCCAGCACAAAACGTTTATTTTACGTATTTTATAAGCTGGCGTTAAGTCGTGGGTTACGTTCCACATACAACGTGGTATAATACGTTCTATTCGCGTAGGATGGCAATCATTTAAAATACGTGTCCATAATAATGTAGGATGCACGCTTTATTTACGTAGGGGTCGTCGCATAAAATCCCTTCTTGTTTAAGTAAAAAGTTAAATGTTCATCACACGTAGTTTTTACGTGGCCATCGCGATTAATATAATAAGGTAATCTTGGAACGTAAATTCTACGTTATTTGTACGTAGGGTTCGACTCATATTTCACGAAGTCGCGATAATTAAGATAGACATATCGGGAACGTAAATTCTACGTAATCTTAACGTAACTTCAGGTACTAAGGAGAGAAGAACCCTACTTGAAATATATATAGCCAAGTTTCTTCTTCTTCTTTACGAGTCCCATGGTATAGTGGTTAGAGCATCTGGTTCGAGATCCGGAGATAGTTGGTTCGTGTCCGACCGAAGACAAGAAAAAGAATTAGCTAAAGTCAACGAGAATTAATAGACCATATTGTAATGGTTGAACGATGGAATAGTCCGCGACGAGCGGACAGCTGAGATCATATATGATCAATAATTATTACATATTTAATTTCTTTTATGGTTTCACAAGTTACGTAGAAAACACGTAAAATAAACGTTTAATTTAACCTTTGATTTAGGAATCCTTCACCACCTACGTACGTGGAAAATACGTAAAAACAACGTAAAATTTTAAAAAATTTCAGTAAAAGTGGTAGTAATACTCGGATCGTATCAGTCACGTAGAAATAACGTTCGCTTAACACGTTCCTAAAGTTACGTTTAGGACCCTGACATCTACACGTTCCAAAAACTTAAAGGTTACGTAGCTCAACTACGTTTTGGTAACTTGTCGAAACCATGTATTTTACGTAAATAAAACGTTGGTGTGCTAGCTGGGAAGTATAGCCTAAAGTATTGCTTTTTTAAAAAGGATTCCTGCCTTCCTTATTAATTAGAGGAAAAAAAGGATTTCCCAGAATTAAATTCCCCGTTTTAAGAATAACTGTTTGTACCTGCGTGTGATATATCATTAAATACATTGTTTAGAATGTTGAACCACCATTTATTATCAAAGTTATATTAATCAGAATTGATTTGTATTGGAGGCGAGCAAAACATTGGAGTGTCCTAGCATTAAAAAAAGGAAATAGTTTAATAATAATAATTTCAGAAAATGTAAAACAGCTGATACCTCTTCAGTAGGTGAGTTGTTTTTGGATGCCAACAACAGTTTTCGCGGTGAGTACGGAAAGGAAGGTGTACCGGGACACGGCGAAGGCCACTTGGGGAGTTTAATGGAGCGTGGAGGGTTGTATAACGTCGTATCAGAATAAACAGGTTTAGGTGGTGACGTAATGGAGGCGTGCGGAGATCGAAGGAAATCTACGTCGAAGGTAGCGGCGGTTGCGACACGTTTGGCTTGAAATTTACGCATCAAACTGTTTGAATCGCACTGCTTCAGCTGCCGTTTCCGCATTGGCCTTCGGCTACTGCTTTCTTTTCTCAGCGTTCGTAAGTTGGTCTCCAGTTGAACGATTGTTATGCTGATGGTTTCCACCCATTTTTTGCCCTCTTCCGCTGAGCTAGAACACACGAGAAGCTCTTCATCTCGGCAAGTTACCTTGAATTATTTATATTAGAAAAAAACGTTACGCGCACTTCAAAGATTTAAAGAAAAATGTAAAACTATTAACCTTGAAAAGACCGTCACCCACTACCGCTTCCACTTTGCAGTGCCGTAGAGGTAGAACGCAACAGCACACAAGAGATCCCTTTTGAGTGGTATCGCTGTAACCACGGCGGAGCTTACAGTAGAGAAGCATGTCGCTGAATAAAATAAAGTGCCTCTGGTGAGCCGATTCACCATCAGTAGATACTTTCTTCAAGGTCCCTTCTATATTTATAAAAATCCTATTTAAATCTTGCTATTTTATAAGTTCATTTTAAAAATAGACTAACCCTTAATGAATCGTCGACCTGGCATGACTATTCTGGGCTTGCCATTAGATAGCGCTCGCTGTATTCGAATCATTCGTTGCATGTTCTCTTGTTCGCGGATCTGCTCGTTAATGTGGTGAGCAACTCCTTCAATCTCTTTCAAAGCGGCATTTAGCACAATTAATTCCTCTTCTTCTTTCGGATCGGTGTGGGAAATAAGCTCAGAGAGCAGTAAACGGTATCGTGGAACGCGTTGAATAGGTACAATCAGTAGGGCCTCCAATTTTCTGGTGACTGTTGGCAACCTTTCTTGTTGGCTAATAAAAGATTCAAATTCTTTGTTGGTTTTTCTCAGATCCTGTGGAAATAACATCTTGTTATTAAAACAATTTTAGTTTGAAAGGAAGATAAATGATTTAATAATACCTGGAGTGAGTTTACAGCTACTTCATAATCATTAGCATAAGTTGAGTACAATTTGAGGTATGGAGCAATCTTGAGGAATGGGTGTCCAACATCGTCTCCCTTGATAAGCTCACTGTACAGGGTGACATTTAAGGAATGTAGAGTTTCAATATCTCCAAAGATGGCAGAAAAGCTGTTTTTTGGCAGTAGATTTTTTTCTCTCACAGGTCTAACAAATTCCTATTTTAAGAAATAAAATAAAATAAGGAAACTTGAGCAGTACAATATTTGCATAAGAGAATGGATTACATTCAGGAGCAAATTTAGCTGTTCAATATAGGCTTTCTCAGAGCTGATGATTTCATCGAGTACTTTTTTCCTAAAACGTAATTTACGTTGCACTTCATCTTCATCAACTGTTTTCAAACACTCTAGGTTGTTGGAATTCGAATATTCCATGGATTTTTATGAACATGTTACAATAAAGAACGTCAAAATTTAAAAATACGGGCAGCCATTAAATTATTGACGCACATGCAACGTTGTCATGTTTACTCAATAATGATTGACGCCTCCCCCCCCCCTATCAACAAAGGAAAAAGGAGAGAGAGAGCGACAAAGAGAAATAATTATCAAAATTAATATTCATCACACGTATCAACCTATTATTTTAACAATTCCAGGTGCGTTTGGGTAATTGTTTATTAGTAAAACTATCGAGTAAAAACCAAGTAACTAAAACATGGTTATTTGGGCGTAGGGGCAGTCCCCATCGATCAATTCCAGACATCAAAGGGCCTCGCCCCAAAAAAAAATTAACCTCGCACAAAAATAAAACTATGTTTCTTTAATTTAAATGTATCGTGATTTATGTAAAATAGTTTCATCAGCTGGCTCTACGCTCTTCGCATATTTTGTTTTTGTTTGCTAGTCAACGCTGACGATAGTGCACTGGCACCAAACTCCACGTTGGAAGTTTGTTTTGGAACAACAAAGAGGAAGATTTGGAAGACGGGGATTGGTCGAGGCCTTCGCAATGACGTAGAGCAAAGCGCCCGTTAGCTTTTTCCCCCAGCGGAGCCAACATTTAAGGCAGTAGGTGCGCGGGCACCCACCGAAGCCAGTTGTGTTCACACCGAAACACTCCCTTACTGTAGAAAACAACAAGAAAGAAACCTTGTTTTGGTTTCCATCGCCTTCTATTTAAATCCCTCTTCCCGTTGTTATATATATTGTGTTGTATATATTGCTAATTAATCTGCCGTTCCAAACTGTGTATGTGTGTGTACGATTAGAAACACACAACTTAAACTCATTCGAACACTGCCCTTAACTTATACTGGTAAGTAACCAAACCCTCTTTTGTGTGTTGTTATGGTTGCGCCATCGCACAATAACAAAGAGATTAAAATTTTTCTTTAAGGCTTAAAAGTTTTTTGCATAAGAGTTCCCTGTTCTCCATGTATCAATCTTCTCTCAAAAATCCTTTTTTGTAGATTTTTACCAATAATCGATGCCAAGTCCTCTGAGCCCTAGCAACAAAACTTCCCTTTGCGCGTCCGTAGAGCAGGGTTGTGGGAGGAGTCTAACCCCTCTATCACGTGATCTCTCTCCCATACATAACAAAGAACTTGGCCCCACCCCAACACAGGGAAAAGTCTGCGTGTGTACTCTGTTGTCAACTCGAAATGTTTTCTCTCTAAAACGTAAAAAAGGCACAGCTAGAGTGCAGTGACCACACTTGGCTTACTTCTTTTTCGAAAATGGGCTGGCCTTGGTATTATTTAGCTCCTCCTTGTAAACACTCTAGCGTCACGTGATCATGTTTTTATTTTTTTCAAACTTAGAGAAAAACCATTTTTTCTTTCTCTCTTGCGTAGTTGTTTTCTCTCATTCCACACGAGCGATCAAGTCAACGTCCTCTTGTGCTATTACGTTTTGATATTTAGTCATAGTGTCATAGATATTTTCGGTATCGTACCTAGTGCGGTATTGCGTATCAACAAGCTCTAGGTTAGTGGCCTGGCAACTGTCAAGTCTAATTTTAGTTAAATGTGCGTGTACTCTTTCTCTTTTTTCAAGTTCAGATCCCTCCTGCGTAGTCGTTCTTGAAATAGTTGAGCGAAATAACTAGAATGTTGCCAACTTGCACCCCAAACTACGACGTCACAGCTTCTCGTTTTAACCTTTTTTATTTTATTTTCTCTGTCTCTCTAGAATTTATTGTGTTACGTTGTTGCCGAGTAAGGGATATTCATCACAATGTTGAGCCAATTGAAAAGTTACCTGTTTGGAGGAGGTGATGGTTTGATGACCTCACCAACTTCATTGCCCCAATCGGCAGACGCTTCTTTCATCATCAACAGCATCGCTGGACGTGCCGTCGAAGAGGAGGATTGGGTTCTTGTCGATACCCAAGGTACACATTTTTTATTACGCAATATAAGAGACATTGTAGTGGGCATTCACCTTTACGCCATAGTAACCAAAGGTCAAAATGTAATCTAATCTACATTTTATTTGCAGATGCCAATGGCGAAATGCCAGAAGGATTAGAATTAGTGACGTCTGCTGATTGCGAGGAATCCTGGATCTTTACTCAAGACGGAGTGAAGGGCCGTAATCACAGTGGCAAAGCTCGACGTCATCAACGCAATCAGCAGCCCAAAGGGACCAAACCTCGCCGCTGGAAGGGTAGCAAGCCTTCTGGTCACCCCGTAGAGGAGGATGCGGAGAGCACCACTTCATCTATCGCCATCGTACCGAGTCCTGAACGGGATCGCCAACCAGCGGCTGCTCCTTCGGCTGCTGCAGCTGTTCTGGCCGCTTCGATTGACGCACAGCAAGTGGCAGCCATTTCTGTAGCTCGTTCCGTAAAACTTGTCACGCTAAACAATATTCCAATAAATCTAATGGCGCCTTATTATTATTTGCAGGCCAAGGTAAAGGTGGACAAAAACTGGTTGTCGCGCAAGAGTTTAATGAGGAGTAATCAAACGGCCATGGCGGCTTCGGCCGGCCGCAATCAGCGCCGTGGCCAGTTGATGGTCAGCCGCCTATGTGGATCTAATAACAACCGCAAGAGCCATCAGTACTGAAAAAATCTTTTTTATCGGGGCTAGAAAAAAATTTAAAAATTTGATCGAGCTGCACACGCCATCCTGTCGTCGTTTGAAGAATTATTAACACGCGCGAAGTTATCCTCCTTCTTTTAGATGCGTTTCGTCCCCCTCCTTAGTGGCATTGTATGGTGGATCTCTCGTCGCCTCTTTTAATTTTTTTTCTCGTATCGAAAAAAAAGAAACAAGTAAAAAAAATATTAATATAATAATAATGAGTAAAAATATTGTCGTCATCTCCCAAAAAAATGTTATAAAATGTTGAAGGAAAAAAATCCCAAGAAAAAAAAAAGTTTATTTTAATTTTTTCCTCTCTTCATTTTCCCCCCTTCTACGACTACCTGATGTTGAATTATATTTTTTGAGTTTATAATATTATTTCTCGTCCTCATTTTGGGTCCTTTCTCGCAGCAATATATATGTAGAGTGCATGTCGGATGAAAAACACAACAATCTATGTATTATTGCTTGCCAATTTTTTTTTTCCTTCTTCTTCTCTTGACCCTACACGGAAACAATTTGAGTGTTGTACTGGAATAAGCGGTTTATATGTGTGTTGTTTCTCTTCTTTTCCAACAACTCTTCTTCGTCTCTTTTCGTTCGCCCCTTGTCGAAGGGTATAAAAAACGTTCAATAACAATTCAATTCACGATCGTATTTTCCTTCTTTTCATTTAATTAATTCTTGAATTTTAATACGCCGTTGGTTAAACGTTACATCAATTAGAGTAGAGTTGATCTTGATCGAGAACGAACTGGAAATGCGACTTGGTTGATTTCCGGCCTTTGTAAACTGCTGACGAGGGTGAATAGTAGACTTTAAAAAAAAATTGGTTTATGACATCATGGAATGGTTAGAAAATGAAGTATTATAGGTCACCCTGTTCCATCTTTTGGAGGTTCTGAAGTCAGCAATGAGTTCATTTCATGCGTGCCACTCTGAGCAGCATAAGATGAATTATTTTTGTCTTCCTTTTGCACAATGTTTTGAAAGAAGGTTCCAGGCCAGTAAAGCGATTCTTTTATAGGTATGGTACTTGCAATCAGGTCGAGTTGTGGGTAACCCAAATCTAAAGATTCCAATTAGGTTTAATCAAACTGATATCAACAAATAATAAAATGGTAAATCATAATAATAATGTGCTAATTTACAACCCAATAAACGCACTTTATAGTGTCATAGAGAAACCACCACAAAACCGCAAAGTAAAACCTTCACATTTCTGGAAATTTCGCACTAGCTCGATATGCGTCGTGATTACGTAATCTAAATGTGAGATGATGGTGAATCATGTTTTATTTTTTATTAGTCCAAGCTGCAGCTTAAAGCATGTAAACATTCAAGTGTTAGCTGGCGCAGGAAAAAAGGGAATAACGACGGTATACCAGATGGTGGTTTTGTCCTCATTCTCCTAACGTTTACTAAAATTTTCTACGACAGATGAGGCGCGATGCCATTTGAAAAGGGCCCATTTTATTCATCATTTTAAAACTGTTTCATAGAAATACAAGGCTAAACTATTTTGATACAATCGGTCACATAATGTAGTGGGATCCATTTAATTTTCTCTCACACTAATTCTCATGATATTTAACATAATATCATACGCCTACTCGCCTAGTATAAAGATGAGCTGCTTTAATAGCACCGATTAATTCGAAATTCCATTTGCAAAGGACTCTTTCAGTATTTTTTAAATGTTTCATAGAAATGCAAAGCTAAATTATTTTGATACCGATAAAATTGGTCACAAGTAGTGGGATCCATTTCATTTTTTCTCATACTAATTCTCATGATATTTAACATAATATCATACGCCTACTATGAAGATGAGCGCCGATTAATTCGAAATTCAGTCGGCAATGGCGCTTTGTCCTCCTTAGAATACAAAATTACCGTCTGCTCGTAGAATGAAAACAAAGAATCACGTGATTGGACATGCGTGCTGCATGTGCATAGCATGTCTTTATAGTTTACATCAAGGATTTAATGAGCTTTATCCAAATAAAAAAAAGAGAAATAAAAAAGTAAATATTTAAAAGTTTCCAAACAAATATAAAATACAGATTCAATCCAAAAGAAAGTTGTATTCCAATTTTAATCCTTGGAAACATCTTCTAGCAAGGGACTCAATCCAGTGGATTCATAAACAAAAACCTCATAATCAACACCAGCATCGTGATGTACTCCTTGCGGGACATCAGGATCGTGAACCCTCCGTAGACGATTTTCATCACATGCCGGGAAAAATACATCAACTGGGTAAGAAGCATTAATTTTAGTCCAATACAAACGGTGGAATAACGGAGATCTCATAGCCATTTCGTAGATTGCTTCACCACCGTGAACCCAGACTCGATCTATCCTCTCACACATTTCAGGTTGCCGGAGATGTTCGATGATTGCATCCCAAGTGGAATGAACGTGAACGTCTGCTCCATATTTTGAGACATGTTCCATCTTCATGGTCCGACTTAGAATGAAGCAAATCGTGTTTCCCCACGGACGAAATCGTTCTGGAATGGATTCCCAATTTTTCCGGCCGTAAATGGATGCATGGACTTTGGTAGCTCCTGCGGGACTGGTGCTCATCCGCTTGTAATAAGCAAATTCACTAGGTATTGACCAAGGAAGACGATTATCCTTCCCAATACCAAGGTTCTTGTCTGTAGCCACTAACAATTCCAGACGAGGATAATCCATTTCCTTGATAAGAATAAAGTTGTATCGGTTCATTAACTATTTTTAAAAATTGTTAAAACTTAAGCAATCATATTATACAATACCTTGATTGTTGGTGACGATTTTCACAAGACTCTGTTTCAACTTTCACCCGATTGCAAGAAATCTCAGTGTTTCACTTTCACTTTCCACAAGTTATTACGTAAAGAGAAGAAGACACTTGAGTGTTTACAGCCGCGGGCTGAATACACCTTTGCCATATCGTCGAGAGAGAAATTTCAAGATAAGAATTTATTTGTTAAATAATTGTATGGTTTAAAAATATCTGAATGAAAGGCAATCATAATCGGACACGGTTTTTCTTATTTGGTATTGCCTTCCATATAATTTGCATTTTTAGATTAGTTTCCCTGGCAGGTGATTTGTCGTGCACGAATAAAAAAATATACAGCGTGAATGATGGAATCCATTCTTTTCACTTTTATGTTTTATAAATTGTAGTACGTATAATGAAAATTGGGCTATTATCATTAAGAGTGCTGGATCTATCTTTGTCAGCATTAATCATGGATGATAACGAGTCTTATCTCTTGGGACCATTCTATGAATCACATCAAATATAACTATAAACTACTCAAGTCCATATGAAAGAGGATTGAACGAAGTTTGAACCTTGAACCCTAATCTTTTATCAATAATTCTTATCGAGACGTTCCAATTGCCCACTAATGAGAACACTCACGGGATGTACGCTAGCGAGTCCACTCGAGCGATGAAAAGAGAACGCGTGATCATCATTATGTGTACGATGATATCAACTCTGCTGAAGCTAGCATTCCTCTTTTTCTAACATCCATCTGGTGCTCATTTACTTAACTTTAAGCAATAGACTATTAAGCAAAATTCAAAATACTTTCACCACTGATTAGTCATCCGCAATGATCGATTTCGCTCAGTTGTGTGTCTCACAAGCTCGGACAAGTGAGTAACTAGAACGAGTCCGGGCAAGCTATCCCGCTTGATTGTCATCGTTATCTATTCTCAGTATTATGAAGTATACTACTCGAAAATATGATGATTCAATCAAACTAAAGAAAGAGGAAATCCGCCCACCCCCAAATATCCAACCGGGACATTCCATCAAAGAAAAGAGGAGGAACAGATACGAACAAGAAAAAGAGATTTGGAAATTCCACACTTTTGTTGTTGTGTTGTTGGGACGAGCAGAAAGGAAACATAATGCTCGAGTACGTGCGCCGTACACGTAGCCCGCGTCGGAACGTGTTGGAACACGTCCGTTATTCCCTGCCGCAAGCTCCAACGGGCTTTTCCCCAAATAAAACCACCGTTGAAGAGGAAAACATTCTAGCAGACGAAGCGACACTCTCGACGCGCATTCACTCGTTTCAGTTCGAACTAGTCAGTTCCCCTTTTTCATAATTCTCTCAACCAGTATTATTTTGACTTTAATGGATACCTTGTTAAACTTCTCTTCAATGGTGAGTGTTTTGAAAAGATAACTTTTTTTAAATTTCTTGTATTTGAATTTTGAATTTAAAAAAAATAGGATGATATAATGGAACCGGCCCGGAAGCGCTCTCGCCCAAGTGATAATCCACCCACACTAACCTACGCCTCCGTATCATCCGGTTATTGTGATCAGCTAGACGACGATGACGACAATGAATCGGTTCATTCCTGGCAGAGTGCAGAAACTGGTAAATTATTTTTAAAAATTAAGTTTCTATTCAAATCATTTATTAGTTTGTTTGTAAATCAGTTCTTGTAGGTGATTCTGGAGATGATTGGGTCCCCTCATCTGATGAGAATGAAGAGGAAGAACCACTCTCTGAATTTGAACTACTTGATGAAGAATCTTCTGAGCAGTACAGCAGTGATACGTCATCTTCCCTAAGTGTAAGTAATTTAATAAGTTACTGCGCGCACTTTCAATCGATTTTTTTCCGTGCTAATCGTATATCTATTTCAGGATGTATTAACTATTCCTGCAGTTCTAACGGATCGAACATCAGTTCAGCACTGGGAAGCCTCTTCTTTCGCGGATCTTTCCGGATGGGAATCATCGCCCGACAAAAGCACTTCGGCCAGCAGTGATTACTTTTCCTCATCGAAAAAATCATCGTGGAATTGTTTGAAATGTAGGAAAATCATTTCATTTCCAATGAGGTTTTGTTTCACCTGCAATCAGGTATATAATTACAACTTTCTAACTGGTTATTCAATTATTAAAATTCGTGTGAACTTTTTCTTAGAAAAGAAAATGCGGTCTTCCACCTCGGCCTGATAGAAGAAAGGTGCGGAAGCCCTCGAGGAAAATAAAGGACGCCTTGTCGTCGTCGTCATCATCCACAGCTGTTGTCGTCGCCACCGCTTCATTAGAGAAGACTGGAACAGCAGCACCTGGTAGCAACACCTGCGCCATATGTCTAGATAGACCTCGGGATGGAGCTTTCGTTCACGGCCGTCGTGCTCATGTCGCTTATTGTTTTCAATGCACGGAAGAAATCGCTCGAAAGAGAGGCGCCAGATGTCCTTTTTGTAGACAAATCATTCAAAAATCTATCAAAATCTTCTTCAGTTAAAAGATGAATTCGTAGAATTATTTAGATCTGATATTAATGTGTCCGGACATGTCTGTTCCGGTTGGAAGTATTAAGAGAAATCTATGTTTGTGTGACGTCATATCAAAATGAATTGTATTTCAAATATAAATTATCTGCAATCATTGTTGAAGATAGATGGCTTGAATTTGTTTTTCGTTCCAAGTAGGAATCAGCTGTTGAACGAAAACGTAGTCACGCACGCTCCCGATGACGTAGAGAAAGATGATGAGAACAGAGAGGTATTGAATCCAAGCGTACTTGAGCGTGAACCAGAATCCCGGAGCGTATTCAACGAGAGCTTCAACGTAGCGCAGACGAGCTCGAATCCTCAGAGATCCATTAGAAGGATTTGGAACGGGAGTGTAATGTTCGTTTCTCATTTCAGCTGCATCTAAAATTACAAATTATAATTTATAGTCTGAGGAAGATGACAAGTTTCTTATTTAAATATTCACGCACAATCCCGAGCGTTGTAATCCCGAAATATGTCGGACAGTTCAAACTGATCTCCAGAGAGAATCGATTGATTGTAACGGTTATCCACCTGTCGGAAAGGAAGGATTTTCCTCTGCACCCATTGCAAGTCACCAACGTAATCGAGAGTCGCCAACGGAAGGCTGGAATCGTATTGCAAAACGGACATAGCTTCCATCGTCACCATCGACACATCCTTTAATATAGAAAATTTTAATATGGAAATTTCTTTTAATAAGAAAAGAGTTTACTTTGATGTGATAAGAGAAGAAGAGCAAAAGCTGCACATAGTGAGGTGAAGTATCGGCCCAGGTGTCCAACATCAAATCCAGTTCCAGTCCGTCTACCTGCCCGTCATCGTTTACATCCATTTCCAAGCTCTTTTCATTTACAAAATCATTAAAAATTGTATACGGTTGAATATGGTGAATAAATTAAATTTACCGTAATGGATGGATAGACGAGATTGCGACTAGTTAGTTCATTGTAACGAGCAAATGTACTCCAGGTGATCTCATCGTGTTCAGGTGAGCGGATCAAGAGCAGCGCTTGGTACTTGAAAGAGACTACCGGCTGCTCCCGATGGATCTGATGTTTGACCCAAAAACCTTGAGTGCTGTACGCTACAAATAGTGGAGCCAAGAGGCACAATAAAGAGCAAGAAAATGCAAATAGACTGGCTCTTGAAATTAGAGTGGATTGAAATTCTCTTAAGAGAGGAATCGAGTGAACTGTTAGTAACGCCATGACTGTTTTTGTTTTGACACGGTGCGGTACCCATGGCAACCGACATTTTCATTTTATTTTTTTTTTGGGTACATATTTATTTAAACATTTGTTATCATACAATAATTTTCAAAAGAATTTGACGCCTTCGTTGCTGTCGAACATGATCAATTCGGCTTTCTTCTGTGTTTCAAGAGTTTTCAGAGCTTTTATCAAAACGGCTTGATCCAGTCCAGCAAATTCTAATCATGAAAATAATTTGTTATAGTTTTTCAATGTGAATGAAAAATGTAATGATTTAAAAATACCTTGATTGCGTGTATCATCTCCTGACGTGAGCTCGAATAAAGTGCACACAGTGTTCGTCATTCCGTTGTCTGTGACGTAGCGGTAGATAAGGGCACCCCATTCCTCGGGAGTCCGCCAGAACACGAAGCATCTCTTCCGGAGTTTGTCGCACCATTCAATTCTATTTTGCTCTTTCAAGCTCTCCAAGACTCTGACTATTCCTTCTACTGACAATTGTCCTATTTGAAAAAAAAAAATTCTAAAATTTTTAAAATTTTTTAAAATCATCAAATGAGGGTGAGTTATTAAGATGGAGAAAAAATAGTAATAACTTCCAATTCATGAAACCTATTTTTGATTTAGTAAAGAGAAATCAATAAAAATTTTTTTTATATAAATATGTTTTACTGTCTATGGATTTGTTCTGGAAGAGTGGAGAAGAAGCAGATTCCTCAATGTCTAGTAAATAGATCTTGTGGAATCGGCAGTAGTCCAAAATTAGGGTTTTCCAAGCCTCCAGCCTCTTTCTTTCCGTTTCCACATTTGGTTGAAGCCTTTAATTGAAAATAAAAGCAAAAATAAATTAGTAATTTAATTTTTAAGAGTGCAGAAATGCCACTATTCTTTACGCACGTGTAAAATGGAGGAAAACTGTATTGCCAGGGCCAAGAAAATGTCATGGTGTTCTACACTTTTAATCCAACGATCGTACGTAATTTCAGATAATTTATTTTGACGTATCCAAGGTAAACTATGTTATAACATCCAACGAAAAAGAATTTTTGATTGACTGTCAAAAGACACACCGACTCAAGAAGTAAACATGAGCAAACTCAGACGACGAAAAATGTTTGACATTTACAACATTGCAATTTTCTTTCACATCATTTCATAATTGTTAAAAGATAAATTTGCAACACAATTCGTAAAATTCGTAAATAAATCAATACTAAAATACTAAAAATGAATTTTTCAAATAAAATATTGAAGAAAATAACATTTTTTCGGATCCCGACAAAGGTTGCCTAAACCGAGACCCTGCCTGAGGCAGGCATCAACTACAGCTGATATTTTTTTGTTCAAGACCGCTGTGTGTGAGTAGCAGTGTTGATAGATGGTTACCTTCTACTATTTGTATTTTCACAACTTTTCTTGACGACGTTTGAGTATACCTCACTCATTCAACGAACATAACAGCTTATTTACATTTACTTTCGTCAAGTGACAACCAGTTCAGTATGATTACATTAACGAAAAGGTTGAAAAAAGAGGCCGAAAATCGTAGTTCCAACAGCAGTACCAGCAGTAGTGCATCCGCCGACCATCATCATGCCCCAAAACGAATTAGTATTAGAGACAAACTTTTAGTGAAAGAGGTAACTCAATAATTAATTAATGAATACAACTTGAAAATTATGTCTCACTTTCTTTTTAAAAGGTACAAGAAATGGAGCAGACCATACCTACAACATGCAAAGTTAGGTTTGACAATCCTGACCATCTTCACGAGTTTGCTGTGATCATTCACCCAGATGAAGGCTTCTGGAAAGGAGGGAAATTTGTGTTTCATGTCACCATCAATGAAGATTACAACATTTCAGTAATATTTTCATACCTTTGATGCCATTATTTATCCTATTTTACTATACCTTTTTTTTACAGCCTCCTGTAGTTAGATGTCATACCAAACTTTGGCATCCCAACATCAGTGAAGAAGGAGAAATCTGCTTGAGCCTTTTGAGGCAAAATTCAATTGATGGGCTTGGCTGGGCACCTACAAGGAAATTAAAAGATGTCATATGGGGTCTCAATTCATTGTTTACAGTAAGCATAATGATGCAACTGTTCTAGAAGGGGTAATTAATTTTTATTTTATTCTTTAGGATCTTTTAAATTTTGAAGATCCATTGAACATAGAGGCGGCAGAACATTTTCGTAAAGATCGATCCTCGTTTGAAATCAAAGTGCGGGATTACGTCAATCAGTTTGCCAAGCGATGAAAAGACTGAATTAAAAGGGTCGCAGTAGGCTAGTATAACTTTTTTCCTTTTTCCTTGTCTGTTTGCGTGCGTGTATGCCAGTGAACTACTAACTCAAATGATCAGCTATGAATGTTTGTTCACTTGAAAATGATAATACAACTCATTTTGATTTCTAGACGAACTGTTATTTTTTCCTTCTTAGAACCTTAGAAAATGTTAATATTCGAATAGAAAATTCTGTAAAGATAGCAGGGGTTTCAATTACGTAATTTTGATACCTCAACTGAAGGTCACAATTTCTTATCAATTCTTATTATAAAAACAAAGGAGGTTTTTTTTACTTTAAAATAGATAAACACCTATTTTTCTTTTCTTTTTTTGAAGACGAACGGCTATTAATTGCCTAGGAGCATGCTCCATCTAGCGGTTAAATTTACGACTTCTTTGTACTGCCCTTCGCTGTTAAGAAGGGTGGACAACCGTGTTCTTACAGTTTCTTGAGGGACGAAACCCACATGGCCGTGCCGGTTTGATTTTGTTATATAAAGAAAAATACAGATTATCGATCGTTAGTAAGAAAAAGAAAACTCATAGCACCGCCTCAATCGAATAATTTACTCAAAGTTCCATGAACAGGATTCATAAAATCAACATCCTTTGGTATGTTTCACTGTTGTGATGTAACAGTTCTGTGCATAATATTAACCAAGGATATCTATTCTCTTTTGTAGGGCTGTATTTGTTGTTGGTGGCATAGGCAGTTTCGCCTGGGCTAAATCGTCGGTGGATAAACAACGGAAGGAGCACATGAAAATTCGCCAACGCATCAAGGAGTCAAACATTGGTGATTACGAACCCAGCCAGAGGAAGTTCTGATCAGCAGACCTTTTTCTCATCAATCCACCCCATTCCTCAAAGATGGCCGCACTACCTCAAATGGATCCTGCCAAAATGCAGATGGTCCAGGACTTGGAAATTGAGATGATGTCAGACATGTACAATCGTATGACATCAGCGTGTCACAAGAAGTGCATCCCCCCAAAGTACAAAGATGCTGAACTTGCTAAAGGGGAATCAGTCTGCTTAGATAGATGTGTGGCCAAGTATCTCGAGATTCACGAGCGTGTCGGTAGAAAACTGACCCAAATGTCCCTCCAGGATGAAGAAGCAGTCAAAAAGTTGCAGGGTGACATGCCCCGGATGTAGCAAAATTGAGACATGTAGAAATTTATTCACATTTGGAATTACAATTTATAACAGAACATTCATCTACTCTGTCTTCTCCTTTTCATCATTTTCTTCATTGTTGGGTTGCTTATTGCCATCTTCAGTGCTTATGATGAGGACTCCTATCTGAATGAAAATCATGCCAAGTACACCTACAAACCCAATGTACTCACCAAGAAGCAAAGTCCCCAATATTCCCTGTCAAAACAATTGTTATTGATTTTTATCAAAGGTTTGTTTTGTTTGAATTTTTTAACTGTGATAAGGAAGTTGACTGCAGATGTGGTGACCACTGATTGGACAGAATTGGAGCAAAGTTGCAGAGCTTTGGCTGTAGATATCAGCATGAGTGAATTGAAAGTGAGAGAACAAAGAGCAAAAACTCCTCTTATGATCCAAATTCCCTGTAAGAAAAGTTTTTAGGTTCAAGCAGTACAATTCTTATATATTATAAAGCCTTGTTTACGTAAGTTTCTGGGAAGTATTGATCTCCGAAGCGGGTAAGAAACTGGGGACTTTCGCTCGAGAGAGCAAACTTTGCACTCAATCCGGCGAATGCTGCAAATAGCCCTGCCAAAGAGGCGTTGAGTACGCCATGGCTAGGCATTTCTGCACTACTCTTGCACGGTTGTTTTCAAATTATATGAGGCATGCGCTTGAAATAATCACTTTTTCGTACGGATCCCGCGTTCCGTTAACTCGTACCGAATGAAGCGTGAATGAAGCATCCTTTTTCAAGTGGTCATCTGGTGTCGAATATCGACAACACATATTTTGCGCGCGTTCTTTGAAAAACAATTTTTTTTAAAATAAGGCCGATCTGTTGCTGTGGGCTTATCTTATGCAAATATCAAAACTGCGCATCACATGACCTCGAAAATTGTGATTGTCAGACATATGATCTTAAAGAAAAAGACTAACATGTTAGATAGTAATAATAATATCTTTCGCGCACTATAATGAATTGTACTAACGTTATCGTATCTCGTGTTGTACTTTCAACTCGAGTTGTCGCGCCGTTCTTTACTTGATAAGTAAAGTAACTTTTAGATTTGTTTATTTAGCTTTTTATTACCCTTGTTACTTGGTGGCTTAAGCGATTCCTGGAATCCATGATCAACTCAGATCATTAACTGACATAAAAACTAATAATCATACTGTTTTTTTCTTGAGCCTAAATAATGAGCTTGATTTATCTATTTACAAAATACTGCTTCGTACTGTCGTCGCAGCTCATTTATTCATTCAAAATAAAAACGATAACTTTGATATAAATAAATGTCGAAACAAAAATATTTGGGCGCCAAGCTTGTTCGCTGACAAATGCATACAGGTAGGTACTATTACTACCCGCATTACTTCATCATGTATTCACGTTAATAATATCAACACTCTTTCCGCTTTTTTTTATGTATATACGTATAGGAGAACGGGTTTGTTTGTTATTATTCGTAGATATGACTGCTTTCAGTATTAAATTGACAAGTAATAAATAACTATATTCCTTTTCGGAATTTTTCTTGATTGTCTTTTTTTTATGCTTTGAAATGAACAGTTTCAATAGATTATTGTCTACTCATCAACAGTTGTCGTGGGTACTATGAATTAAACACTTGCAATCATCATTTGTTACATTATGTGCACAACATCTTATTATTCACTCAGTTTCTGCTGCAAAATAAACTTACAATAAAAAAAATTTCAAAACAACCAGTTTGAAATAAAAACTGCGTAGCGTAGAATTTTCTCGAATTTTATAACCGGTACTGTATTTTACAATCACCTTTGAATTGTTGATTGAGTCCATCGTTTATAGTACCGTAAGTAAAATGGAAATTAGCTTCATTAGGTATGCAAAAAAAGTGGAAGCTTTAAAATGTGAATGTGCGTTAACGACCTGACGATTTCTGGTTTCTCCTATAAATCTCTATTGAAATGATTTTTTTTCTGACATTATTATTATTATGCCATTTTTAAATATTAAAAATAATTTATTACTGCTGACCAAGAGATTTAATTTTGTTTATGCTTCATAATTGCTGTTTAAGTATAAAAATTTGAGTTACTCGAAAGTCAACAACGAAATAAAGCACTCGGAAGCTATTCGTGGAAAAGCAAATTAACAGCAGGGATTAGAGTAACCCAATATGCCTCGACGACAAGTTAACCGGATCTACTTCATCCTTTTTGTTTATTTACTTCCTCTTTTCCGGGCGGATGAGAGCAGAACTCTAGCGGGTACGATTATGAAAGTCAAAAGTATGCGCCCTCTCGCCATTACGCCATGTTGACTCGTTGATTAAATCCTTCCGACTTCCCGAGTCGATTAATTCCTATGAAACTCAATTTGGTTTACTCGCCCGGTTATTTACGTCTGTTTTCATACTATTTCAATTTTCCAGTTAAAAACTTAAAATAAACCAAACCGTAATTTTACTGTATACTATGTAAAACTTATTTTCTATGCATATGCTTCAAGACATATGCGTAATAGACACATGCGTGTAGAGAAGTCGAACGATTCCGTGTGAATCCGGTGAAGTCGACTTCGATGAACTATTTTAGTACGTTTCCCCTCACCGAAATCAGCGTTAGTAATTATGTTTTGTCAGATTATTTCGACAAAGAAAATAATTGAATTCGGAATTTTTTTTTATTTATCTGTGAAATTATGTTAGATGGCAGTGGGACTGGTATACTTGCGGCCACCTCATAGAGTAGTTACTTTAAAACCATCAACGTAGCTCAAGTTCGGCTCAGTTGTCTTAGTAGCGTATACATGTAAAAATAGGCGTGAAAACCTCGAACTTAGACGACTACTCGGGAAACTTCGAACTTTTACACGCAATAAATCAAAGCAATATCTCATTCCTGTATGGTTAGATTTTCGCCGAATTCGTTACCGAATTCTACTATAGAAATAACAATACTAGAAGTGAATCGGCGAGGTTTTTCTATCGTTCGAAATGCTCGCCAAAACCGCCGAGCACCAGGTTAATTAGGGATAAATGTTGAAGAAAAAAAACAACTTATAGTAATGACAATGACTTATTAGATTCCTAAGAAAACATGGTTCCTTTTTTATAGAAAGAAGAATTTCAAGTCCTGAGGCATTTGCAGTTAAGCTGCCGGTTCTTCAAACCCGGATTACACGCAAAAGTGTGCCATAAAATCATTTCTGATTAAATCCTTATATTTTATAAATGTAAATGAATTCATTAGATATTCTTATAGATTGTTTCGAGCTAAAATAAATGTTCCGAAAGAATACTGTAGAAACAAAAACTGGAAGTGGGTAAATGTATACGAAATCGCGATCATCAACTTTTTATTTTCTAACTTGACAACCAATTATAAGATTTTGCGAAGGGTTTGACGGCGATTCCTTTGATTGACCAAATAGGTACCGCTGTTCTCTTCATTTGGTAGACCCGTAAAAAAAATACTAAAAATGAATATACTAACCCAAAGACGCGCGGACGAAGACTGTGGTAACGATCTACGACGAGTAAACCGGGTCTACTTAATCGTGGAAATTTGACTCATTGGCTAAGCCTTTCATGGTTATATAGCAATTGGCAGTTGATGCCTATAAAATACACCCGCTTATTTCCTCTAGTATCAGAAGCCCCGATCTGATAGATATCCATCGAGTTTTTTTTTTATTACGAATAATCCATCCTTCTTCCGGTTAAGTCTAGTAAAGCCTATTATAGGTATAACATAAATTAAGACATCAGCAAGATATAAAAGACAGAATCGACTGCTGTATTGTTCTCAGTGAAAGAAAACCCGATGATTTGAAGTTGCAGGTGATGATGACAAACTGAGCAAGGACACAATCAAGTTAGCTCACGATTTGTCACGGTGATTGCCGCTTCAGAGAGAATGATGGCGGCAGTCACCCTTGGTAGGCAGCCTGGAACGCCTTTTGTATAAATTGTTATTCCTCATCTTAAGCATGATAATACAAAACAAGTTGAATGATGAAATGGTTCGTAATCAACCGAAACATTTAGATAGTTTCCACGGTGCTGCCAGAAGCCGTGAACTCGTGAAACAGACGTAAGTACCTATGTATTTATTTCTAATCCGTATAACTTTATGGATTTCAATATTAAATTTCTGTATACAAGGTTTATAAATAAGTTATAATGCTGGATTGTCGTTTGTTGCAGAAGTACCTACCTACCGTATTATGGTCTTTCTTGCAAAAGATTTGCGAATTAAACATTTCAAATCATTGATATAAGTACATCGACAAAGCTGATGTATTGTTCATCGAAAATTAACCGAAATAATCTTAAACTTTCCGTCTTATTGCCAAGTGCATGTACCACACTTAATTAATTATTTCATATTTTGAAGAGAAATACAATAGAACACGCTTTTACCTTTAATTATTACGTATATTTTTAGGCAACTACTGCGGAGATTAAGGTGTAATAGAATAATAATAAACCTTGTATCTCGATTGTCTTTCTCGCTCTTATTTCTAAGACGGTTCCAATGATAGGTATAGTTTACAGCGGTATAGGTAATCACTTATTCCAATAGCTTTCTCATAGTGATCCCAAAATAAGAAGGCTTTCTAAACGTACTTTCAATTTATTTAATTATGAAAAAACCTCTATTATCTTGAATTGCGAAAATGCTAAATCTGATTTCGTAAAGATTAACCAGTTTGGAAAGTTGATATAAAAATGGTCAAAAGAGATCTTTTGCTCCAATTTCTCGACAACTCCTCCAGCGTTTTTTTTTTTGCTTGCTTTTTATTCAGGAGCCAGTTTATCTCAATAGTAAAAAAAAAAAAAAAAAAAAAAACTAAAAAAGAGATAAAGGTTACGCTGCATTCGGTAGCCTAATTTGCAAGTTCTCTTTCCTTGTTGGTTACAAAAATATTTTCTCTTTTGAGACTGAAAAGATTTACTATCACGTTTACAAATGCACATTTTCGAGCTCTTATTTATAATTATCTTTTATAAGTATTGTATCTTTAGGCCTAGCATAGATATAGCTCGGGAATGAAATCAAAAGACTTGTTTGATTCCTTCTAGTTTGTTTATTTTCATTCGTTCAAGAACGGAGAACCCAACCAGACTTCCTTATACTATCAGTAGCTCATTCTATCTATAGGTTGTAACTTACTAATGGCGTTGATAATCAAGTGAAATTTAGATTTTTATAATCGTAGCACGTGAGCAGGGGCTGATGACAGATCAACAAACACCTACGTTGAGCAGTTTATTAGGACTTTTTTTCCTGCAAGTTTATTTTTAAATAAGGTACGGCACTAAACGGATTTAGCTTTCCAGGAATCATTGTCCGAACTAAATAGACACATCAGTATTTATAAGTGCTGGGAAAGCCTGAAAGTCACGCTTCTTCTTCCCAAGAAGAGGCACTTAAAAACGCGTTCGCTCTTCCCCATAGCAGCGCGTGCTGGATTTTGATTCCATTTAAGGAGAAATATGATTGGCATCTCATCATCAGCATCCCTTTGATATACATGCTTCGTCGTCTTCAATCTCTCATCTACCTACGCTTTTCTACTGTCCATTCATCTTCCTTAAAAATGCAACTGCTGCTATTACAAGATTCCGTCATCTAATATTTAAAATGAGACCGATTCTCAGTACGGTCAGAATAGCGACATACAAAATAAGCAAAAAGTAAATAAGTCGGTGCGACCGGCCAGCGCGACAGGTTTATTATCTCTCTGTTTTGGTACTTGTTGCTTGGCAACTTCAAATTTGAATTGTTTATTCAAGCATCTCAAAATTGTTCTCGGCTTGTATCGCTAGATTTTGCGACTTCATAATAAGGAACCGAAAGAAAGAGAAGAGATGTGGAGCAGATTATGATGAATTGCGATCGCTACTATTGGCTCTTTTTTATATAAAAAAAATTGAGTTCCTGTCAAACTGGTTTCTTCTTAATTTTTTGCGCAAATTATCATGCTTCAAAATGTCAATAGTTGCAATGTAATTCAAATGATAACGGGATTTTCACCCTTTTGCTTTATTAGGAGTATATCGTAACGGTGAAAGCAAAGTAGAAACATTAATTGTGATTTTTTGCCCCTCTTTTTGAGCTTTGTCTCTGTCTAAAAAAAAGGTACTGTCAAGGAAATTGATTATTTCCTTAAATCATGTGCGCACGGTAGCCGAGATGCTGTCTTAATGCTAATTTGAATTGAAGTGAAACACACGGGTTTTTTATGTAACACTCTAGATAACCAGTTTTATAATAATAAAAAAAAATTGACGACTATCAAAGTTATTATCATGGTGTCAAAGATAAAATGAAAAGAAATAGAACGGTAGGTGACACAAATGTCAACCAGTTTTTGCACTTAAAATGTGATTTTCAAAAAAGACTTTGATTTACCCAAAAGCAGAGTGCTTGTTACATGACTGACTGTCATTCATGCCCCCCTATATTTACTGTATTCCATTGCAATTACATTTTCAAACTAAATCCTCAGTTTCATGTGTGGGATCACGCGTACCGCACGTCGCTCAAAGCTCATCCGGCATGGAAGAAGAGGGGAGCTGTTCTTTTTTCGTCGTCGACCAAATGTTTTGTTTAGTTGTGTCTGCGGGACTCCTCCTCGTTCTTTTCCCCCTTTTGTTGTTGCTGCTGCTTTTTCCAGGGCCTTCAATTCTGAGAATCTTACTTAAAAGTACAGATGATGATTCCGCCCCGGCCTCCCTTTCCCTACTATCTCCTATGATCCTAGTAAAAGAAATTTCTTAGAAATAGGGGGCGCATCATTGAACAACATCTTTAGCTTCTTTCTTATACTGAGGTTTAATGTCTTGTTCTTAAGATTGGGTTCATTAACCGGTCATCATCAACAACCAGTTTTAACAATATTTAAGAAAAAAACTATTTTAAACCAAGACCTGATTCGCAATTAGCAATTGGCAACACTTATTCAACAGTCACCCCTTGTTTAGTTTTTTTAAAAGAAAAAAAAATAGCGGTAAAAGGTGTTGCAGGTGATTTTCGCCAAAAATTCCAGGTCATCAATCAGTTGATTAATTGAAACATGTCGTCCAAGTTTCTAATTAATATGTTTTTTTTCTTATACGACCAAACTGGGCTATCACCTTATCTCGCATCCAGAAGATTTTTTTTGCCTGGTCACCCTTTCTTTTTGGAGATTGTTTGGGAAAAGGCACTCCTAAATATTTCGTCTCTGACCAACAACAATAGCAAAAAAGTAACTGGAGAAAGGAGCATTGTCCACGCGGGGAAGAAAAAAAAGTAAGGGGGACCACTGCCCTAAGGTGTACAATATAAATTATTCATCCGCTAGATGGAGTCGGTGGTATGGATGGGGAGGAGGGCTGACGAGTGGACTCGGGTTTAAGGGCTTTCTGTTCGGCAGTGAGTGCTCAGTAGTTATCGGAGCTAGTTTCGCAACAGACCCACGCATCTTTTCAGTGTCACGAACCCCGTTATCGACCGACTGGAAATCGAGTTTTTCAAATCTATTTTCTCTATAGGATCTACAACGGCCATATTGAATCCTATTGAAGCGGATTGATTCCAAGAAATTAGCAGACATTCTACGTACTTTAAAGGTACAGGCGAGGTTTTCCTTCATTCAAACAGAAATGATTCGGAACACGCACTCTTGATTAAAAGTTATGTGTGCAAGTCAAGGCTGTTTTGTGTTCTATTTTCGTAAACTTGTTTTTTTTTCTGCTATATTATTAAGAAAAGGAGAGCCATACTTTTTATGTTTAACACGAGAAACTTTCCTTTTCAATCTTAATTACATTTAGAAGAACAATTTCAAGCAAATCCGAAAACTTATCTTTTGGCGGGATTTTTAAACTGTTAGCAGATGATCTTTTTATAAGATGTCTTAGATGGAATTTCTAACAAAGTGCTTCCGAGAATGTCACAACTTGGGGACGTTGAAAGAACCAACTTTTTCATCGTTTTTCATCGAGCAAAGCAGGCGACGATTGAAATGCGCAACAAACAAAAAAAAACAGGTTTTAGTAAATTACAAAATCACAGCCATATTATAGGGAATGGTTAAAACGATAAGAGATCGAGATTTGTGTTAAGGCAACCTGAATCGTAAATTCGTGCAGGAATTGCGAGCCCGAAAAATTTGAATTTTTATCCAGGAAAGAAAACTCGTTTTTCTTTCTTAAATTTTGAAGGTCAGAACTGGGTATTTTATAATTAACAAGTAAAATCCTTATTCGAGATCGTAAAATTTGGGAAGAGTTTTTGTCTTTAGATAGTTGACAGTTAAAGTATTAACACCTGTTTCTGTTTATCTTGGAAGTAGTTCGTGAACTACTTACTTTAATGAAAATCTCGTTTTTTGAAGAATCATATTTACATATTTGGAAGAATTGTTTGGTCAGTTATGGAAGTGTTTAATTGCTCATTATCAATATTAAACTCTGTGAAAGGTTTTATCATTTTTTTATCAGACTTCTTCTTCGTTATCAAGTTGGAATTGCGAACTTTCTTCATATTTTTAAAAGAAAAAATAAATAACTTAATTAGGAAACTAATTACTGTACTCTCTACTAATATATATATATATTATATTTAAAAGTAATTAATACCAGTCTTGGTCAATGCGCAGTTGCTTCGCTGCCCACGCGAAAATCGAAATGAAACGGCGCAAGTGCGTAGAAAAGAAAAAGATTTAATAGATATGACAACGCAGCACACCCTAAGGGCATTAGTTCTTTAAGATGGCAGCCGTGTGAACGATTCTAAGAAAAGCGTTGCTTAAGGTGGGTTTTATTTTGTGCCCACAAACAAGTATTTTGCAGCGGTTTTCGCCTTTTTCTCAACTTAGAACGGTGACGTGTTCTAAAATAATTGTTTCTCGGAGCTCTCGTGTTTCATTGTGTATCTATTTAACAAATTGGAGTAACGATCGTTCACAGAGAGGTATTTTCTTGTTTGTTTTGATACTTTCAACTCCTTCCAAATGCTAGTACAACAAAGAGTTTCTGTGCCCACAAGTTGAAGACAGTTGGCAGGCTCTTAATACATTTTATATCTATTAAAATTTATTTCAGATTGTGATGCTGTGACAAACCACTTCTTAAAGACTGGGACCCTCTTTGAGATCCACAGCAACTTCTGAAAATGCCAAAATTCTCAAGACTCATCTTGGTGTGGAGCCTACTCGCTCTTCTGCACAGAGTGGAGTCGTGTGACTATGGAGTCACCTCTAGTGGATGTAAACAGCCTCCAAAAGACCCTCAATTTCCTTTATACAAATTTTTAATTATTATTGTAGGGATGGTGCCAAATAGTGATCTCTTTGTGGAGGAGGGCAATCCAGTAGAGATGCTCTGTGTCCTCAACACATCACATCCAAATGCTGTCAACAGCAACTGGGAGAATTTGAGCTTCTATATTGACGGTTCCCCTGCAACCAGCCCATGGACAGTGGAGAAAAACAATGATACGTCTATCCGGCTTTCGTGGGACAAGACGGTCGTCTCTCCTGAAGGCAATTACGTCGTTCAATGCCGTTTGAACAACCCCGTCAACTCGACCGCCGTCTGTACTCGATATATAACTGTCGGCTGTAAGTTTTTTTTGAAAGTAAATGATTAAAAATTTAATTACATCCATCGTGAAACTCTACATCAGATCCTCCGTTGGAAGTATCAAACTTTACCTGCACTTCGTATAATTGGGAGCGCCTCGTCTGCGTATGGATGGAGCCGTATAATCCGATTTTTACAAGTTATGCCCTGTCGTACCAAGTGATATCAGGATCGCGGTAAGTTTCAATATATATTCATCATCGTCATCATAAGAAACGCAGGGCCGGGAGCTCCTCATTTATAAGGGAAGGGTTTTGAATTTTTTAAATCTTAAGATATAAATCCCATTTTTTTTTTTACTTCATGGAAAAGGTGCTATATTGACCGCTTCTTTGAAATGCACGATGAATAATATGTTACCATCATAAACTTCTCTTTTACTTTCCTTTATTATCATTACAATTTTATTTTTATTTCTCACCCGTCGGCGGATTGCTTGCTGCACGGTTTACATACCTTGATGCATTTATCTTCCCCTTCCACTCTATGTGTGTTTCTCACTGTTTGGCTTCTTCTGAGTGAAGAAGTCCTTGCCCCGTGAAACCGGAGCGAGTTAGAGGCTCTAAGGGAGTTGCTAGACCAGGACGATGCGTCTACTCCCTCGATAGCCGGCCGCTCTACCGCAATCTTCTTCGGTCCTACAACTTCGTTCTCGACGCCTCGAACGCACTCCTCCCTCCAGATGCTAGCACTCATCAGCACTTCGAGGCTATCGATATATTTGCCCACAGTTAGTTACTTTCTGCATATTTGGGATCATTGGTTTATTTATTTTCTCCTTCAACTTCTTTCCTGCATGCATATACTAACTCGGTGGAATAACTTTTTACTTTCTCTCTGTAATCTTTTTTAACTTAACTTTTATTTTATTTTTAAATCCTGGATGATGGGGGCAAGTGAATTGAAAAGACGTTATTAAGGATATAGAGTTGTTAAGATGCCCGGAACCATGGGAACGATTCCATGTTTTCATCATTACCAACTTCTCTCTCCTATCCCTCTCTTTCCTTTGACGCGGATCCCATTACGCCTTCGATGGTTCCTATTCAGGTTACCTTGACAACCTTTTCTATAAAAGAGAAAGATCAGACGGGCATGACTTTGAGTGAGGCTCCTCCCCATCTCGCTCTCTGCAGCGTTTATTGATCCACCAGGGGAGACAAGTTCTAAATCGGGGATACTCGAGCCTTGCGTTTTTAAATATTTTAATACGGTGCCGAGAGAAATCTCCTCCTCATTCGACATTTATCCAATCCCGATCCTGGAATATGTAATGTACGCACACAGAGCTCGACGGATGACGGCGTCCTGCCCTGGCAACAGGAGTCCCTTGCCAACGTTTTTCCTCTCCAAAGCGACGGCGAGCGAACCTGCCCAGCCAAACTGCACCTGGCGTGATGATACCACACCGCCGTACATTCCATCTGCCAAGGCCTTCAATTTCACCATGTCCATGTACAACGATCTGGTTCCATATACCAGCCGGATGACGCAGAATCTTGGATTGGTAGACAATTGGGCCATCAGTAAGTTTTACTAATGACTCTCGACATGAACGTGTGGCGTCCATCTCCCATTCGTTTTTTTTTTGGAAATGGTGATGGACAGTAGAGTAGACAGCAAAAAAAAATAAATAAAAAAATAGGGGAAATATTTGTTTGCATGTTAATTTTTGGCTTCTAACCATGGGTTAATTAAGCTGCATTGGGGGTAATGTTTACTTGGCAATGTGTGTGATGTGGAATATGTCTTGCTGTGGCCTTGTTTCTCGGAATCATTTATTTACATGATTATGTGGTTGCTCAGTGATCCCCGATCCTATGGAAACACCCCGAGCTGTATCCATCACTCCATACTCGGCAATCATTACTTGGAAAATCCCATTTAACTTGGGACCTTTTCCGCCCGGACTAGAGTTCCGCGTTGCTTACAAGATCATTTCCAGCTGGGCAAACACCTCACAATATTTCGTAAGATCGTTAGCGTTAAAATGGTTTGGAAGTGTTCCTTTTTAAATAAATAAACTATGAATATTAGGAGGTGAAAGAAGCTGCGAATTTGCCCTGGATGGAAAAGAAGAATCAGACTTATCAAATCGAATTGACGCTGCCGTACCCGAATGCTAAATACAACGTCAGCGTTTCGGCCCGTTCCACTGTCGCTGATCCCAAAGATCCACGCTTCTGGTCCACTCCTTCTTTCGCCATCTTCAGTACTCTACCTGACAGTAAGACAAACTCTTGATCTGTTTATATGAACTATCTTTATCTTATTTGATATTACGTAGAACCTTGCGGCCCACCGGAAGCGAGTATTACAAGTTTCGAGGATCCCAGCGTCACTATGGATCGGCGGTCCATCACAATCCGCTGGTCTCAATTGCCGCCATCTTGCGAGAATGGGCCTGAATCCGGTTACAAGATTATCATGCAAGACGTGCAGAATAACGATTTGTAAGTTTTCCTAACTATCCTTGACATTTTAATTTAGATAATTAGATTATTTGCATATTTTCTTTTGCAGGGGTTCCAAGAATGTAACGAGCATCGATGTTACATCAGACATTTTTAACGATCTGGAAGTGAATAAGGCGTACAGGTTCCTCCTCTACGCCTACAATTCCGTCGGGTATTCGGAGAACGCTTCGGAAATCTTCGTTCCTGCCGAATCTAACAGTAAGTGGATCATTTTTTTGTTTGTTTATCTTTTCATTTAGTAGGATTCCTATGTGTGTCAACGAAAGCTCACAAGTGGGCGAGTTCTGATTATCGACCTAGTTTTGAATAACTATTTAAATAATTTTTGTTTTCATGTTTACAGTGCCCTCTGCCCCCGAGAATGTTGTGCGAATCTCGTACGATGAGAAACTCTTTGAGATCCAATGGACGAAATCGACACCGAGCAGAGGTCTCAGTATGGCCACTTTTGGTCATCCAGGCAGGCAAGACTATTCGAGGGTCGTGACGAGCTACACTGTCTTCTGGTGCCGCACCAACAGAGACATCGTCGTCTGTATCGATCAGCTCTATTCGCAGACGGTTCTACCAACGGCTACCTCGCTAAATGTGACTGTTCCGGAACCTGGATTGAATTACCAGTTCGCCGTGTCGGCTAATCAAGGAGAATATTTCAGCTCTGGAATGACGTGGTCCACTTGCATTGTTTACGCTAATGGAACCGGTAGTCAGATCAAACAATTGAGCGTCACGTCTGCCACTGCCGTCACGCTAGACGTCACCTGGAGCCTTCCGTGCACCATTCAGGGAGGAATCATTACCGGATACAACATCTATTACTGCCCTGTCGAGGCTGCTTACGAAAACGAAGATGCGTCCTGTATCCAACCACCTTTGAAAAGATTCGTCGAACCCAGTTTGAACAAATACACTATCGAGGGACTGGAACCTTACACAATGTACGAAATTGTCATGTCGGTTGAGAACCCGCAGGGCGAGGGTCAAAGCAGTACCCCTTTGCTGAATCGCACATCTGAAAGCTGTAAGTTTTTTTTTCTCTTTTGATTTTTCAAATTTACATATATATTTCTATTTTCCTCTGAAGACCCATCTGTGCCATTGCATCTGAATCCAAGAAAAGTGACGAATCAATCGATATCTCTTTCTTGGGAACCGCCAAAGAAACTCAATGGGCCCTCTCCATTCTATCGAATTTACTTAAACGACTCTTTGAAAGAAGAAGTTCTTGGGACAGAGGTAATCAGTTTACTCCTAATTTCGTTCTTATTCCATTAATGATATTTTAAATGTAATTTTAGGCTACGGTCAAAGCTGAAAGCTACACAAACTACGTGGTATTTGTCAAGGCTTGTAATGGGCCGTCCCTTTGCTCCCCTCTTTCGGAGCCTGCCAGCGTTCGCACTCTGATTGGAGGTTTGTTTTGGAACGATTGCGCCATTCTTGTTTATATTTCTCAATCATTAAAACCTGTTTTTATTTTACATTTAGCTCCCAGTGCCCCTGGTTTACCCAAGATGAAAGCCAAGACCGAAAGCGGCGTGACGTACATTCAGATTTCATGGGAGCCGCCTGCCGTTCCTCGCGGTCCTATCGAATATTCCATGATTAATATTTCCAGCTCTGCCGATGAATTTGAAACGTACAGAGTGGAAGGTATTAAAAGATAAATGATAAAACTGTCGCAAATTTTTAATGTTGAAACGATTGAAAAAAAAATCTTAGGCGATTCTACTGAGCAGTTCTTTGACATGGAGCAGATGTGCAAATCCGGTGAGGAGTTGAAGGTTCACGTCATGTCAGTCAACATGGATGAAGACGGCCAGCCGTTGATGAGCAACTGGAGTGAAGAAGGAATGTATCCATGCATATCGGAAGGTATAGCACGCGTTCCCCCGCCCATTCACATAACTGTTGTGCTCAAAATTGAAATGCCCCCTCCAATTATGTGGCCATTTCCGCCCAGATTTCATTCCTACTATCCTCCACCTCCTTTCTATCCGATGCGCCATCGACCGATGTCAATGCAATCACCATTTCTATCTTGGCATCCTAGACGTCGACCTTCTCTAGCTAAAAAGAAACCATTTCAGAATAACCATTTTTCCCGGTGGTAATAGTTTGCCAACGATACCCATTTGTATCCAACTTTTTACTTAATAAAACGAAAAAAATAATAATAATTACAAAATATAGATAAATTGAAGTAGATATAAGCAAGTCCCGTGGATAAATGTTGTATTGTAAAACATTTTATTGATAAAGAACATATAACTAGATATTAAAGTGTATTCGAATTATCGTTTTCAGGATTGGCGTTGGGTGTGATCTTGGCAATCAGCTTCAGTGCAGCCGGCTTGGTCCTGATTGTACTCCTCGTCTTCTATTGTGGTAGCCGGTGAGTCCCTGTTTGTTTTATTACATCAAAATTAGATTTAAGTTTCCATTGATTTAATATGTAACTAACTTACCTTTTTGGGGGGGAACCTTCCTCTTTGAGCGTTCGTGTAAGACTGAGGTGAGAAAAGAAGAATCCTTGTAGAGAGAGAGAGAGGGAAAAATGCATTTCCCGGGACAGTTTTCTAGAAGTTGTGATCATTTCTCGGAACCGTCCGTGAGAGAAATAGAAGGACGACAGATTTTTTTCTCTTTCTTTAGGCAGTCAAGTCGATCAGTCATAAGAAAAGGATTTTTCCCACACGCAGAGAAGGAAATAATCCCCAAGGGCGGGGAAAAGAAGGGGGTGACCTCTTGAAATTCGTAGAAAATTGTTCACGGCGACAAATCTGGAGATTTTAAGCATCTTTTGTCTGAACGCCGAGTTCGTTTTCTCCGTAAAGCTTCCCCCTCGGTAGGGGGGCTTTGAGCAGTTTTTGTCTCTCTCCATTGTTATGTTTTTCTCCCCGTGATCAACTACAATGATTACGCAGTCCCAGAACTAAGTAGGGGTGCTTTTCTTTATCGGAAAGGTTCATCAGCATTTCAGCATATGTTCAATAGAATTTTATTCAATTTCTCTCTTGATTATGCCATCATTCACGTCTCTTGACAAGTGTTCTAGTTCGAGGAAAAGAAGATTGTGTCACCCAAACAAAAATAACTTTTATACAAAACCAGTTTCTTCTTACTTGGAATTGTCTCCTTGGCCCCTTCACCTGTCGCTTTTAAAAAAAGAACTTTTGTGTTGGTCATTGTGACAAATGCTTTTCGAAAGAAAAGAAAAAAAAAACGTGCCCAAGTTGTATTATTTTGGAATATAAATGGTTAAACTTGGTTAATCAATTTAGGGGACACTTAAAAAAGTTGTAAACCTCCTCTTTTGGGCACAACTTTTCCGCGAATTTGGTGGCGTGTCGACTATTTTAGCTGAGGCTACACTTGATCGCTTGGGTTTCTCGGGAAATTCACACGGTGGCCCTAAATACTACGTCACACAATGGAAGTGTATGTTTTTTGAATCGGTGAAGTAAGAAAGGGATCTGCCGCTCTTTTGTTTTCCTTTTCTTTCCCTCTTTTGTGTGGGGTGATTACGTATTCTCGGTACTAGCGCGGCGGGCCGTCCACGTAGGTAATGAAGCCGTCTCGATGAAGGGTAATCGAGACTCCTTTTGTTGAGAAGAGCGTGAAAAGATCCATGACTAGCCAGTTTTTTTCTTCTTTTCTTTATTACTTCTCAATTGACCCAATGATTCATTTCTTCCCTCTTTTGTATAGGCACCAAAGTCAAAAGAGAGTTGCCAAGACGGTGAACGTCAAGTTGCCATGGGAAGCCAATCTTTCAGGTCATACTGTAGGATCTTCCATCACAACCAGTGCCGCCAAGGCGCCAGTCATAAAAGATTCATCAACTGCTAAGACAACTCCTAACATCGGCAACTATTATGGCAAACTTAACTCGAAGCCAACTGGCATGACACCCATAGTAAATGACGTAAAAATCCAGAAGCAATCATCTTTCTCGACGGATCTTAAGGTAACTTTCAACCTTGATATTTATGTATGAGTAAGAGTTAATATATCTTAATTATTTACAAAGGCGGAAATGGACTCTACTTCGGATAGACAGAGCCACAGCAGCGGACTCAGTTCCGGACATAATTCTCTATCCTGGCGACACGTGAGTGGAGAAATATCCAACGATTCAGGAGCCGAATTCGACCCGGTAATAATCCTCTAGTTTCCACCCGCATTTATTAGTATCTTTATTTTAATTTTTTATTGAAAACAGAGCTCGCCCGACGTGTTTTCGGCAGGGAAAACTGATATGTTTATCAAGGCAATGGCCTCCAGTACTCAAGACTTGACCATGCCAGAAGAGGGATACATGGTGATGCAGCTGCGGGAAGTTCAACGAAACGGCGCTAGCAATCCCAGTCTGGCCCAGCCACTACCATACGTTCAGGTTGGAATGGCTCCACCACCTTCTTCTAACCTTGCTGCGTCTCCCAGCGCCGGATACGTTACCATTGGACCATCCCAGACACCGGTGGATAGCCCCAATGCGAGCCCTAATTTAAGTGTGGGCAGCAACGATTCCCTGATAGCCAAATCAGAACGTACCGTGAGCCCAACCCCGAAAATTGTACCGCTCAAGAGGAATAGTGGCTACGTGGAGGCGTCCATGAGTCCACCGGTAAACGAATCATTACCGCCTGCCGTCTCAACGGTGCAAGCGATGCCTGGATATGTCACGTTCAAGAGTCAAGAGATGTCCAACGGGACGGCCAGTCCTAGCGTGATAAGCTCAGTAGTACCTTCTGCCACGACGACTTTTACGACGACGACTCCTGGCGGCTACGTAACGTTAGGAGCTGTACCGGCCAATAATAACACACCGACATCTACCCATTATGTTCAAATGGGCTCAAGCCAGCCCAATCAAACGTTATATTAGATTTTTTTTTTTCATTTATCATTCTGTAATACTTAGAGCTTGTATGTTTGACCCTCATTTGCCCTTGGTGCACTCACTTTTTTTCTCCCTCTTTAACGACCCGGAATGTTTTGTATATAATATGTTTGTACCTTATGTTTTTTTTTTATATTCATTTTGTGATCAAATGTGTACTCTAAAGCGATTGGCAATCAATTCAATCAAGATTTTTTTATGTGAAAAGATATATAAACACATTTTTATGTCATGAAAAGGAGTATTGTTTTTATTTTACGTTTAGTGTTGATGGGAAGTAGTTTTCCTTGAAAACAAGAACTTTAGACGACTGTTGTTGTTTAGAACACGCAGACTGACGAAGGCATATATGGCGAAGAATGCAATAGATAGCAAATAAGGCATGATCCAAGGTGACGTGGAAGTAAAATAATTGGTAAAGCAGGCAGTGACCATGTTGGATGTGGCGAGCCATAGGACGAGAACACCTGACAGGTCGTGCATCGTCTTGAACCGTGAAACGTTAATCTTGAATGGCAGTATTTGGTAATACTTTGCCAAAGTGCCTAGAGTCATTTGTCCAATGAGGAATGCGGCTTGAACGAGTCCTAAGAACCCGTGCCATGTCTTGAAGTGTGGTTTACCATTGTTTTCCTTATTTAAGTAGATGGCTGTGAATGCCACAACAAAGCCAATGAAGACAAGTAACTGGGTATAGGAATGGGTGTTGAGATACAACTTTTTATGGTGTGCTTTGGGAAGTAGTGACCATGTTGGTGAAAAGGTCACAACAGCTTCATTCATCAGCAACAACATCTGAAACAGCAACATTTAAAATGTAAATGGGTTTTGCTAAGTAAATCTGATTCTGTTTTCTTACCGAAACAGTCATGAGGAAAGGATGCCATGAAAATAAACTTGATCCAGGATTAGAGAGATACGATAAATAAAATGTAATGCCAAACAGAGAGCCGTGGAAAAGTCCACGAAGCCATTTCGAAGATGTTTCTATTACCATCGCTGCGCTGTGCAAAACACAAGTTGAACTAAGCTGCAGTTTATCAGTGATAAATTCAATTTTCTTATCAGTCAGCTGAAATCTCAATACAAACAAAACAAGGAAAAATTTGAGAAAGTCTGTGGAGTAGTCAAGTGTCCACGTCAGTCACGCTTTTCAATTTGTTATGCCGTTTTTTCTTTGGCTTTTTAGAGCAATCTTTTTAGAGCAAAAACATTGCTCCGAAAAGATTTCAAAGTATCGATGCCTATTGGTATGTATCGATTTGATAATCCCCATACAAACACATGCAAGCCATATGCCGATAAGTCCGATATGTATCGTTTGCGGGTCGTCTGCCAACGTCTTGACATCTCTTCCAGGGATGCCACGTCGTAGAGTTTCCCAAATTTATAGATATTTTTTCGTGTGTAAAAAAGATTCTGGACAGTTTTAAAGGTTATGCGAGTTTAATGAACTTTAAACATTATTTCTAAATTTTTTTGGAAGGTTTTGGGAAGAAAAAATTTTATTTTGGAAGTAAATGGCAAGAGTGGCCCAAGATAAAAGGACGATTTTTGCTCTTTTAGAGCGGGGAATTGAATCTGTCCTTTACAGGTAGAGCAAGAAAGAGAGAAAAAGAGCAACCCCAGAGGTCCCAACCACCAATCAGAGAAGACCTTCCAGATTTAGAGCAATCTGCATTGGCCAAGTCGAACACATTTGGAGCAACTTTTTCGCATTTTTTTGCTCTAAACATGCTCTAAAAAGCCAAAGAAAAAACGCCATTAAAACCATTTGAGTAAATATAAACATTTCAGTGTTCTTTGGAATGAAAATAAACAAGCAGACGACGAAGGAATGAAATTTGAGTAGCTCCGTAGCCGGCATAGCGACTGGCGGCAACAGGGAGATGGTTTGAATTCTTAACGTCGGAACGCGGAAAGCGTACCAGTGTATCAATAAATATTTTTTAAACAACCACTTAATAATTTTGTGAATGCAGAATTTTGTAATAAATAAAAAAATTGCAACATCTTTACTTTTGATCATATTTTGCGCATTTGCGCTGATTGGCTAGAAGAAACAAAATGTTTTGTTGCAGATCATCAGCTGTTGTATCATCCCTGATGTCCATACCCTTAGGTGATTTCTCTTCCTCAAATCTAACGGCCGAATTCAGTCATTTTTTTAAGGTAGCAGCGTGGTCGTTGGATAGTAGTCCACGATTATTCATATTTTCTGTTTAATTAGCTTTCTTCCTAAAATTGTGCTCACAAAAAATGGCCGGTAGCAGCAACTACAATGGATGTCTAGTAAGTCCGCTTGAAACATCTTTTATCAATTTTTCAGGTCAAAAACGTGTTCTATTTACGTAATTAGGGGGGAATAATGATGGATTAAATTATAAAATCATAAAGTAAACTATTATTCACACATCACAATTGGTTTTCTGTTCAGACCGGTTTCTCTCTCTACTACAATTTGCTCATGTTTGTAGAGCAACCACGGTTGTGAAGTGTTAAATCCGCGGATTCGTCAGTCGGTTTAAAAGCCGAATTAAGTCTTAAAACCCAAAACATAAATCTTGACTTTCAATAACTTATTTTTCCATATTTTCAAGGCGAAAAAAACGTGCTGCCAATGCATATTCAATTAAAACAGGATTACATTTCGGTTTTCATGATGTAGTTCTAAAAATGACCATGTTACGGAAGCCCTGGCGTTCTGTTATATTTTCAATTTTTTCCGTTTTGAATTTGAATTGATGACAAATGTTTAATAATATTTGTTGGTCTAATTTTAACTAGACTGCTCGTCAACTAGTTTATCCATCACCAGCGATTGTTGTAACTCGACCTTTTGGAAGCAGTATTCGTCGTGCCCAAAGTAATTATTCATAATTCTTTTATCAACATTTCAAATTGTTAATTCTTCTTTTTTTAAATTAGATGCTGGATGCCCTTTTTTTGAAGCTGATAAAACTCAAATTTTCTTTGGAGGAGCTAACTGTGTCCAGAGGGTTTTGCAGAGCTTGATTGTGAAGAATTCCTCGCGCAATAAGCATCTAGAACTTGATTTGGCAATTGAAGGCAGTGAAAACTTCTGGATCAAAGTTGGGTCCAATGGATGGGTCCAAATTTGTCAATTAACTTTGATTCCAGGCGAAGAGTTCACCATCCACCTTGGATTCCTACCAAAAGATCCTTCAGGAAAGCTTGAGAAAGCTAAACTTCTTCTGCGCCCTTTTATTTTGATCCAGAAAGTCCCACCGTATGAAGGTAAAGCATCATAATAATACAACTATTAAATCCATTATTTATTTAAAAGTTATTTTTGTCTTACTGTAGTTGATTTGTCCGGGTATGCAGGCTCCAGCAACATCCAAGTAAAAGTGAAGCTTCTAGCATCCCTTGATCTCCTTCACAAACATTACATATTGGAATTGGAGAATGTTGGACAACTTGAAAGCTATGCGGTCATTGAGCTTTTCCGTAGTAAAAATAATTTTTTATTGGCTATATAAATCATTTCTTTTTCATTCGAAATCTAACTATAATTTTTTTTTCCTTACGAAGGTGATGGAGTCTGTATGGACCCCGTCGTGAAGCCTAATTTTTTTGTGATTCCTCCGGGAAACGTAGAAAAAGTATTTGTTATCTTTCCAACAAATGATGAAGGAATTCGATGTTTTGCCCAAGTTTACTGGGGCGACGAACTGCTCCGCTTGCGCTGGAAGAGGTAGTAATATAGAAACACTTTTAATTGTCTGATTACAATTGGTTATAAACATATTAAAATTAAGTTGTATAGATAAAGGACTGAAGTTTACAAGCGGCGCCAATTGGCACAAGTTTCGCTTCCCCTCTCTCAATGATTGGGAAGAAAAGTATGCGGATTTGATGTCCAGTGAGGACGACATGCAGCTCTTTTACAACAACCTGAAAACGCCCATCATTGAGCTTCCAGAAGCAAATCAAGTGGACCATCCGTCGAGGAGCCGTACTGGATCTCTGAATCTTCCACTCAACCGTTCTCTTCCAACGATGACGAAGGTTGACCAGTTGCGCTTACTGAACCAGCCATCACTTGGATCTGCTTATTGGCTGAGCAAGAGCACGGGCGCTCTCTCTGCTGTTGACTCATTTCGATGCGCTAACGAAAAAGGTGGCTGCAAGAAAGTTTTTCTCGAAAAAGTCGGTGCATCTAGTCACGCTTTATTCAACTGCCCGTTTAGCCCCAAGTCCACTGTGGCCCAGCATCAAGCCCTCCTCCAACATCCGTTCTAGTTCAGGCTAGTATGTTACACTTTTCCAGCTGGTTGTACTCTTTTCGTTGTTGAATTTTCCCTCGTTTTCTAAAACTTCGGCCACAGTTTTGGTTATTATACTCAATGCCAATTATTCTAGGCTCCTTTTTTTCAAATGTATCTAAAAATTAAAATGGAATTAAGAATTTATTGCGGTTAATTCAGTCCACGTCAGTCACATTTTTTAAATACTTAAATAATGGTAAAAAATGTATTTGTAATAATTTCAATATTTATTGAATGAAAAATAAACAAGAGGATTGCGACAACATGCAGCCGACTAGCAGGATAATAATTTAAATTTTGACTTTGACATACGACGGTATGTTTTCTTTTATTACTATTACATAGTCGGGAAAACAGAACGCTTGGCAATATAAATGAAAAATTGATCTGTAGAATTTAATACCCCTATCGCTCGAATAACAAAAGAAGAATGAAAGGATTGACAGTGTGAAGTGAAATTTATACAGAAAAATATGGTTCAGCATGTAGAGACCCATTAAATTTCATATTTTCAAAACTAATTTCTCTTGCGTTTATTGCCTGGTTGACTCGAAGAACCTTTCTCCTTTGAGGGTTCAATTCTGGATTTCAGGTCTTCCATCGTAGCGACCAGCTCACTTGGGAAGTTTTTCCTTGAAGCAACAGCAGACTTAGAGGCCAAACCTAAGACGGATTGAATAGTTCATTAAGATGCGAAAATTCGTTCACAAATATTCGTCAATAAATTATTTTTTTTAATGAACTAAGCGTGTAAGGCGCATTTCAACATGTCGAGTCAGTAGTCCGAACCACTAAAAATATCTACCTGGAACAAGCCGTTTAAATTCTTCGTACTTCTTGCTGAAAATTTTAACTTCTTCGAACCCATTTGAAAGAGAAAACAGTTCGGAATTCAATAGTTGACATTGATCAACTCCAACTGATTCATATTCATCCTGCTCATCCCAAGTATTTTGTTGATAGTTGGTTGGGCAGTACTAGAATAAACAGATGTTGAATTACAGCTTAAATGGTTTGATATGGTTTTATAAGGGAAAGGAAAGTAAAATATTTACTTCATTTGCAGTAGCACAGAAGATGAAGGCATGATCAAGGAAGAGCTTATTTAAAATAAAGGCTACTTCTTTTCCATTTTCCTTATTTTGGACATCATCTAGAAATGAATCTAATTCTTTTGCTTCACTAAGAGTCAAACGGATTTTGGATCTGCAATAAAAAAATAAAAATCGTGAGACCATATTATTTCATTCTGAATGATTATTATCAAAATATACTAACTCAGAATTTCTCATGTTGTATAACCCATACAGAAGGAACAGGGCTGCTACTTTCTTCTCAATGTTGTTGCTGGAGCTCAGCATCATACCTTTGGCACAGTCATACAGCTCACTAGTGATTGCAGGTAATTCCGCTTCAGCATACCCACTGCAAATTAAATTGATAAGAAAAAAGAGTCGTTTAATTACAAACCAAAACAATTAATTTAAGTAGCATACCAAAAAATCAAGTGAAAATTCTTCTCTCGCCATTCCTTGGCAAACTTCGTAATGTCCAGCTGACGATAATTGTTTAGACATTCGTCAATCAATTTGTTACAATCAGCTATGAGAGAATTTGACCGTTTGGTTAGAGAGGCAACCAACAAGACTTCGGGCTCGGTTTCGGGCAAGCTATTATCCATTTCTTAACTTTAGGAAAAAGCTTAAAAATTAACTTGACGTAAACACACGTGACGATTTTCGTTTTACGGCAAATTTCGGCGGGAGTCGAGACTAGATTTACACGAGCTATTCCTAAACATTAAGGCCACCCACCCTAATTCTCGATGCAAGGATAGTAAACTAGCGCCACCACCATCTCGGCAAGCTCTCTCTACGTTATCGTGAATGCAAAGCCCTATTTATTAGATGGAGGCCCACATAATTTTTTCACCTTTCAGCCTGCTAAAAAAGTAATAATTGTTAAAACTTAGTACCCTATTTTAAAAAGACCGTGCCAATTAAATAATAAAGGCTACTCCAAAATTTAAATTTGAGAGATGGTATTTGGTCCTTATAAAACTTCTTTTGACATGTAAATATCGTAGATACCGATGTTAAATTAGTGCGGAATTGCGAATTGAATTAATATTGAACGAAAACAAAAGTTATAGAATTCTACGGAGGAAATTCTTCGAACTCATATTATTACTAGAAAAAAATACATTCAGACGTACAAGAACAATGAGTTATGATTTTATCAACGAATATCGTCGATTGGACACACAGTGTTCCACAAAATAATCAGAGCCGCATTCCTAGAAACAAAATTTATATTAATTTTTTATAATGACATGAAATAGCTAAAATAGTTATGTATACCTCGTACTGAGCTCGGCTAACATAGGACGAAGCGGGTGCTGCCCGCCCAAACTCGCGCGCTCCCCTCCATGCATCCATCAGCGGATCCTTGGCAAGATTTACATTAAACGCGGACTGAAAAGGTCGTACCGCTCTTAATTCCCTTTCCAATCTTGGAACCAGTCCTACAATATAATATGTGAGTTATATTAAGAATTTAAACTCGTTCTGTAACTTGGAAACTCACCTGGTAATTTAGCGCAACCTCCAGTAATAAAAACATTATTCACTAGACGTAGTTGAGTATCGGCGTCATACAGTCGTACGACATAGTCCAGGGATTCAGCTATTCCGGCTTGATGGGAGCTGATTATTCAAATATGCTTTATTAGGTAAATTAAAAAAAAAAACATGTGTTGTAATACCCAATAAAACTTGGCTGAAAGAAAAGTTCTGGGGCTCGAATGCGCTCCGTCCCTATGTGGAGTTGGTAAGCCTCGGCTGTTGGGAACACAAACCCTCCTGATGAACCTTCGCCGGTGTTGGAAGAGCTGCTACTATAATTCTTGAAATTTGGATCGTATCGTTTCAATGCTGATTCAAGATCATTAAGCTTTTCCTGTTCTGCTTCGCTGTCCGATCCTCCACCGTCCTATATATATATATTTATTATTATTATTAAGGAATCATGCAATGATAAATTGATTTGTTAGGTCAATACTTTGCTGACGGCTTTGTAAATATCCCAGTCTTCATCTTTCATGCCGAAGGTATCTTCCTTCTTTTTTCCCGTTCCAGTACCTCCAGTTTTAGCAAGCATACTAAGTATGCGCATCCGCTCTTGGGCTGCAGCTGATTTCCGTTTGGTTAGTTCTTGCCGCCGTTGCTGTCTTTCTCTTCGCTTTGCGAGAATCTCTGTTCTGCAAAGTTCAAAAAAAAAAAATTATTTAATAGACTTGAAATTAAATTCTATTAATTGATTTACAGTACCTTTGCTTTCTGATCCCTTCCAACCATTCCTGGAACTCGGCTGTCTCAGTAGGTTTTTTAGGTTCTCCTTCCTTAAATAAAGAGAGCAAGAAAATAATTAGTCCACCAATCGATACACACTAATTTATAGAAAACAAATACTTCATTGGGAGTGCCGGCTGCAAGTGAACTCATTTTCTGTTTCGTCTTGGTGATGCGATCTTGGAGATTTTGTATCTCTTGTTCAAGATGGTGCTCATCGGTAATTTCCGCCTGTCGAAGTAGTTTAACGGCAAGAGCATCATCTACCTCTGCTAATTGATGCTGAATGATCTGAAGAGTCTCCAGTCGCTCTTCGTCCGACGCCAACTAATATAACGATTAAATGATATCGGTAAACGAAAGTTCAAAATGTAAAAGGCTACATTTTGTAGATCAACATACGCGTTCTTCTCGCTTTTTAGCATTGATTTCGACGAGTCTGCGAACGTTCTCCTTCCTCCTCTGCTGCTGCTGCTCTAAATTTTGGCTCGTTACCGCAGCGGAAGGGCCCGGCGTGAAAGGCAATTGAAGTATTCGTACATTTTTGTCGTAATAATCTCCATCCGCCCACTGACTCACCTCTTCTGTGTAGTCTTCGGTGACAAAATATCCATAATCATGGATCAATTCCTATTAATTAAACAATAAAATAGACTCGAGTAGCCTATTTAAATGTTATGAAACTTTGTAATTACTTCGGCTCGAGAAAACGTCGCTGAGGATATGAGAGAAGGGTATTTGAGCTGAAGTAGCCGATGAAGAAAGGAGATCATCTGGAGACCACCGAGATTGATTCTGCGAATACCTTGTGGATCGCATTTTCCGTCTACAAAAGCACTTCATATATTTTTTAAAGTTTGTAAATAAATAAAAAAGTGTAATACCTATAACAGGTATTATGTGTGTGGTTTGATAACCAAGCCTGACTACCACAGAAGTGGGAAGCGGAGAGATCGGTGTGGAAAAATTGTGTTGGAGACTGAAGAGAGCATCGATGCCTACCGCTACAGCCGGAACTTGGTAGCACTCGAAGAGGAGCTCATTCATAAATTGTCTGGCGGGTAATGGATTGCAAATAGCTTCCGTTAGCACGATAGGATGGTTAACACGGCCAACTGTGTCGATGCCCAAGTGAGAGAAGGCGTAATCAAATATTGTCTCAACCGTATCAATCTGGGTGATGACATCTCGATCGAATGGAGATTTCAGCTGGAAACGAACAGCTTCAAAATTGGCTATGTCATTTCCAACAAGAATATCCACCTCCTAAAATTTGTTAATGGAGAAATTAAATGTTATTCAGGGTATTGAATTACTATCAATAAAAGGTCAATCCATACTGATTTTCCTTTCTCTCTTCGGAGCTTGGCCATAAGATTCCTGAAAGTAAGTTTGGGATCTGGGTCCACAGCCCATCCAACTCTACACTGATAGGAGCCTAAAATAGATAAAAATTATTATACATACTGTATATATAGTTTTATAAGAAATAAATGAAAGTTAATTCACCATTATCAATCACAAGGGGAACTCCTTCCAGTTGAGAACCATTGTAAGAATAGATAGGATCTGGAGTGGGTTTCACATCACGAAAAGTGCAAATATTGTCATCTGTCTCCATCATTAGTACACTTTTGAAATTCAAAACCGAACTTCTTTTGTGTGAGATTCGCGTTATTCAACCCAAACCTAAAGCTGTCAAAGACAGAGAGGTCGAAAAGACTTATATTAAACGTAGCCTACGATAAACCTTTTTTAAAATTGGTGGTCTTTCAGCTTTAGAGATAGTTACGTGATTTAAGAATTTTTTGGAGAAATGTTTGTTTTGGAAATAAGTACGAGTAACACATCCGAGCAAGCCTGCACACTCGGGAGTCAAACTGCAGACAGCAAGCGGCAAGCAAAAAGCCTGCCTTTACCGTGTTGCCAAACATTATTATATGTTACGAATGCTTTTACTTATTTTTCTTTGACTTTAACTTTTTGATTTGGAATCATTGATATGTTCTGTACTTTAAGAAATAATCGATGATAAAAAGTAGAAAGAAAACATTCTTGCTTTATAGCTCCCCTCTCTTCTAAAATATTTAAAACATTTTTTTTATGGAAGATTTTTAGGACCTTAAATAGTTAAATGAAATTGGAACACACCACAAAAGAAAGTTTGGCTAATGTGTAACAAGTATATTTCATCCTGAATATCTAGCATCAATTACAGAAATTTAACCTAACTTATTCGGAATCCTTACGTCCCGAACTTGATGGGGATCCACCGTTCAATCACAGGCTTCATTGAAGGTCATAAGACATAAGTACGTCTAAACAAGATCGAGAAAATCGGCAAGTAATTCGGAAAAAAGGTAATAAGGACGTATATGGCAATAAGCCCCGTGCATAACCCTGAACACATCTATCGAGTTCCTATATATCGGTAGAAAAATTACAGAAATCAGATAATTATTATTCGTGTCCGTTTGCGATGACAGGAATGTGATGACCGATGGTATCCAGATTGAGACATCGACAAAGACAGCCAGTAACCGGGCAATCGCTGTGCTCTCCAAACCATTCGAGGAGATGAGCGCTGTGTCCACCGTGTCGACAACTTTGGCACCAAAGAATCCACGAAGCAAAAGGATGAGTGCTTTTGCTCGACTCGCACACGGCTGCTGCTCCAGCTTTCTTGATTGCCGGTCGAACGGGTCCTCCCCAAGAAGCTAGTGGACTCCCTAAATCCATCATGCAGACAGCACATCGGGGAAGAGGTTTCCGACAATTAGGGCACCCACTCAACTATTCGTTTTTAGAGAAATGTTATACATTTATATTTTTTAATAAAAAAGAAAGGAAGGATTTATGCCTTTGATTTCATGTTAGGATTTGTTGTTCGTCCAAGAGTCGCCTTTCCTTTATTACTTGAAAAGACGGTCACACTTTTGCCGCAAAAGTTACACGAAACATAAACCTATAAAAACCATAATTAAAAATTTAAACTATTATGGTAATTTTGAGGTGAATTATACTTGTTGCGGTGGTTTTTCTATGCCAGTTGGGGTGCCTTTGTAAAGCTGAACGTCAAATTTAGCTCTTTGGGTCCACAATCTCCAACTGTCCAACAAAGATCGGTAGCTGTTCACCCACTGCTGCATTCGTGAATCTTTACTTCCTTCCGGACAAGATGCATGAAGGCTCAGCAAACTAACCGTTTGGATATCACCAGTTTTGTCAACATGACTTTGCAACAGTCCTAGTCCGTCATTCGTCAAACCTGTAAACAAGAATTAGTTTTGAATCTAGATCAATAGATCGCTATTTCTGGAGAAAATTATTACCAGTCAATAACATTCCGTCAAGATTTCCTTCTTTGATCAGCTGACGACTAAGTTGATCAATGTAATCACTCAAAAGGCTATCAGATAGGAACTTGCAAGCGAATCCAATGCGATCTCTAACCGACATCCCCATTTCGTTCTGAAAAATTAAGTACTAAGTTATGAGGGAGAAAGGAATGAATAAAACGAAGAAAAATATTACCAAGACCACTTCGTATTTGTCATTTGAACTCGTAAGAAAACCGAAAATGGCCCGTAAATAAGGATCATTCAGTGTGTTTCTCTGTGAGCCACACATTTCTTGCCAAAGCGTATCTCGATTATCGGTGAAACCTTTTCAAATTCAAAAACTTAAAATATTTTCTCTTATGATATTCTTTTACAAACCTGCGAGAGCCAAGGCGACGAGTTGATAAGAGACGCCATTCTTCTGCACACCACTTCGGGTAAGAATTTTAATTGCTTTTCTAATTTTAAGGTGGAAGACAGCGAGAGCTGCGGCGCGGGAGATTTGAGCATCCTCTTTCATCTTTTTAAGCATGGCACCAAGAGTTGTATTGTCGACATCGTGAGGCCATCCACAAAGGCGCAATGCTTGATTCCTTTCCTCGCTCCTATGAAGAAATATATATTTAATTTGATTAACTTACTTTTAAAATAAATTATACCTATAGACGTTGACAGGTGAAGTTTTTGCCGTGTCAACTCCGGAGCTCCAAGGTGCTTGGTGCAATTCAGATTTAATTAGAGGTGCCTCAGAGTCCATCCGAAGGGCGGATCTATCATAGTCATGCATAGTTAATTTCAACAAATGAGCTACTAAGCCCATGGGGCGGATATATGACTAAAACAGTACCTCACACCCAGGAAATGAGCACCATGGGTATTTCCGGATTGCCCCAGTTTCCGGCAAGTGTCGACCCAGTACCATAGCTCCCTAGTTATGGGGTCCTGCATTATCTCAGCGTCGGGCCTAAAATCGGGCTCTAAACCATATCCATGAACCGCTCGGCGTCGCATTGTCACTGATATGTCTTCTAGACGGTCATACACAGAGTCTGTTTCGTCAATGTACTGCAAAATGCGCTTCCCACAGTTCCAAACAAGTTTACTAGAAGGCGACCAATTAAGTGTGATGCGATCAACGACAGTGTGTTCCTATTAACAGAAAGTAAAATTTATATTTAAAAAAAGATAGAATAGTTAGAAAACAAGTGAAAAGTAGTTTACTCGAATGTTAAGCGATGTCGTTGAGTAAAGCAATCGATTTTCTTCTTGTTGGTTCCAAGCAAATGATGCAATAGTCTCAGTTGGATCAGTAAGAATCAGACCGCGCTCCAATGGGGTTGGTTCCATATCATCAGTTGTGGCGTTATTAGCGTTTTGGATGTCGTAAAGGGACAGTGATGTGTTTTCTCTACACAGCACTCCAAGAAACCCATGACTGAAAAAAAGAGAATAGTTTCTTAAAAATTTGTACTTCAAGTGTTAGATAAAAAATGGATATTTACTGAGTTGGGCACCAAGAGATTTTCAAAACAGATTTAGTTTGTTGCAGGGAGAGAACTGGTTTTTCGAAATTGCGGACATCCCATATGCAAACAGCCGAATCGCTGTAGGAGGCAAGTCTATGACTGACGAATGGATCGATGGAGATACCCTGGACAGCTCTTGTGTTGGTCAAATTTACAGGCTTTGTGCCATCTAACATATAAAACTTTAATATCTTGTAAATACTATGTAAATCAATTTGATTATATTATACCCCTAGTGTCGTAGAGGCGTAAATGCTTATTATTGACGCCGGAGACTAGAGTGTGCTGTGAATGGCTAAACCATGCTAAAGAAATAACCTATGTGAATTAAAAATGAAAATTATTCACTATAGAAAAAGATAAATTCAACTGTATGAAACATACTGTATCTCCAAAAGCTGCTTCTACAACTGGTTTACTTGCATCACTCCCTGTTCTCTTAACATCCCAAACTGTCAAACCATTTTCAGATCTGTGTTTGTCAAATCCAGTAGCCAGAGTGTATGGTTCTACAGCTCCCCAAGCTAAAGTGTTGCATGATCGGTTATGCCTAGAGGTGTATTCTCTTCCATTGAAGACACAAGAGTCACAACTGCTGAGAACTGATGTGAGTTGAACTCTTCCAGTAGCATGTCCAATAGCGAGAAATCCCTCCAACTCAGGAACTGGGAGCCAAGCTATACATTTGGCGCCAGCTACATCATTCAGAGTTCCTAGTTGATATGCGCTGTTGGTTGCTGACAAGTTGAGGCCTAAAGAAAATTGGTAGAAAAATTGATTAATATGAGACATTAAGTATTAAAATATTGACATTTTATATTTACATTGAGATGAATTGTCTTCCCTGGCACCATCCAACTGATAAAGGCATACACTGTCAGTACCCCAAGCAATAAATTTGTCAGGACTGTTTGGAGACCAAAACACGTCTAGTCTCATCCCCGCCATTAGTAATGACGCGAGAAAATTCTATCTTGTGATTAACAAGAGATTACAGTTCGTGGAAATACACTGAATATGGAGCTATATTCAACGTTTACTCAGCCTGTTTTTACGTTTCGCTCTTTTCATTCATTCGACATTCAGACTGGTCTGTTTACGGAAGGACGAGACATCTACCGAGAAAGAGGAAGAAGCTTACATCTTCAGAAGTTCGGAGCAATCATCTCTACCACGCACAAGGGCCAGCCAAGAAAAAAAGGGAGAAATCGATTTTGAGGAAATAATCTAGTGTATCATTTTTGGACTTGGGGTGGGTCCTCGAATGTACGCTTTTCTCAAGTATCATCTTATAAATGATAGCATGATAGCATGTTAGCGTAAAGATAGCGTGAAAAAGCTCACTGCGGAAAAATATCGACCAAACAACAGCGAGGTCGTTTAATTAGTCGGTCAAGTCTTAGCTGATTACTGGTTTATTATATTAGATCATCATTCAGGTTCAAAGTAGGTATGACTAATAAGAATTCAGAGCACCTGGAAAAGAAGAGAAAACAAGCCCCAATATGGTCACGAAACAACGCATTTGAAAAGCGGTCAGAGCTGATCACAGGTTCAATATGCAACGTTCTAATTTTCATTTAGGTTCAATAATTGAAATATTATTTATTTTTTGGTTTACAGATTAAAATAACCTAGTGAATGCTTTAATTCTAGCATTTATTTTATTTTGTTGTTATATAAAAGTGTACGATGTCTGTTTTTTATTCGTCTGGCAATGCTGCTATTTGTCCTTTTAGGGGGGAAATCACGAGGGTATAAAGAGGACCCACTTATTTCTAACCGTCACTTTCGCATAGGGAACTGCATAACTTAGTTGCTCTGTGAAAGATTCTCGACAGATTTAATTGTTTATTTGCAAAAACTTCTATCATCTTATCTTCAAAATGGTAAGTCTAATTTTGTTTATGTCATAGAGTTTATAGTATCCACATTTTTCCCCAAAAAAATTTAAGTCCAACTTAAGTCAATAATTAAGTTTAATAACCGGCACGACTTGTGTCACGTGTCACATTATTTCCACTGATCGATTATCATTCCACCTGAAATTTGGTAATAATATTAGGTGTAAATCTCTCATTTCTGTCAAAAACTACTCATGTGTCACGCCTTGACTGCCGGCTCCCGGCTTCTCAAGATGGCCGCCGCCTTTTTTCAAATCTGATTTTGCAAATGGCCGTTTTTCTTACTGTTCCCCCTAGTTTCTTCTGTAAGCCGAAGAAGGGTCTTCTATTTTTCAAGGCTCAATTTTATTAGTTTATTTGAAATAGAAATTTATTTGATTTAAAACAAAATCCTTATTTCTTTTTCGTTCTAATTACAATATTTTGTTGTTACAGCGCGAATGTATCTCAATCCACGTTGGCCAAGCCGGAGTTCAGATCGGTAATGCTTGCTGGGAGCTGTACTGTTTGGAGCACGGTATCCAGCCTGATGGCCAGATGCCAAGTGACAAGACCATCGGAGGCGTTGACGACTCTTTCAACACCTTCTTCTCCGAATGCGGCTCGGGAAAGCACGTCCCCCGTGCCGTCTTTGTCGATCTGGAACCCACTGTGGTCGATGAAGTCCGTACTGGTACCTACCGCTCGCTCTTCCACCCCGAGCAGCTCATCACCGGCAAGGAAGATGCCGCCAACAACTACGCTCGCGGCCACTACACCATTGGCAAAGAGATCGTTGACTTGGTGTTGGATCGCGTCCGAAAGTTGTCTGACCAGTGTACTGGTCTTCAGGGTTTCCTCATCTTCCACTCTTTCGGTGGTGGTACTGGATCCGGCTTCACTTCCCTGTTGATGGAGCGTCTTTCTGTCGATTATGGCAAGAAATCTAAGCTCGAGTTCGCCATCTACCCGGCTCCCCAGGTCTCAACTGCTGTTGTCGAGCCATACAATTCCATCTTGACTACCCATACTACTCTGGAGCATTCCGACTGCGCTTTCATGGTCGACAACGAAGCTATTTATGATAGTAATATCTAATCTAATTTGTTTAAACTTAATTTTTCACTAATCATTTTAAATCTCTCTTCAGTCTGCCGTCGTAACCTCGACATTGAACGTCCAAGCTACACCAACTTGAACCGTCTTATCGGCCAGATCGTCTCTTCTATCACGGCTTCGCTCCGTTTCGACGGTGCCCTCAATGTGGATCTGACTGAATTCCAGACCAACTTGGTCCCATACCCTCGCATTCACTTCCCATTGGTCACTTACGCTCCGGTCATCTCGGCTGAGAAGGCCTACCATGAGCAGCTGACCGTTGGAGAGATCACCAACGCTTGCTTCGAGCCAGCCAACCAGATGGTGAAATGCGACCCACGTCATGGAAAGTACATGGCCTGCTGCATGTTGTACCGTGGTGATGTCGTCCCTAAGGATGTCAACGCCGCCATTGCTACCATCAAGACCAAGCGTTCAATCCAGTTCGTCGATTGGTGCCCCACTGGCTTCAAGGTGATTTCATACATTACATTTCCCTTAATCCTTTTTTCTAATACATTCAAATTTGTTTTCAGGTTGGAATCAACTACCAGCCACCTACTGTTGTTCCAGGAGGTGACTTGGCCAAGGTTTCCCGTGCCGTCTGCATGTTGTCCAACACCACTGCTATTGCTGAAGCCTGGGCTCGTCTTGATCACAAGTTCGATCTAATGTACGCCAAGCGCGCTTTCGTCCACTGGTACGTCGGTGAGGGAATGGAGGAAGGCGAGTTCTCCGAGGCCCGTGAGGATTTGGCTGCTCTCGAGAAGGACTACGAGGAGGTCGGCATGGACTCCGTTGAGGGAGAAGGAGAGGGCAATGACGAGTATTAAACCGCATCGATTGTTCTCCGGGAGCTGCGCTTTGTAGTTGCAGGCATCCCCTTTTTGGCTGTTAGTTACGTCTGGATTGTTAGCAGAAATGTACTTCCTTGCTTCCACCGACATGTCAGCTTTATAATACAAAAATCTTCATCTATTGCATTTGTCATTATTTCTATCTATGGGCTTGGCGCACTGGTATATAGGAAGCGCGACACCATTTGAGTTGAATTTTTCCTCAAGATTCCTGCCGGAAAAGAACTTCGATATTCCAAAATAAAGTTTTAAGCCTTGCCAATTAAAATCCGTTTTTCAAAATAAATATTAATTTATAAAATCAAACGATATGAGGGCTAGGATACCTACGCTCAGTATTTTTAATTACTACAAAGTGAAAACGCATGCCCCTGTGTTGGGTACATTTTCATTTAGTTCATTCAGTAGATCCGAATGAGCTTATATTAAAATGGAGACGAAATACAATGGTACAATTTTATTGCGGAAACCATTGAAAAGATCGTTCCGGACACCTGAACCAGCCTGAAATCGTTCTAGGATTTTCAGGTATAGTGTTGTGTGTCAGTATCGAAATAACAATCCACATATAGCTCGCAAGTTGAGTTTGGTTTTATGTCTTTTTTTTTCTCTCTACCAGTCTTCATATTTAACTGGGGATTATTTTACATTTGTAGGTTCAATCGTGGAGTGAGAAGTTTCATCTCTCTCCTCGGTTCAATACTCATAAAATTTTGCATCAATTAGGAAAAAGGCAGTAGGGATCCTAAACCTTTCTGAAACAAAATTCAGACTTTTCTTTTTTACCCCACGCTGTGCGTAGATTTTGCCGATTTTCCATTGAGTACGGTGTGCGCGTTGCTGCTAAACGTCAACGTGACAACACCCCCAAACAATACGAGCAATACAGTGAGGCGGTGGAAAAAGCGTCTGCTCCACGCCATTCCCATATTTTCCCTTGCCCGATTGCCATAGCCTTCGGCCGAGGTATGATGATGGCGTCGGACGGCAATGAATATTTCTCGGTCGGGAGTTTAGTGTCGTGTAAAACATGTCATAATCAAGTAATCGAAGGCGAAGTGCTCGCCTTCGATCAACCCACAAAAATGCTGATTCTCAGTAAGTTGACCGGCTTATCTACTGTTCACTCACGTACAGTACCGACTGATTACATGGCTACAGAACAGTGTCACGCTGTTTTTGCTGTTACGTCAGTTACCATTCATACGGTTATTGAATCTCAATTGTCTATATCATGTTTTGTTTTGATTTTTAGAATCTCCCTCTTCCTGTGGACGTCCATGTGTGAATGATGCACACGTCGTCAACCTGGGCCAAGTTAGTGATGTCCAAGTGAAGAGGGAAGCCACTTCATCTCCACCTCCACACCCCGTCCAAGATGTTGAAAGGGTAGCCCTCATTGAACACAACATTTAATTTATAAAAATTAATTCTAAAATCTCATCTGACAGTTGAAAGAGAGGGTAAGGCTGGAAGTTGAACGGAAGCAGCACATGATTAATGCCCTGGAGTGTGGGGCTACACCTGAAGGTTTGAAACTCTTCAATGCTGTCAAAAGAACGTAAGTTTTCAGATTAACCACGATTCGAGATTCATATTTTTCATCGTTTTCTCGTTTTTGACAGGATCCCGGAAATATCCTGGGTTGGGGCAAACATCCGAGTTATGGATGATGTTACGATAACTCCCCCCTATCTTCCTGAAAACGTCAAAGGCAGCATGGACAAAGCTGTGAACCATGTGAAGAAAATTGTAAGTTTCATTTAGCTGTTAATATTCATCTTATATTAACATGATAATTTGAATTAGGTTGAGAAACATATGAAGGATAAGTCAGAAACCAAAGGTGGCGGAGGCGAAAACAGCTCACCGGGACCTGCCGTAAAGTAGGATCAAAATGCAAATCTTTTCCCCGTCACCGAACGACCAGATTCATTCTCCTCTCCCTCTCCCTGCCTCTGGAAAACTCAAAAAAAAAAGAAGAAACAAGAAAGAAAGATTTCTTTACAGCTGTAAAATACGTCCGACACCAAATGGGCGATTTGCGGAACGTGTGTGCGTGTAGTGGCGTATTAAAAGACTAAAAAAATGATGATTGAGTTGATATACAGTGGAAAATTTTCTTTTCCCTCTTGTTTTTATTTTTATTTAGGTGTACATTGTTTTTGAACACCGTAAATCTTTTAAATTTTCGAACCCACAAATTCTGTTTTAAAAAAGTTTAAATTTAACGTTCGTAAATTTTTACTGATATAAATTAAGCGTAAAAGTATGATCAGATTATGGGGGTATTTTTTGCCATATTGGATAAAAGCCTTTGAAGTCGAATAGTCGATAATCAACTTTTTTCAGAAAGGTTCTTGATGCTACCTTCGTTACTGTATCACTAGATGGCGGGTAGCACACAGCTTTCCGAACAAAATCCGGCAGTCGGCACGAAAATGCTTGAGAGCGGTAGCTCCAGTAAATGGTTATTTCAAAGTATTAGCCTTTATCCATATATTACGTAAACTATTGCATCTAAATTAAATTTAAAAGTTTTCTACGGCCATGTTACGAGTCGGCTTCGTTAAATTAGCATTTTGCACCGTGCTTATGAATGCAATCGAGAGGATTGGTCGTGTCGCCGTTGGAGACGATTCAACCCCTTTGAAAAAAAAATTTGCATAAAGATATTGAATCGTTTGTGATGCGCTTAGCTGACTAAGTAGCCGGTCACGTGCTATGGGGACTTGTTGGTTTGAGTAAATTAGATTTCTCAGTGGCACGTGACTCCGCCACGCGACTTGGGTGCAAACAAAAACAACATCATGCGGCGACAACTTATTTTAGCCCACTTTGTTATACACGGAGGGATCTATTCTAATCAGTAAATTGTGTTGCTAATTGACTCATCATCAGCAGATTTTAAAATCACAAACCTCAACTCAATAATTATAGAAAAAAGACAGCATTCGCGCATAAAAGTTAGCATTATGAATTCCTGTTTTAAAAAAATTCTTTCGTGATTGGAATATCTTTTTGTGTACATATACACATAAATAATAAGGTGTCCGGGAGACGAGGATGAAAATCAGCCAACTGGAAGGTTACACATGGGCCTAGCCGACCGATGGGGATTCAGAGTAGGTACTAGTTCTTTGTATCCAACATATATCTATCAATAGATACATATATATTGATGCCGAGAGGACAAAAGAATCGTTGGAGCTAAAGAATGGCGCTTTTTGTACCATCCAGATTTTTTATTTATTTCAAACTCTATGTTTACGTTAAACAAATGTTATGTAGGAGCTGATGATGGTCAAATATAGACAGAGAAAGAGTTGGAAATAGTTTTTTTTTATCGTTTATTTGATATGTATTCGTAAATAGTTATGTACAGAATGATGATTGAAGGCTGCGTTGTGTGGTTTTTAAAGGGACAGTTTTACATGCATTGGAAACCCGGAGAGAGCATGTCATGATATCCGGAAGAGCTGGAAGAAGAATCGGAAAAGCTGTCCACAGAACAGCCCGTATTGTAAGAATAATCTCCGTAAATCTGATGCTGTTGAGTAGGCAAAGGTGTCCACGATTGTTGTTGAGGAACTAGGGGCCAGGATGCTGTTTGCTGTTGCTGCTGAAATTGATACGAAGAAGGATCCGGCTTGGTGCTCAACTGGTTCATAAAGACTCCAAAATAATCTTCGGCGGATTGGGCGATAGAAGTGCAAGAGGTCGATGATGATGATGATGGCGAGGATGAGATGCTGCTAGCTGCTGGAGATGGGTCGCCTCTGTTTCGGCAGCTGTTCCACGGGATCAGAGTGTGATCCGGCACAGTCGTAGAAGTGATGGAGCTCCCTTGATCACTGATGCTCACTGTTACGTTGCCAACGCTCACCTATAATAATAAATAAAATGTTAAGTCAAGTCTATAAAAGAAAGGAAAAGAACTCGGAGACGAACCTGAATGTTTCCGGATGGATCCTGACCGGATTCAACTAATCCGACCGTTTGAGAGAGCGCCCAGATGTAGTTGTGAGCGAAACGGAGAGTCTCGATTTTCGTCAACTTAGTCTCTTCCGGAAAAGTGGGTAAGACGGTTCGGAGTCGATCCAGCGCGTGATTGAGCATGTGCATCCGATTGCGCTCCCGATCATTGGCTTTGACCCTTCGATTCCGCTTGATCTTCTGCACTTGAGTCGGGCTACGAGCCCTGACCCTCGACTTGCTGTACCTCTTCTTCCTCGTAGGTTCTTGCTGCTGAAGATCTCCGGCGGAATCGAGCGGAATCTTGTTATTAGTCCGCTTCCTTCCTGCAGAGTTTTGGATGAGACTGAACTGGGACATGGTTAAGATGATCCTGGCGGTTAGAAGTGAGGGCCGTAACTGAGCGAATGGACGCCACGCGACCTGGCCTTTAAACCTCGGCGGCCCTTTGGGGTCAGGTGGCCGGGCCCCACCAGCAGCTATTGAAAACTCCTCCTCTTACCAAAGGCTCCCTCCCTTTCTAGTGGGCGGAGTTGGACGATTACGGCTCTCTTTCTCTCTCCCTATCCAGCGATTGGCGACTGGGGGCAGAGGCATAACAAGAGCTGTCCGGATATGCATCAGAGGATATATACTTTTTTGATCAACTTGAGAAACACGATGAATAATCGTTTTTTGTTATGAAAAAATGGATTTGGCGTTATAGTAGTAGGGGTTATAGAAACAGTTTTTTCGACAAGGCCCTTATAATTTTTTTGTAGCACCCCCTTTCTCTCTTATATGATTTAGCCACTCGACTTTTTGGCTCTTTTCATTCTCTAGTGTAATGTAATAAGCCAAGCGTAATACAATTTGAATGGTGCACCTTATAGAGCGTACTGAAAGATGATTAATCAATCCTCTTTTTAAAAAAGAAGAATGGGGAGGCATGTTATCATATGATGAACTGGATTGAATTAGAAACAGATTATAATTTATGTAATAATAAAATGTGATGAAATAAAAGCAGCCATCTTATACTTCTCTCAAGTTTCAGTTCTATCGAATGGGGCAATCATGAAATGAAAAGAAGGGTTGAAGAATAATGAGGGAATTCGTAAAGTGTCGCACAGCACTCTCTTCCAGTAGAACTGGTTACTGTATAACTCTGTCGAATCCATACATTATAATATTCAAATGTCTCGCTATAAAAGAGGAACGAAGAGGGTAGCTACTGCTGAAGAGTCATTCAAGGCAGCTACAGTAAAAAAAAATGGCTCATTTGCATAAAACACGCAAGGGAGAACTTGTTGACTACTGATGAGTTCCGATAACAATAGTAGTTTAAAAGAAACGGACGTATATTTCTTGCAATCACTGCCAGATTGTTCAGTGAAGTTTATATAATGTACAAACTCTCAAGAATTCACTTGAAGATTCCAATCAAGGGATAAAGATTCCGGATGGTGATAGAAGCATCAATGATGGGCACAAATCCATGATGATGCCCCGTTACATACTTAAGTCGACCACTGCGCGCCGAACAAAATAAAAAAAAAGGGAGACCGACATATAGACTTATGTATACAGTTACCAGCTGAATGTGTCGATGCCGCTCAGGCCTATATATGTAAGAACCGGAGGCCACCTGTCACTTGTTGAGAGAGAGACCCCCTTACTGTGTTATCAAAGGGGAAAAAAGGACGTATGTGACACGGAGTAGAGCGCGTGCGCTATCCCAAACACTTGGTAGTGGGTGTAGTTTGTGTTGATCAAAACAATCACTTGCTGCTGATCGCACATTGTTTATTTAACAGCTCAACTCTTTCTACAAGTCTTGTCAACAAATGTATAAAAATAATATCAATAATTGTTGACATAATTTCAATTTTATTTGAATTAGAAATGAGATCGATTCATCATCATCGACAGCCTGTCAGTTTTGATTGAAGCAAAAGAACTCATCCATCGCGCCAGGAAAAAAATCCTATCGAGAGGGATCTCGACAGTTTCAACAACTATACGATCGATACAGTATATACATACTATATAATCACGCTCGGATGAATAGAAAGGCCTATTGGTATAACAAAGAACCAAAAAATAGAGTCAGCACCTGCGTACGTAGCGGTATATACTCTTTTTTAAGAGTGCCGCACCGGCGGCTCAAATTCGCATTGGCACGGGTTTCAAAATAGTCGGAGAAACCGCCAAAGAGGTGCACTCCATCATCTTTAAGTGAAAGGAAACAATATATATAAAGACAGTCCACCCTGCAGAGAGAATAATTGAAATATCTTCATGAAGAATGTTTGAAATTCTCACTTGTGTCTCATCCATCATCATTGGCATTTTTATGTACTATATGATCATTTCAAGGAGAATTAGTATGTTTATTGAATATAAAAATGCAGTGTACAATCGTAAACCTTTGCGGAACGAATGGCTGTACCCCTAAAATGCCCGGAATCGCCGGAAAACGGAGAGAGCAGGCGACACATAATGTTCACAGTCTATCAGCTACGCTTCACGCTCAATGTATAAACATCGCAGTCTATTTAGGGGGTAAATTACAATCTCAACAAACAAATATTTGTTTTGAAACACCCAAATGTAAACAAATCAACAGTTTAGAATGTTATTTAATCAGTCTGTTTATTTACTTTAATTTAAAGTGTCAACGCAATGCAATTTATAAAATGATTTCATTTAAAAAGGTGTCTAATTGTTATATTTATTTTTAAAAAAACTCTGAATTTTTTTCCCCATTTTAATCGATGCTATTCTTCAATCAGAACATCCCCTGCTCTTCTTTGTATAGCGGCTGTGGCGTCGACCCCCTCTCGACGTCGACGACGCGCGGCTGCGCCCGACTGATGCAGCAGAGGGGGCGCTTTTGATATTCGAAGCAGCGCACCATACATCTATCAGAGAGTGACTGACCCTCCCCTAGCTCTGGCTCTTTTGTCCAAGGGTGCGTCCCTATTGCTCTCTATTTGAATACCCTCGGAATCAGCAGGAGGTCTCTCTCTCTCTTCGACAGCACACAAATGTGAATCAAAAATATTTCGGGACGAGGGGGTGACGCAGAATACTTTTTATATTCCGTCCGCCAAAAAGTCCCCTCTCTCTCAAATGCAATTTGGGGTGCTGTACTACTGCACATCCAAGGGGGTTTATATACGTATATACGGTTATGTTATTGACGAAGATAAAACGCTTTGATCTTTTTACTTTTATTGGGTTAAAGGACAAGTCGCTCGTTCGGGTCCCTGCTGATGAAAATGACCGTTTTTCAATTTGTCTCTGACCATCGATTTATATTTATAATGGCGCACTATAGGGAACCGTTTTATATAAATCCAGGTGTGAACTAATGAAATTCAAGAATATATTACCATTTTAACAAATGTGTGACTTTAGAAAAAGCTAACCCTTTTGTCGCAAAAAAACTAAAAACCGCAGTGAGGGGGACCGTCCCCTTTCAGACACCTTCGGGATGAATAGCAACATTTTAGCAACATGTTTTTTTGCTATATGAAAGAAGAATACCCCAAATCCAGAGAGAAAAAAAAGTTGGGGGAGAGAGATGAAAATACACACCGAGATTCAACAATGGCATTATAGAGCTTGGCTGGGGTATTAGCACGCGTCTACAGCAAAGCATCATATATCAGGTTCCCTCCTCTTTTTTTGTGTGTTGCACGAGCGGAGGCATTATTTACACAAAAAAAATAATCATTAATCGGTGTTTGGATGAAACATCTGCCTTTGCGGGCTGCTGACTATTTATTCACGTTATCAACCGGTTAAATACGTAACCGATGAGTCACGCTCTAAGTTTTTAAAGAGGACACTTGAATTTTTCAAATTTGTCACGATTTTTCCTTTTTGTTAAAAAGAGTTAATATATGCGAATGTGTGTATAGGGGTGAATCAAATGATTAATGATATCGCTAGGGGCGCGATCAAAAGCAATTTTCAAACGGAAAATACTATAAAAAATAAATCACGCTAGTTTTTTTTTAGAATTAAATATTCATTGAATCATAGGGGGGAATAGTAAATTTTATTAAACTGGAATAGAAGACAAATAGCCCACTGGGGGATTATCTTTAACACATTTTGTGATGCCGACATGAAGAAGGGGAATAGAAAAAAAATAATAACCGTCAAGATCAGCTCGTAATTATATGGCAGATTTTCTTCTTAAGGATGCGCGGAGACCGCGCTCCGCTGAACATTTCATTCAAACTTGAATGACTTTCAAAGCTGTCGGTATGTTTTTTGTGTGTTAATAACATGAACCGGAGCAAGTAATTTCCTTCTTAATGTGCTAAATAAAGAAAACTCGACCGATTTTCTCAAAAGATGTTTCGCAGCAGGAGACCATCGCCCTTGAAAAAAAAACTAGCATATTGTCCGTTATATGTTTTTTGAGACCGTTGAAATAAAAATTGGATACCTATAAAAAATTTTAATAATAATGACTGAATTTTCGCCAACATTTTTCACAGATTATTTTAAAGGCCGTTGAAATGCAAAACCCGATATCTTTTTAAAAATTCCAATAAAATTGTAGAAATTGTAATAATAATGGCTGAATTTTCGCCAACATTTTTCACAAATTACACACAAAAGTAGAGCAGTGTAGCAGCTTAATCTGGGCAAATATTTGGGAAGATTTGACGCGCGGCGCTCACTGTGCAACAAAAAGAGCTTATATAATACAAGACCAGCAATGGAGCCGATGAAGCGTTCATGCGTTCATGACGTAATACGATCGGAAGTCGGATGAATAACAGCTCCTACTGCGGATTACAAACCAGAACGACCGGTTCTATTACCTTTTTTTCTTTGCTGCTGATCCTTCCAAAAGGGATGCTAATCAGGGATGCTGCTGTCTATTGTTATCGAAAAAGAATATCAGGTGAACAAGCGAAGACGGCAGGTTTCAGATGTAAAGAGAGGAATGTTTGTGTTATTATTGCGGTTTACTTGTGCGCGAATAGCTTGTAAAACACATTCCATCGCATGCCAGTCCGTTGGATAAAGATTATTCCAGGGATTATCCTCCATTACATTGGCGTTACGCCGGTAATTACGGTCACGTGTCTGAGCGCCGTTCGAATGAAGGGGTATACTTGTTGCATCATTCCAACAGTAGGCCTTTTGAAGTTTTCAATGTAGGTCGATATCAGAAATGTACTGTATTAGGAACAAAGGGTAATTACCAACACCTGGAAGTGGGATTTAGTGACAAATTTAAGCCTCTCAATTATGTGTAGTTCGGATGAGAGTCAATTTTGGTACTCTTTTGTCACTGGTGCGGTAGCATCGAATTTCATACTAGCTGTGACCGCTCAATCCGACACCTTTCTCTCTCCCTTGTTGAGAGCCCCCTTTACCGCCCGTCTCGATTCATTAAAAATGGACAAAGTGGTCACCGCTGCTGCTGGACACGGTTTCATTATTTACTTATGGTGATCGATCATAAGTTTCTCAGTTCTAGCTGCTCTGAAATTGTAGTAAACACAAAAAAGTATTGATGTATTGACCAATGTCTCTTGTTACCTACCAATTTTTAACTCTTCTTGTTTAGCGCATACAATCTTTCTAAAAAGTATAACATGGAATTCCCTAAATATCGCCTAGAAATAACATGATACTCATTTAAACATAATAATACATTTATGAGTAAAGAAATCTATTTCATAAATTTTCAAAATTGGAACTTAATTTTAGTCATATTTTTGTTCTTGACTCCTTTTGTTTTGTTGTAACTAATAAAGTAAAATAGTCCAAATAATGATTAAGATTCCTTTACGTATTTTTTATGAGAAAACTTTTCGTAATCATTTTAAGTTGCTAACAATAACTTGTAACATGTATTTATTCCATAATTACTATAAACAATAGCAAATTACCATATCTCTAAAACTAATCAATGTAATGAAAGGATTTCCTGTTGCTAATTTATGTGATTCATTAAACCCTTCTGTGCGAAAATCAGTGTAACGGATCATTCGGTCGGATGATGATTTCCGGAAAATGAGGGGGCTACTGCTTCAAAAGTATATCCTTTTTGGCAAGCTGCCATACAATATGGCAAGACCGTGATATTGGTGTGTGACACGCGCGTGCCGAGCACTTGGTCCCTTTAAAAACAGATTTAGTAGCATCAGCTATGTGTAGGCTAGTTTTGCACCTTTGGACACCATCTGTGTGCACTCTGCTGCCGCTCCAATTCGTCGTCGACCTCCCCTGAAGTTGATAATCCCCTCATTTCAGGTGTCGGTAAATCACTGAAACGCATATAATTTAAGCCTTTAAAGTGACAAATTCAATCCGATTTAAACGATTACTAGAAATAATATACCAAGGTTGAGTTTTTACTTTCACTATAACTTTATGGGAAAGAAAAAACTTCATTTTAGAAAAACAATAGAATTAAAGAAGAAATTGAGTAGACACGCGCCACTGAAAATGTCCAATCGTAAAATATACACAGAAGCGGTAATCTATAGCCCCCCATCTTTAAAACAGCAACAGCTGCGAAACAGGGCGCAAAACTCCCCCTTTTTTCAAATATCAATCGAGAAAAAAAAGAAGGAACAAAAACAATAAGCTATATCCGGTCAAAGTTAAATATAGACTCATCAATGGACAGGTAAATGAGTCGACCTCTTGGCTTCCACTTGGTAATAATTGAAAGGGAAGCCGCCGCCGCGTGCCTACCTGTTTAAGCATTGACACCTGTCTTTATATACGCCAAACCATTTCATTTACATAAAAAGAATGTAACTTGAGACGCCACTTATTGATTTTCTTTTGCTTGCTTATTTTGTACCATTTAAAACATCAAATTACGTATGTGATTATTAACGGTTACTTTTTTTAAGTTTCTAAAGCACGCCAACGCGATACTATTTATTTGTTTATTGATTATGTATTGATGGCCAGATGAGTGATGACGATAAGAACTGGTCAGCTCTAATGTTTCGAAAAAAGCAGATGGTATGGTTGACATCACCGAAAAGAAGGGGACCGATATGTATATATACATATCAATAAATATATCGTAGAGACACGTCGCGTTGGGGCTGGTCATAAAAACGGGGACGTCTACATGTTGATGAGAGAGGATGACAATCGGAGCGAGTGAGAGCCATAAAAACAAGGATCGGCGCAGCAGCACATTTTAATGACCCATCTTTTACTATACTATTGGGATGATCCCCATTATATGTGCCCTGCGTTTGATGATTATGTGGACAGTAAGGATTACGATTTCTTTCTCCAGGTGGTCCGGAAGAAAATTAATGATATTTTTTAAGTGAAAGTTTTTTAAGTAAACAAACTAAATTGTTCTTTGAAGCGATATAGGACGGCGTTACACTTTCTATCAATGGTAGTGCTCCGCCTATCACGACGACGCCAATGTAAACAAAAGTCATTCGTTTAGACGAGAATGGCGGGGGAGGACGCTGTGCTTCCTGTTTTAGCTGCTAGTTTAGCTGTAGCTTTAACCGTTTACTCTGTCAAGAAATGGATTCAAAAGCCTCCGAATCAAGTTCCAGGTACATTATTTTACATTCAAACTGTGATTGCATATCTTATTTTGTGTTATGCAGGTCCTTTGGGCTGGCCGATTATTGGGCATTTGCCGTACCTACTACCGCAAAAATTACCTGGTTTTATGAAGCAAATGATTGATAAATACGGGCCGATTTTCAAACTAAAATTGGGATACTGGGATGCCATCATGATAACTGATTATCGACTCATGAAAAAGGCTTTCCAGAATCCGGATTTCTCATTCAGACCTAGAATCTACTTGTTTGAGCTCGTCAGTCACGGCAATCACGGTATATATTTTCTTTCTTTTATGAAGAAATCAGAAGCTAATTTTTAGATGAAAGGTATTGGAAGTTCCTATGGAGAAGTGTGGCAAGAACAACGTCGCTTCGCACTTCGACATTTGCGTGATTTAGGCATGGGAAAATCTAGCATGGAGCCCCACATCCGTCAGGAAGCTCTCGAAATGATCGAGTCACTCAAGAAAACTGTTGGAGAGCCGATTGATTTTCGGTTCAATTTGAATGTGGCCGTCACCAACATTATCTGGGCTCTCGTTGCAGGTAGTTTAAGAAATAAATCTTATCTAAAGATTCATGCAATACGTTTATAATTAAATAGGAAAGAGGATGGCTCATGATGATCCAGTCTTTTTAAACTTTATGGCGACTCAGCGCCGAAATATGGAACTTGGCGCTACCATGGGCATCGTGGGATTCATTCCTTGGCTCAAGGATCTCCTTCCTCGGTCTTGGCTAGGAGTGGATCTGATTGAGAACTCATTAGCCGATATTGAAAAATTCTTCGAGGTTCCCCTAATTATTAATTATATATAATATAATAATAATATAAAACTAATACTATTGTTTTCAAAAGAACGTTATCAAAGAACACAAGGAGACTTTCAATGCGGACGACTTACGGGATTATACGGACCATTTCATCGCAGAACAAAAGCTGCAAGGAGAGAAATCGACCTTTACCGGTTTTAGAATTTAAATATGAAACTGGTAATTGAGAAATTCATGAGTTATGTAGATTTGCAGATGGTGGTTACCATGGGAGATTTCTTTGTAGCCGGCGGTGAGACCACTTCGACCACGTTACGATGGGCTATCTTATTGATAAGCTATTTCCCTGAAGTTCAGAAGAAATTACAGGAAGAAATTGATTCAGTTGTTGGGCGTGAACGACTACCCAGTCTCGACGACCGGGAAAAGTGAGCTGTTTATCGGTAAAAAATAGTTGATTGTAATAATAATCCATCTAATTGGTTGTATAGGATGCCATATATTGAAGCAGTTATTCAAGAAGTTCAACGTTTTTCCGATATTACATCATTGGGTATCATGCACGCTACTGGGCCCGATGTCCAATTTGAAGGATTTGATATTCCGAAGGTATTATACTATGATTTTTAGTCAATACTCTTAATGTAATTCATTTTGAAAATAAATTTGTAGAACACAATGGTAATGGGATATGTTGGCGAATGTCATCGAAACCCTAAATACTGGGCCAAACCAAACGAATTCTATCCTGAACATTTTCTTGATGACAACGGTCAGTTGAAGAAACATCTTGAAGGATTTCTACCCTTCTCTATAGGTAAATAGTATTTAGTTTTGAACAATGCATAGTTAACCGCGGATTATATTAATTTCTTATACAGGCCGGCGACAATGCATTGGAGAAAACCTAGCTCGAGCAGAGCTCTTCATATTCATTGCTTTCTTTTTCCAGACCTTCAATTTCTCCTTATGTCAGAATGATCCTAAGCCTTCGCTTGATGTAGACTCGAAGAGTGGGATCGTGCGATATCCTTCCCCATATAAAGTCATTATGGAATTACGTTAACTATGCCCTTCCACCAAAGAGACTAAATATATATAGCAACTAAAAAAACCTATCGATCAACAAGATATTTTCTATTTTAATTAAGGATTCAAGTGTCCCCAAAAATGTGTGTACAAAAAGTTTTATGCAATTTTATCGATATTACTTTGATACGCTCAATAAATGATCGTGCGTGTGCCTACGGATAAATATTGGTTACTGTCACTGGTTTCCCTATTTTCAAGTGTTGGTAAGTTTCGGCATCATTTGTTTCGTTTTCACTTTAATTGGGCTTTAGTTTCAACGTTAACTAATCACGTTAAATACACAAAACTATAACTTGGCTACTTCACATTAAAAGAGAGATTTACTAATTTTATTGCAAATCTATTTGAAACAGCAAGACGTTGGCCTTACCGAGCTCCAATATTGGTTGCAATATTTCCACATCGGATTTTTAAAAACCATTGCTTCTTCATTGGTTACGACACATGGCCTCGCGGAACTTTTCAAACGTCCGCGTTCTTTCTAGTGCCTCTTTCTGACGGCCGGTAGGTGGCAGAAGCTGCTTAATCGCTAAAAAGAAAAGCTTTTAAGCCAGCAGACGAAATCTGCCCCATGTGGCAGTGTGAATGTTTTTGGTTTTTGATTTTACGTCTATGATCCAAGAAAATTTGAATTCATTTCCTGATTCATTCATTAATTAGTAAGTTTCGTGTGCGTGATTGTGCGAAAAAAATGGAAAAAGGATGGAATAAACTGAGTGTTAGTTTGAGTGAACCAATTCTCAAAACACTAAAGGAACTTGACTTTAAAGAAACTACACCAGTTCAGGTACTCTCTTCTTCTCTTTTAAAACAAAGATACAAGCTGTCATCCATCCTTATAATAATAATTATAAATTTTTCTATAGGCTGCTTGCATTCCATTGCTTCTCCAAAAGAAAGATGTTTGTGCTGAAGCTGTAACAGGTTCTGGAAAGACTCTTGCCTTTCTTATTCCTATTCTTGAGATCCTGCTCCATCGGTCCACACCACTCAAGAAGCATGAAGTTGGGGCACTCATCATCTCTCCTACACGAGAACTTGCATCACAGATAGATGAAGTCCTCACTAAATTTCTTGAAAACATCCCACAGCTGACCCACTTGGTTTTGATTGGTGGTGCAAGCACAATTGCACAAGATATCAAAGAATATACAAGCAAAGGTGCTCACATCATTGTCACAACTCCAGGAAGATTTATGGATCTGTTGACTAGGCAAGGTGACAAAATCAATCTTGCTGGAGGACTGAAAGCTTTGGTAATACTCTTTCTCTATATTTCCTATTTCTTTGATTTAAAACTTAACATTTTTTTTTGTTCCAGGAAATCCTCATCTTGGATGAAGCTGACAGACTGCTAGACCTGGGCTTCCATACCACATTAAACACCATTTTAGGATTTCTCCCTAAGCAAAGACGGACAGGTCTCTTTTCCGCCACACAGACTCGTGAAGTAGAGAATCTTGCCAGAGCCGGACTGAGAAATCCTGTAGCAGTAACTGTGAAAGAAAAGGTATTTTTAACAACTAAAGTATAATAATAATCTTTGACTGATTACACGATTCCTTTGTATCATCAGAATATAGGTCAGGATGATGCGCGTACACCTGTTACTCTGGATAACTACTACGCTATCTGCGGAGGTGATCAGAAGCTCTCGGCTTTGATATCGGTCGTCAAATCAAAAATCCCTGGCAAATTCATGGTGTTCATGTCAACCTGTGCTGCTGTTGAATATTTCTCTCTTCTCCTCAAAGAGTAAATTATCTTTAAAATTAACTCTATAATAAGAAATCAACATTCTTTTACCTAACCTAGGTTTCTACCTGAGGTAACGGTTATGAGTATTCACGGAAAGATGAAACAGCACCGCTTTCAAATTTTCGACAAGTTTCGCAAACTTGAGACTTCGGGGCTGCTTGTGTGCACGGATGTGATGGCTCGCGGAATCGATATCGCTGACGTGGATTGGGTCTTTCAATTTGATCCACCATCCAATGCCGCTGCTTTTGTTCACCGATGCGGTCGAACGGCCAGGATTGGCAATCGAGGAACCGCCCTAGTTTTCCTTCAACCGAATGAGGAAACTTACGTTCATTTCATCGATATTAACCAGAAGGTGAGTTGTTGTTGAGGTAGTGCGGGAAAAAGTTTCCGCCCATCATCCATCAATGTCACCTTTTTTCTTTCTTATCGAGATGTTGGTTTCTTTTATACATTTTTTGCGTGCGCAAAATATTTTTTTTTCTCATTTCAATATTCGTGTTTTATGTTTTGATTTACTTTGTATATTATACATAGGTAAAACTAAAGCCCATGGAACTTGCACTCGAGTTGCCCGACTATTTATCCTCGATAAGGGAAATGCAGCTAAGCGACCGCGCCTTAATGGACAAGGCAGCTCGTGCCTTTGTGTCCTATATCCACTCTTATTCGAAGCACGAATGCAACGTATTGTTGCGAGTTAAAGGTTCGTAACGCATGAAAGACGTAAAGCACGCAATGTAACTCCTTTTTCCCTTCTTGATACATGGCGTGATTTCACGTTTGTTTACATTGTCTCGGTTCCTGTTGTTGATAGATTTGGACTTTGGTCGATTGGCAATCGGCTTCGGACTCCTCACCATGCCAAAAATGCCTGAATTGAAAGGGAGGAAGACGGACTCTTTCAAGCCTATGGAAGTCGATCTCAATTCCATAGCCTACAAGTAATTTACAGTATAACTTTTGTTTTGTAAATTGGAAAATACATTGTCAATCCTTATTTTGGCAGGGACAAGATACGTGAAAAGATCCGTCAGGAGAAGTTGTCCGTCTATCGTGAGACTGGAGTTTGGCCCACTTCGAAAGCCGGTGCGGCCCCTAACAAGAAGAAGGAGGCCTGGTCCGAGAAGAAGGATCAGAAAAATCGTAGGAAGGAGAAGAGGCTCGTTAAAATGGAGCAAAGGGAGAAGCGCAATAAGAAGAAAAGGGCTGCCGCTATTGACGATGAGGATTGGGACGAACTGGCCCGCGACGCCCGCCTACTCAAAAAGTTAAAAAGGGGCAAGGTAAGGCGCATTACGCTACTGTACTCTTACATCACCCCTGTCTCTCTCAAGGGAATGCAGGCTAGGAATTAGATTACTCTATACTCTACTCCTTTCTGTTGGGTTACCTAGCAACCCCCCTTGACGGACCCTGTGATATAAAGCAGGGAACTAACTCAATACTTGATTGTCCAATTGAATAAAGCGGAGCAACTCTCCTTGCTTTGCCTGAATAATGAACAATGTTTCTTGTTTTCAATGTTGTTATGCATTTTGTATTGATATTTTTTGTTTCTGCTTCCACCAGATATCGGAGGCTGCGCTCGATAGGCAGATGGAAAGCAACGGTGCCGTCATCCAACAAAGCGACGACACTCCCAAATAAATATGGACATGTTTAAATAAAATCGATAAAAAAAAAAGAAACATACATGATACAATTCAAAACAGTTTATATAGAAAACATTTTAAAAATGGAGGGAAAGAGATACAGTTTTATCTGACTTGAATGGGATATGCTCGGTTCACTCTCTTGATACTCAAGTCGTGAGTCCACTGTTTGAATAGATTTCGCCAACTGTTGAGCCACAGAAGACAGGAAGCGATGAGGAGGACCCAACCGAGGAGCAGGTACAGGTGGAAAGTGGATCGCCACCAGTAGCTAACGAGTGGTGGCGGCGGGCTGATGAGCATCAGCGAAGTTAACGGAAGGACGAAACTGGAAGCGATGCTTAAATCCGCCCAAAGACCGAAGACGACGCTGCCCATCACCGGGTACAAAACGGTGAAGACTGTCGCTACCCATGGAGTCGCTTGGTGCGGGCCATCTCCCTGTAGAAGGCTCTTTTTGTGGACCATACTGACGCCCGGTATAGGCATATTTCCTAATTCTGTCGTATGCGGCTGAATAGTCCAAATCGGACGGATGGCGGAAGGATCTTCCAAGTCTTCTTCATCCAGTTTTGGGTAAGGCTGGACGAGGCTACCGTTCCCTTCTGTCCGCCGGATGGGTCCGTTTCCGTTCTGCTGGATCATGGTGGGAGATCCACCGTTTTGTAAGACTTTAGGTGGAACTGGGAAGAGTTGGCTGCCGGATTGGAGTGAGACAACGTCTGGATAGCGTCTGGATAAGTTCCACCTGAATTGTTCGATCATTGCTGAAAGGGTGTCGGCCCACTTGGCACCCATGTCGAGCAAGAGGAGCCACATGAAAGGCATGCCGATCATCACGCACGGGATACTTAAAAGGAAGGACCACTCTGTTTTCGGGACATCTGTTCCGAAACCTGTAGTGTTGAGATAAAGAATATATAGGTTAATAAAAATATATATTACCACTACCATTTTATAAGAAATTGTATTTTAAGAGTTCACGTCATGGAAGCTCATTCTTTAATAGTTTTTCAACATACAGACATGTTCATCCATCTGCGTGACCTACAAAATATATAAAAGACTACGTGATAGAAAAAGAAAAGTTTAAAACAAAACACGGAAAAAAGGAGCGTGAGTCTTTTCAAGGAATAGTTCTCCCATAGGGCTAACTTTTTATTCTTCTTCTTCTTTCTATGCGAATGTCTCCATGCACGCAGGGAGCCCAAGAATTTAAACGTGCCTTATATTATTCGGTTCCGTTCTCCTCTTTTTCAGTAAAGGGGAGAACGAAAGAAAGAAGCTAATGGCCTCTACGTGACACGACCCATCAATACAGCAGCAGCACCCCCTCTAGTACGGAATGCGATCGTAAAAAATGAGAGAGCAGCTAGGGAAAAAAGAAGGGAGGCAAGTTATCGACGTGGTATTACGCGGGTATTTACGACAGCTGTCAATCGGTCGGTAATTAACCACTGCTTCTGGGGGGCAGTGAGGAGAAGAAGCTCATCCCGCCAAAAAACTTTGTGGTCCGTGCAGGATCGAATCGATAGCAGGGGGTGCATCACGCCAAAAAAGCGAACTAGAAGAGGGGGAAATCCTGATTAACGACGAGGCTTTAACAATGGACTGCTCTGCGCCTCCTCTTCTCCGCAACACTACCAAGTGACGATGACAAACAACTGAGACACAATGGAAGAGAGGAGCTTCCAGCAGTTTCCAATACGGAGACTTACTTGCGCTCCTCGAGTGTATCGTTGAACCCAGAGAGAGCTTTATACTGTCACGCGATTTTTATCCATAAAAAGAAGCCTATGTGTCGACGCTGGAATATATTGCATAATAACAGCAGGGTATGTAACCCTTTCATGAATGCATCTATGTTGTAACAGCTACTTGTTTTTTTGTTTGTTTGTTTGTTTAAAAGTAAAATAATAAATAATAGGTATCGTGCTGGGAGCGCATCTATAAAGTTGCTAACCGGCAGGATTCCCGCGTGGGTATCTTTTTCTTGTCAACAATACGTGAGCAAAGCCGCCGGAAGGGTGCGGACACGGACATCAATCATCGCGCAGTATAAACAAGTAAAAAAGAAAGAAAAAATTGCAACAGCAAGTTCATTAAGGATGTATATATCACACCTATACTATAACGTTAGTGGATAGGGCTCGAAAAGAAAATCTAAAGCTCAGTAGCGCTGTGTATCGATCGGGACAACAACTGGACAAATTCAATACCAGTATATGTTATTATGCATTGAAGAGGATCACGCAAGGTACTTTAAAATAAAACCTGCAGCTTGCAAAAGGGAAATCTGTATAGTATTTTGATTAAAGTCGGCGAATAAGAGGATTTCAAGGAATGTAGTATATAAAGTTAATAGTAAACATCTGTCGTAATCTTGAAGAGATTTCCTCATTTTGTCCCGACATAATCCTCTTATACCGGGTCTGTGTTGACACATAGTCTTGTACATTATTTGCTCTACAGTATATAAAACTTCGGTCATCATCATTAAAAGTAAAAAGAAAAAAAGCTGCTGCTGTGCTCAACATTTTATGACAGTATAATAATAATATTATCACCTTGTCCTGTAACGAGTTGAAGTGAGAAGAGGAAAAAGTCGAGGTAGTCCCATTTGTAAAAAGAGCGACTGTGTGCCGTACTAGAATAGCCTCGCTGAGTGGCATTGTTGAGCGAATTTTCAAACTTGATGAAATAGTCGTCTATCTTCCGGCGCCAGGCCATCTCGTAAGGAAACACTTGACGCAATTCAGTTGCAAGAGAGACGACCAACTCGTTCCGGTTGGCCATCACATCGTTGACTAACCGAACGTCTGGTCCTTGTTCCAGAAGTTGGAAAAGAGCTGCATTTCCACTGATCCAGCTGGCCAGGAAAACGACGATACCGAACTGAGAGAAGACCATAGAGAGTATCCGCCGGATCCACAGTGGGTGGTAAAAGCTATCCAGTACACTATTATTTCCGGATGGTGAACGATAGTAACCGGAAGGAGTTATGCTAGCACTTGGCCATGCCGGCCATCGTTTCAGTCTCAATTTATAGGCAGTGGAAGCTGTCTGGACGGCTTTAGAGACGGTCACGATAGTAGGTGTGTTGGATCCGCGGGAAAATGTGGAAGAAAACCTGACAGCCTTCCACGTTTTTGACGGGATATCTTTGGAGATCATCTTCAAATCAGATGCAGGGCTTTCCGAAGCCATCTTGCCCAGCCTCTGCATCTGCTGCATTGTTGCGGAAACGGACGCCGTCCCCGAGGAAGAGGACGAGGCCGTGGCAGCACTCGGCCTTATCCCTCTCCTATTCTGTTGCTCCATTAAGCTTTCTGCCAAAGCCGTCGGTATGGAAGCATAAAATCTGGCTACACCTTCGGCACGATGAATGAACGTCTTTTCTTCGAAATGTGTAGAGTTATTTCTATTATTATTATTAATCAATCGAGGGATCCTGCTTGGAGTAATAGGAAGCTCTTCTTTCGTTTTAAAGCAGAGTTCGTGTCTAGGATGAAGTATACCGGGCACCTGTCTTTTATGACTATTAAAAATCGATTCTTGGTAATGAAGTGGAACTAGGGCTCCGGGATGTACCGGTCGAAGGAACACGTCAAAGAGCATCCCAACTTGTGCGGGAACCGATAGCGATTCCGCTCACTATCACTCCTTCCACTCGCATCTTATAGGAGCAGCAGGCGTTGTTTTTGTCGGTATCCATTGTCTCACACCTGCGTCCAGTGCACTTGGTTAGAACAGGTATACTGGCCGTTATATATACAGCAGGAACCCATAGGGAGGGAATTTCATCCAGAAGGATTGTTTGAACTGCGCAAGGAACAGCAGCAGCAGAGCTCACCGGTAAGGAGCAGCGAAACGCATATAACTTATTGTTTAATCGATGGCACATATATACTACACACACATAACACACACATACAGAGGGAGAAAAAAACAGCACACGCGTGAGTTACAATTCTGTATAGATATCCTCCTAGTAGTATCCCACTTCTTTTATATGAACTTGCATGGTCTACTGTAGTCAGCTGCTCTCAATGATTTATTGGAATTGAAAAACGCCCTAACATGCGGTGTATACAGCAGCGGGAAAAGAAGAAGACTTGTATATGTTTTTATTTATCGGTAGAGTAGAGAGGATCTCTATTTCCGCGAGTGCATCATCAGCTATGCGAGTTATATGAATGAGAAGTTTTCCGACATCACGCAGCTGCTCATTCTCCCCAGAGAGCTAGACGCGGCCGTAGTCTACTCTCACAAAATCATCATCTAAATGGATCAGTTCCCGGATGTTTAGAGCAGAAAAAAACATGCAATTTTTTCAGCCATATTTCATACCTTGTAATAGGTGTTTATTAAAGGCATAACTTATGAACGCAAGCTATACTACATACTCAACCTTTATTATATGAGCAAGACGTAAACAAAACTTTTTTCTTCCTTTCCTTTCTCACGTGTGCTGTTTTAAACTTTTTTTTTTTTTTAGAAAGACTTTTTATCATTGAAAGTCCTGTACACGAAAGGATTAACTTGTGACCAAGCAGCTGTCGAATTCAACATATAAAATCAATTTCAAAAAAAGTTTTTACTTCTTCTTTTCCAGAATTGTTGTTGTCCTGGAAACGTATAATAAACCACTATTTTTTCGACTTTCAAGCTACACACATATCGATTGCAGCATGACTCTTTGAAAACTGCACGATGTTGTACGTCTATAATAAAAAAAAAAAACTCTGCGCTCCCAGCCGCTTAATGGAGATTTATATTGCTGTTGAGGGTCCGTCCGCATACTTTTATTTTTATACATATAAAAACTGGTAGGGCTCCTGCTTTACTTTTACTATTATTGTGCGCGCCTGCGATCCTGTTGATTCCCGCCTATGCGCGTATAAAAATCCTTTACCGCACGATCCCCCTTTTTTATTCCTGTGCGAGAGGAATGTATAAAAGGACAGGGGGAGGCTGTGCGGATACAGAGAGGGAGCTAACAGTGTGAGGTCCGTCAGTTGTTCCACAGCCATCAACTGAGCTGCTTGAATCGATCCTGCTGCTCCGTTTCAAATATTCTTATTTGAACAGAGTCCTCTCCTTGTGTTTTTTTTTTCTATAATAATTATTAGATGACGTCACAAGTTGCGTGACGGATATGAAGTGACAGCCGGTGAGCCTCGGGATTCTCTTGTTTCCTACGCACGGATCCCGATTCATCATATCGCGCGTCGGTGCCCAGCGTGTCTAATAAATGGGATCCTGGTTCACACGATGGTTCTGCTGCGAGAGCGGTTGGCGCAATCTTAGGTAGTATTTTCAGAGAACGTACTCATCAATCCTTCTACAAAAATCGATCCTAGCTATTGTTTGCAAAAAAATAATCTCTCAATCTTGACGTGTACCGAAAAAAAAACTCGAGTTAAATCAAGTTGTACAGTCCCATCATATGAATAAAGATTCTTTATTTATTTATTTTTTCTCGGCGCCCATAAGGCAAGCCGACGATGGATCTATGAGCAGCTTAAAATGGGAGTGTTAATACTACTATGCTTACCTTTTAATTAAAACCTACTCCTTCGAGGTAAAAAATAAGTGAATACGTCACGCGTGCTGCACAACGTAATACGAAATCTGTTTAGGATTTAATTAAATTAATTCTATTATTAGACAAAGTAAATTAAATTAGTACATTTGGAGAGAATAATGGGAAACACATGGTCGGACACTGAATGATTAATCAACTGTGCAGCAATTACCAAGTAAAAAAAAAAAGAGTTTTGTTATTGTATTCTTATTTACTCGTTAAGCATCAATTTATTTTCTTATATAACGGTGTGACCCTTCCACCTGTTGAATCCATTTAAAACCTTAAAGATGTACAGCAGAATCCTGCTGCGATGATGAGAAAGAGAACATCTGCCCCAGTTCCTACGTATTTAAAATCCACCCATTAGAAAATAAAATGGGTCGCTGCTGCTAGATGATGAAACTCCATTTTGTTGCCCGCCTACTCCCGCCGTTTCCCGCGCATATAAAACGAGAGAAAAAACGCCTACTCACATCCATAATTCACGTTGCTTGCGTTATTTTTCAGCAAGTATAATTCGGCGTCGGTAGCATCTGGCAGTGCCACTGAGGACGACGCTCTGATTGGGGTAATCACCATTACCACGTATCATTCGCACTTGTGTGTGTGTGGATCGACCCTTATAAGAGAGAAAATAACAGTTTGTGTACATTTTTTTCTGTTGTGCTCACGCAGCAGGCTTCTTCTTCAGGGAGATCCGATTCCAAGGATAACCACGGGTATAGTATGATAATAATAACCTAAAAAAAATTGATCCTGGGCCTCTCCCGCAGTTACGTACAATATCACCTCGATTTACGATCGCTTATTTTCTAGAGGGATCGCCTTTTTATCACGAGGAAGAATCAAGGTAGGTATTTTTTTTTTATTGCAATCCAATACAAAGTGTGAATCTGATGACATTATATAATAGTACGTGAAAGGATGCTGGAATATGGGGATTCCTATCATCGATCCTCATCTCGTCATGCAGCAGGAGCCATCCTCATCATCGGATTACATAGAGCAGGAACCTCCTCCTCCTCCTGCTACTCAACAGAGACAGCAGCTGCTCCCACAGCTGGCCAGAATCCTGGTCAACAAGAACATCTTTCACTGGAATCATTACCTAAATCGAGGGAGCACTCCGCCCTCTTCCATCGATCTAGAATGGGAGCATGAAGGTATATAAATATAAACGCCTCGGATAAATTTGAATAGCACAGTTATACAGATCCTTTCAAAGTCCATAAATCCCTCTCTTAAATGTAATCCAGTAGTAGAGTGGATTGAATAGAAAATTTATATGTTTTTTCATCAATAGTTGGGATGCTGCCACCGTTAGTGCCGGACGATAGTGGCGGATTCGAACTTGACTTTGAAGACGAAGAAGAAGAGTGTGAAAAAGCGGGTGATGGAAGAGCGAGTCCCAGTGATTCCGCTATTCACAGATCTCCTTCGCCTTCTTCTTTGTGCCACTCTCTAGAGTGGGATTCCAATGAGTTCGTTATCCAGGATCAGCCGGTGCATCAAGGACGTCTCGCTGTCATCAGCTAAAAAGGATCCCTCGTCGGCTAGCTGCTCTTATGAAATTAAGGGGATCAATACTATTTCCATTTCAAGGAGGACTTTTCTTCTTTTTAAAAAGAACCAAAACAGCTCGCGTATCGATCCTGGAACAACAACAAAAAGAAACTACTAGATGGCGACACGAAGCGCTAAAAAAAGAGAAAGCACAAAAGAAGTTTAGAGGAGCAAAAAACACGGACGCCTTATGCTCATCATCACATAATCAAGCGTTTTCATTTTATATGTTTGTCTTTCGTTAAACTATGAGGAAATGAGCCTGTCCTATTTTGAAGGATATGAGCGCCGGGGCGCGAAGCACGACGAGCTGCCGTATCGCATCTGGGCGCTCCCTCCGGCAGCTGATTGCGTATTCACGGGCACGCGTCTCATGATGAAGGACGGTAATGTCGACCGCTATATATATATATACATATTTCTATATATATGTGTGCACGTCGGACGGAGAGATAAAAAAAAGAAGGCTTTCAAGTGTTTATCTATTCCATCAGACGTTGAATAAACTTTGTGGAGCGCTTCCGCCGCTCTTTAAAAAAAAAATTCTATTACATTTAATGTTATGAAACAAGATGTACCGTACCCTATTAATAAATCTTAATGGATTTCAAATGGATGCCAATTTGATTGCCATTTGATGGATTCCCTGCGAGAACCATTAGGACGATTAGCTATTAAACAGTAATCTATGAGAAATGAATGTATACATCGAGTCTGAGAGAATAATAATCTTTTTTGGAAAAAAAAGGGGCTCAGACAAAGAGCAATTTTCCCGAGTGCGTTGAGGAGTTATCTGAAATTATTACACTATACGGGTATATTAAGGGTTCCCGTGAGGTTCTGATCAATTTGGCATAGAGTATTTTTGCACTTGGATATTTCTTCGTGCATTATGGATTTCTAACAAGTTTTTATACTCTTTTAAAGAAACTTGGATCTCCGAGAAATTTTCTACTCATAATTTTGTGGTTAGTTAATGTCTAATCGATTATGCTGCATGTATAATTGAAAACTAAGCAGGTGAGAGCTTGACACAGGTAATCAATTGACGTAGAAAGTGATAGGTTGTGCTCAGGTTTAAACAAGAATTTGAATGATTACGTCATTGTCTCAAGTCTGCCAAGTTTTCTCATTTTTGTTGTAAGAATGAATTGCGTAATGGACGCGTTCACTTTTCGGGATTCCCCAAAGGTATACTATATCGCAACGTGACCGCACCTCTTATGCACTTTTTAAGGAAGTTATGAAATCATTAATACATAATAAAAAGAGTACTTGAAACTGAAAACTCTTCACACTTTCGAAAGTTAACTTAACGATGGTCGCGTGCTGGTAATAGTTTTAAATTACAAATTAGCCATCACATTTTCACATGTTCTTTTTACGACTGGGAAATAATGTTTTCAAAAAAAGTAAAGAGTTTCAATTGCGGGTTTCAATCCGCACCCAAAAAATGTTCCCAAACAGCTCCTTCCTTTCCGCACTGTGAACGCGACTTTCACGGATTCTAATGAATGCTTCCTCATCTTCAAAAACTGTCCTAAAAAACATAAAACTAATTGGAGTAGATACAGATGGCAAAAAGTGAGAAAGCGTCGACTGTCAGTCGCTATATACCTGTAAAATGCTGTGCCTTACTCAGCCTGATTGGCACGGATTCCTCTTTTTAAAAACATAAAAGAAAGGCGGAAGAGATGACAAAATACTCAGACTAATCTCAAACCTCACGTATGCCCTCTTTACCTCTTTTTTTCTCCCTTCCGTCCTGATTTTATCGTACATATCTGTGTCTTAAGAACAGAACCGTGTCAAACGTGCGGCTGCACTACTTTTCAATAATAATAACATCATTTATGGCTGGCCACAAGTTTTATTGATCAATCTCGATGGTAAAATATTTACATTTTAGTATTGTCAGAAAAGAAAAGTAAAAAAAAAAAAGAACACAAGTTATATAAGTCGATATGAAGAATCAGCGACGATAGATGCCTTCGAGTGGTGTAAATTTATTGTAGGTATACAGCTCAGAACCGCCATAGCCGTAGTACAAATGGCCATTGCCAGTGGAGTCGTAGTATGGATAACGATAAGGCGGTCTAATAAACAAATAAAATGTAAATGTTATTGCACTAATTAACAGAAAAAGCAATACAAATTTTATTATTACCTCTGATAGTAAGGAAATGGCACCTTGGATGCAGCGTCCGTCGAGTCCAGCACGAGCAACAATAACACAATGGCTAAAAGTGGCAGTAAAGCCAACACCTGTCATACGCAATTACCCGTATAAAAACAGGTAGAGAAATCGAATATTGTTAAGTTGCTTTCTCCTCTGCATCTTCTTTTTTGGCGCGAAAGTTGTTTACTGAATGACTTACCATCCGTTGAGTATACATCATTGTTTTCAAGGGCGAAATTAGTTCTGCAGTACGCCAGGTGTGCTTCTGATGAGACCAGGTAAGCGTGTGCGGTTCAGTCGACTAGCACCACTGAAGTATATGCAGTTACCGGCGGGCTCTATTTTTCAGTGTTGAGAGGGGGAGGAGGCTTTCACTGGCGGGCAAGGAGAAAGTTTTCTTCCCTCCCCCGTCACTCTCCTCTTCTTGTTTTCGTTTGATAGCTTCCTAAGCTGCCAGATCTTTTTTTTCTTTCTTCGTTTGAATTTATGATATGATCCATTTTGGTACGAGACACCAATAGAAGGCATTCTTATTTGTTGCATCCTTTCTCTTTGCATATTGTTTGTAAACGAGTGTAGTGTGAATTGGATGCCATAACAGTTATTGGGATAATCCCAATGCCTCTACCATAACCATAAGTCGTTATTTTTACGGAAGGGAAAGCAGTGCATACATTCATATTATAATTACAATAAAATAATATTTTGCGCTTTATATAAAATGACATAAAACGCGAGCAGTGGCACATGTTTTCTCCAGAGATGAAATAATTTTAGTTTTTTATGTTAATTAATGAATTCTTCGTCGTATTAATTTCTGATGTATCGACGAGATGCTGGAACTGGCAGTTCGTAGGATCGGAGATTTCCCGTTCCAAAGTAGGCGACCAAATTGGCCCCACGGGGTCCGTTGGCACGCTGGAAAGCCGGTGATAGACGAGCACCTCTATGAGGATCCACTGGGAACTGCCTCTCAGCAGTCAAATATGGTGTCCCTAAATCATTTTTCATTTTAATCATCTCCAAAATATTACTGGCACAGAAGCAAATGTATTGTACCAAATATGATATCCCTTGTCGGTTCCGAATGAGGTATCAGGTTAGCCAGCAGCACCAAAATAGCCATCATTACCTGTTGAATAATAATGAAATAGGGACCAAATCAAGACACTCTCGCTCTTAAATCACGATTAAAGGAAATAGAAAGTTGCATGCATAACTATTCAAGTTCAATATTTTGAACTTACCCAAGAGGTATTCATGATTTTATATCCGATGTAGTAATTTCAAGATAGTCAAAAAATAAAGTTACAATCTTTAAACACTGTTGAGTTGACGAGAAACGATGGGGCAGTGAGAGCGGATCCAAAGTTATCCCCTCGGTATATACACTATTACACGGCCGGCTGATCCAGCTCCGCCCACTGCTCGCTTTGTTATAAAGGACTTTCTACCGGCTCGCTCATCCTGTGCCGCTGACCTCCACGTTAAAAATGAATTTCGGGAAGCCCCATCATCCGTTGGAGAAAACGGTGCGCGATTGAAACATCTGGACGCCCAATTACGGCCAATTTTTTTTGGTACACCTGCGACATCCGCGTGCGGCCCGTTTCTTGTTTGTTTTCCCGCTGGCTCAACGGCGTCCTTGAAAGAGAATCCACTTTCGCTTTAGATACACACGTTTGGTTTCACTTTTCTTTTTCCAGCATAAGAGACGGGAAGAGAGAGCTGAGACTCATCCAGGTAGTATGCATAGTATACACCTGCTGATAAGGAGTGATGGACTTGGCCTACTTTTTCTTCTCGGGCGTTCCTATCCACGGGCGCTAATAGCTTTCCTAATTTTGCACAACTTGTATTTTGGCTGTTAAGTAATTCTTTAAAAGCTTCGGGTTTTTTTTTCAATTTAGTATGCACGGAAATGGAAAGTGAAGAGAAAAGAAAGTTTTGCAATATGTCGATGACTCCACTGATGTCCAAAAAATAATTAAGGTAATCCAATCTTCTTATGAAACGAAATCCTTGAGTCCTTTTTTTATTTGTGGCCCAATTATAGTTTAAAAAGATGAAAAAAAGGGAAAAGAGAGCGGCTTACGTGACTGGTCGGTCGTCGACAGGCTCTTCAGCAGCAGGTAGATTTTATTTATCTTATTATTCAAAGATTTGTTTTTGTTTTTCTCTTTTTGGAAAAACAATTGCTTTATAAGGAGGGGAGTCTTCCTCTTGACCCCAATTTGATTTCTTTCGGCATTTCATTGATTATACAAAGTCAGAAACGTGGAAAAATGTTTGAAACCTGAGAATATACTTTCACCTTTTTAATAAATGATAATTTATTTTCAAAATAAACAACAGGTGATGGTGAAAATCGCCTTAGAAACTCATCTTTAACGGATGCTATATAATAATATATTCCGTCATTTCAAATTCGCATAACTCGAACGAGCAGTGATTGTCGAAAGTTGCGCAAAATTTGACATCTTTGATAAACGACACATTCTCCCTATTATTATTATCATCGTTTTCCTCGCATATCAAGTATTTATTTATACAACACTACACCTTTAAAATCATTCTAGCGAATTTCCTGTTTTCACAATTTTCAACTTGTATATATTATTTTCTATGAAAGCGTGCACAAATTTTGTAACCTACACTGATATTTAGTTTCAAATCTAAACACATCTATAACCACCCAACAGAACCGGATGTAATAACAATATAAACTCAGCTTGATTTCATTCGTTTTAAAAATATATTTCTACTTATTATATTTTTTATGTGACGAGCACTTGTCTTTGAGCGAAATTAATTTCGCTTTAAAAAAAAACAGTTTTGGTGATTTTAATGAACGACTGTTATTATAGCTATTGTTTGGTATTCAAATATATCGCTGATTATGCAATATAATGTTACATTTTAGAAAGGAATGCTGAAATTCCTCTCCTTCCGCACGTTGAAAGAGCAATTTCGTGTCGTTACTTGTTATTTAGCCAAACGAAATGGAAAGTACACATACTACACAACAAGGAAACCGAAAGACCGGTCTTTTGCGTAACAAAATAAGCCTCTTTCAAAAAAGGACTACGTGCTCCAGTCCACGTGTGATAAGCCAATGGCCTATGAGAGATTTCTCTAGGCCGAGACAGCGTAGTATAGACCTTGATTTGCGTAGCTCACCGCTGCTTTGAGCCGGAGGTACTAAGTCAGGAGAAAGTTTCTCAACAATAACAAAATTCCTCGCGTGTTTACTACTCGTCATTGTTAAATCGTCGAGAGAAAATACGTAGTTTCAATGTATCTCAAGTTCAACATATTTAAAAAACGAAAACCATCCTTGTTTATTGCTTTTTCTTTGTACACAAAATATATAGAGCTTCACAAATTTCCGGTACCAAAGTAGGCCACCAAGTCTGCACCGTATGTTCCGTATTGCGCCTGCAAGACAACAAAAAATGAAACTTAATTTTTAAATGTTTCATTTTTGAGTTTGAAAAGTTGAATCATACCTGGAATCCTGGTGCTAAGGCAGCTCCACGGTTGGGATCAACCGGATTCGAATATGTATTGAATAGATACGGAGTTCCTATGATTTAATTAATTTTAGAAAAGTTAGAAACATTCAATAATCTTAATAAGGATTTAAAAAACTAACCTTTAAGGACGGTGAGACCTCTGCCTTCAGTTAGAAAAACGCCCAAAAGAGCAAAGAAGAAAACCACCTGTTGAATAAGAAAAGGGAAACGTCAATCTATATTCTCATCCAGAACGAAAAAAAAAAATGAAAAAAACGTACCAAGAAAACCTTATTACTCAGCATTGTCGTGTCTGTCAACTGTCGAGTAGCAGCTGTGGGCTAGAACAACGGGGGGCTCAACTGTGACTGGTTCACTTTATAAAATTAGGGAAATGTCCTTTAGCTAAACACGGAAGACTTTCACCTAGTTTTCCATATATGCTCCTATACTAATAAAAGAAAAACACCGGTCGCTCACCCCTTCAGCCAGAATTTTGTTTATTTATGCGACTACTTTAATCCTTCCTTTTTCTAGTTAACAATTGTGGCAGCAAGAAAGAAATAATGTAGACCTTTCCCTTTTCACTCATCATGTGTTATGATGAGCGTTTTCACTCTTCTCGTCAATGCAGTTGGTTCCACAGCAACATATTGCGCGCCGTATATGATATCTCTTTCACACCATGTGTTTGAAGAATTGGAGAGATTGGCAAATATGCGGATACTGTTGGTGTATAGTGAGAATCAACTATGTAGACAACAAACTGGATATAGGGTAAAACTTGAATAACAACAAAAAAAGCAGGTCTGCCACTTTTAAGTGAAAGCTATAGCGCGTTAGACATTCTAGATTAGTATCAAGGGAAGTTTGAGCATCTCAATCACTCACTCCCCACGCTTTTCCCCAATATTTACCGCTGGCTTTTTCCAGAATATCGGCTTAAACAATCTGACAATTTTACGGAAATGATAGAGAACGTGATCTCTTGGAACTTTCTATTCCGTAATAATAATAATGAATTCGTTTTATTTCGATATCTGGACATGCAATAAAAAGTAGGAAATAATCTGTCAACTTGTCAAGCAATAAATATTTTAAAAAATTTCTCTTCACGAATTTTATTTCTTAGCTTTTTTTATTATTATTTGCTGAAATTTCTGAATTAATAAACAAACGAAAAATATCGCTGCGGTAATTATTATTCACAATCTAATTATAGTATTCCTTAAGATTTGGGGTGTTGTCTCAACTCTGAAGCATCGCAAAGCAATAGATTATTGGATTCCCATAAAGAAAATATGGTTTAACCGGATGTCGTGAGTAACACTTTTTTTAAAATACGTTTTCACTATTAATTTTTTTTAATGTTTTATAGACTTATACATATGTATTACGGTATCACCTTATTCATCTTATCATTGATGAAAATGAAAACTCGCTTGTGTCCATTTTTACGTAATTTTTCTCGTTGGGGTTAAATACAAAAAAAAAATGGTTACCCTGTGATCGTGTATCCAGTGCGAACGTAAGCGCGTTTTTTCTTCTTATTTTTCAAGTATGATTTTACGTAGCTTAATTCCTGAAATGAGGGATCCACACTTTTTTCGAAAAAATATTTTTTCATTTCTAACCATACCTTCCTGAAAAAAATGCGCTACTTCATATTTATCAACGTACAAAATGTTAGTAAAATTAATATCGAAAATGTTTCGAAAAAGAATCGAAAAAGAAAAAGGGATTATATAAAAGAAAATGAGTGATATACAATAGTAAAAGTGATGGTACATAACAAGGAATAGTGAGGATTTAGAATGAAAACGCTTGACGATGAATAGAAAAAAAAATGTAAAAAAACAGTTTGCAGCTGTGGCGTTCTACTTGCAGGTGCATATCCCTCATGATGTGATCGGAATATGATAATATCAGATCAAATAATTTTTACTTTTTTATATGCTGCACCAGCACCATGGCGGTGACTTGATTATGTATGTATATTAGAGCTGGCAACGCTGTTTAACCAGGTGTTGATACGGGGACTTGTGATTCTTGCAAACCACCACACAAGATGACGTGTGTATTTCAAGTAAAACAAACACATGAATGAATGAACTGTGAGTTTCCACGTATCGTTCGTTGACATCGTATTGGTTACCTGGCTGATCAAGCTGTGAAATATGAGTGAGGACTCGTGTGCTTTGCGATGGGAATCGACCAGACCAGTGATATACACAAAGTGACAGGTACCGGTAATGCTTCATTTTGCATGCGATTAAGTGACGCGTTGGCATTATCACAATTGAATTTGAGAACTAATTATGCTTGCTTGGTTAGATGAGAAGCTGAAAACTGTGAGCAAGGAGGACAATTCCATGGCAAGAATGTGGCTGCCCTCCATTGAAGCCAGTGGCATGGATGCCGAGGAGGTGGAGAGGAGGCTTGAAACCCACATGAACTCAGGCCTTACCTGGGCTGAAGCAGAGAGAAGGAAAAACATGTTTGGTGCCAATGATTTTGTGGTGAAGCAAGAGGAACCCATCTGGAGGAAATACATGGAACAATTCCAAAATCCTCTAATTCTTCTGCTCCTGGCTTCTGCCTTTGTCAGTGTTTGCATGAAGCAGTTTGATGATGCTGTCAGCATCACCATTGCCATATTGATTGTTGTCACCGTGGCCTTCATCCAGGAGTACAGATCAGAGAAGTCACTGGAGGCTCTCACCAAGCTCATTCCACCTTCATGCAACTGTCTGAGAGAGGGTCAAGTCCACTCCTTTTTTGCTAGAGACTTAGTACCAGGAGATATCGTATTGCTCAACCTGGGTGACAAAGTCCCTGCCGATATTCGACTCTTTGAAACCGTGGAACTCACTATCGATGAGAGCAGTTTCACAGGTGAAACAGAGCCCGTCTTGAAACAAATCAAGAAGAGGAAAACAGAGGAAAACAAATCCACCTGGGAAACGATGGCCTACATGGGCACATTAGTTCGTTCCGGCTCGGGTAAAGGCATCGTCGTCGCTACGGGGGACCGATCCGATTTCGGTCAAATGTTCCGTCTGATGCAAGCCGTTGAAACGCCAAAAACACCTTTACAAGAGAGCATGGATACTCTTGGAAAACATTTGTCCTACATATCTTTCGGTATCATCGGCTTCATTATGCTCGCTGGGTGGCTCCAAGGAAAACCTTTGCTGGAAATGTTTAATATCGGAGTGTCCCTCGCTGTAGCTGCTATTCCTGAAGGTTTACCTATTGTCGTAACAGTCACCCTCGCTCTGGGCGTTACACGTATGGCTAAACGAAATGCCATCGTTAAAAAGATTCCCACAGTGGAGACTCTAGGTATATTAATAAAAAATTTTAAAATATGTATATATTTACTTAAACAATTTTAAACTACGGTCATAATAGGTTGCGTCAATGTCATCTGTTCGGATAAGACGGGTACGTTAACGAAGAATGAGATGACTGTAACAAGCATTGTAACATCGGACGGATGGCGAGCCCAGGTGACGGGTACTGGCTACAGTAATCACGGCGAAGTCATCGTGGTGGAAGACAACTCATTGCTTCCTGTTAATGGTGGAAGCAGCGGTAGTCGGAGTAGCCCGTTCTCTGAATCTTCTCGCAGCTCCATCTACAACGTATTGGAAGTGGGATGCGTCTGCAATAACGCTTCCATCAGTCCGGATGGAGTTCTTAGAGGCCAACCGACCGAAGGTGCTCTTATAGCTGCTGCCATGAAATTTGGTATGCAGGCTTGCAGCTCTAATTATCATCGCCTTCAAGAGTTTCCATTCAATTCGGTAATATATTAATGTTAACTAGCCTTTTTTATATTATCTCTTTTCTAACGTTTTTACTTTTTGTTCTAGGACATCAAAATCATGACAGTTCGATGCCTTGTTCGATCCACGCACGAAGACAGTCGAAAGGAGGTCTTCTTCTCTAAAGGAGCAGTGGAAAAGATAATTCAATATTGCTCTCGACTCCACTATCAGGGCCGTTGTCAAGTCTTATCTGCTGATCACCAGCAGAGAATCCTTGCAGAAGCGAGAAAACTTGCTTCTCAAGGGCTCAGAGTCCTTGGTATGGCCAGGGGTGACTCCATGGATGCTATGGAGTTCCTGGGTATGGTCGGACTTCACGATCCACCTCGTCCTTTGGTAATTTTCCATCAATTAAAACTTTCAAATGATTATATTTCACCACTTCTTTATTTAAAATGTAGGTACGCCAAGCGGTAGATATTTTCCACTGTACCGGCGTACAAGTGGTGATGGTCACTGGTGACGCAATGGAAACAGCAATTAGCATGGCTGATCTCTTGGGCATTTACCGTCCGGGAAGTATAGCTTTATCGGGAGATCAGCTCGACGCCCTCTCTGATGGAGAACTTCAGGATCGCATTGCGAATGTTTACGTCTTTTACCGTGTAACGCCTCGCCAGAAATTGCGCATCGTTCAAGCCTTTCAGAGCATTGGCGCCGTAGTGGCCATGACCGGCGACGGTGTCAACGACTGCGTGGCCCTCAAAGCCGCTCACATCGGCATCTCCATGGGCAAGATGGGGACGGATGTCTCGAAAGAAGCAGCCGATATGATCTTGGTGGACGACGACTTTTACACCATCATGGCGGCAGTTGAGGAAGGCAAAGGAATCTTTTACAACATCCGCAATTTTATCCGGTTCCAGTTGAGTACGAGCATTGCCGCCTTGTCCCTCATCGCCATCACGACACTTGCCGGTCTGCCCAACCCACTCAATGCCATGCAGATATTGTGGATCAACATATTGATGGACGGGCCTCCAGCGCAGAGCTTGGGCGTAGAGCCGGTGGATAAAGACGTCATCCGGCAGCCTCCGCGGAGCAGCAAACAGTCCATGATCGACCGTCCTTTGATTATCAACGTGCTACTCTCGGCTTCGATCATCGTGCTAGGTACTTTGTTTGTGTTCCAGCGTGAGTTGGAAGACAACAAACTCACTCCACGCGACACTACCATGACCTTCACCTGCTTCGTCCTCTTCGACTTATTCAACGCGCTCGGATGTCGATCGCAAGACAAATCCGTACTGACTATCGGGTTGACCAACAATCGGCTCTTTATAGCAGCTGTGGCTCTAAGCCTCTTTGGTCAGCTGTTGGTCATCTACTTCCCACCTCTTCAGTGGGTCTTTCAAACGGAAGCCCTTTACGCCCACGATTTGGCCTTTTTGACAGCCCTCACCTCCAGTGTCTTGCTCGTCTCCGAGTTGAAAAAGTGGATCCAGCGGCAACCCTCTCTCGGGATGCTGGGCGGCGCCCGCCAAAGTAAATTGCGCAACCGATCCGAATCCTTAGTTTGAAATTTTTTCCCTAACTATCAGTAAAAATAACAAAATATATATATGCATATTGTTTTTTTCTTTCTTTGTTATTACGTGGCGTTGCCACTCATGAACTTGCCTCTTAATTCAATCATCGATTGTTGATATAATTTAAATGTGTGTCCTTTCGTAGGTGTTTTCCCCCTTTTTAAAAAATATTGTTTGGAAAAGTCACTTATAGTTGTGCTAGATTTGTGCCGAATATACTGAAGTGCCCCCTGAAGAATCGACAACATGTTCAGTTACTAATTTTTATACGTAAAAAAAAGAAATTTACGCTAAGTTTTTTTTTTCTCCGTTGGCCCATTTTTGGAAATACTAAAAACATTAGCAATAAAAAAGAAGGAGATAAATTGTTGAAAAGTGCTTTCGAGTAGATGTGTAGAATGACATGGTTTGTACTTAAGGTAGGGGATCGTCAGTTCCGCCAAGGGTTTGCGTTTCACCTTCACCGCAAATCCTTCACATAAGCCGTGGTTCAGTGGTTCTGCCGAAATGACGATTATCACCGAGATGTTCTGCTTTCTTTTAATTTCTTTCATATTAAACGCATCCTAATATGAAATCTAATTCTAATTTTCTTATTTATAATTGGCTGACTGGATGACATTTTAAAAAATTGGAAGTCCCATAATATATATTTAAAACAGAAAAGAAAAAAAGAGTTTTACGGAACTGTTTCCGACTTGAACCAATTACAGCAGCTTGGTTGTTCTTAACTTACGTGGGACTCTTTCTTACATACTACCCGTCTACCCTTGAGCTAGAGATTTAGATTTGAGAATCGAGACAGAGTAGAGAATTGGTACCCACCTATAAGAATTGGTGATGGTGTGAAGCTCCGCCCGTTTAGTGGTGATGGTGCCGTGCAGTTCCATGATGTCCTGTCCTCCGCCCCGTTTCTTCCTAGCGTTAATTCAACCTTTATATAGGTCGCACATTTGTCCAAAAACTACACAGGTAATAGCTCCAAACTTTAAAGATTGCAAACTTTTTATTATTATTGGCGCTCTCTCTTATTTTGTGTAGAATAAGATTGTAAAAGCTATGAACTACATAGTTCATTGAACAGTTTATTTTTTTGGCCGAATGATTCAAAGAAACATTTGATTAATACATATTTTAAAAGTATATGTAAGGGTGGCCTTATGAATTCGCAACACGGTTCATTCTTTCCCCCCCTCAGTCCTCGCAGTAGGGCCCACTTGGAAAACGATTACCTTGCGATTACGAATTTATTTCCAATGTAAAAACGTATTCTCTTAAATAGAGAGCCACATTACGAAGATATTGTTAAGATTTTGAAGATGTAAGTATTTTTTATAAAGTAAAAAAAAAAATCTTAATTACGAATAGTTGTCGACGATGAGCTGGGACGATCTAGAGGCACGGCGGAGCAAATCCGTGCTAGAGGGCTCTTCCGGTGCAGGTCACCGAGCTAAGCCAACAGAAGAGGCTTCAGTTACTCTTGCCCAGCTTTCTTTTATTTTTATTACTGTTGTTTCTGTGTTTGCATCCCGACCGCCCAAGGATACTCTTATCAGTCAGAAAGAGCATTACTGTAATCAAGTAACAGTGCTTTGACACGAAATATTCTGAAGTTATGTATCATCTAGTATGATTACTAGCTAAAGCTTTCTTTAATTCGATCACCAGTTATAGTTACACCACCTCCCGGATATCATTCATTCACTGTTTATCGTTTTTTGTTGTGGAAGTTTGCCTAGCTGTAAAACTGTCTCTGTGATTGCTTCACCAAATGATGTGGTAATTACGCGTCTCCAGAAAGAAAATTCGACACAGTAATAAAACTCTCCTGCATCTTCCCGAGTCTGTCACACTTAGCTTCTCAAAACAGTGTGTTCATCTATCATATCATATCCTACCTAGCATCATGGATCCTTATAATCTTGACAGGAAAATGTCAGCTATGAGGCTGAATGAACCAAGAAGCATCTCACAGGCATCAAACTCATCATCTACCATGTATGGGCAATATTATCACCAACAAGCTTCGGGAACACCCAATCCATCTGTGCCTTACAACCCTATTCATCCTTCAGCACTAAAGAAACCTGAAAATGTTTATGCAAACTTGGAGGAACTGAGTGGAGAAGTATCAAGACTGAAAGCAAGATGCCCAGAACCTTTCATCCCACCACCACAGCAGTTTTCTACCCCGAGTTGTGAAATTGTTCATAGACCAAGCCAGTCCAAATTGAGTCTGGAAGAGGCTATGAGGTACACACCACCTAACCTGATGGCACCTACTAGTTTCAGAACAGAGGCACCAGTCTATGAAAACATTGATTTTTACTCTGCACCTGCTCCTCAAACTATTAAACCAGCACCAAGTTCTGCTTATCAAGAATCAAATTATCATCCAGTAACCTCAAACTTTGAGCAGCTTAAGACAAATGCCTACTTTGCTAAACAGCAGCCTCTCCAAGAGGTCCAGCCACCTCAACCAATATCAATGACTTGCAAAGCCTATTCTCCTATTCATCAACAAGCTGCAAGTGAAATTCCTGCTGCTCAGGCCCCACCATTATTATCTACTCATCAGAAATACTCTCAAGCCACTGCTGCAGCTCCAGTTTATAGACAAGCACCAGCTCATCAGCCACAGGTCCCTATTACGAGCTCTTACGGGAGTAAACCATCATCACCACAGCAATCGCACAGTGCTAAACCTTCTTCGAAGTATACCGCTCCTGCTTCACCCACACACAGTCTTTCCGGCGGACTGTCTCCTAAAATACCTCTAGCCGCTATTCCTTCCAAGAAGGTAATTTGAATGAAATCCATCTTTAATCATTATTTATAAATAATTTTTTATTAGGAAACGAGTGATGCCGAGAAAAAGTTTGAATCGTTCATGAAAGAGATTGAAGAAGAATTGGAAAATCAGGAGCAAGACGGAGAGTTTTTCGGTAATAAAAACACATTTTATAATTTGGTAGATAATTTTTGATTGATTCTGTTCTAAAAAAGGTGTGTGCCATACATGCGGTGAAAAAATAACGGGAGCTGGAGAAGCTTGCCAAGCCATGGGGAACCTCTATCATACGTGCTGTTTTGTTTGCAGCTCTTGCGGTCGGGCTTTGCGGGGAAAAGCATTTTATAATGTTCACGGAAACGTTTTCTGCGAAGAAGATTACCTGGTAAATAAGCATTCTATCTTGGTTCTCTCTCATATTTTAAATTTTGATTTTGTGGTTTCCAGTATTCTGGTTTTCAACAAACAGCCGAAAAATGCGGACTTTGTGGGCATCTTATAATGGAGACGGTAAAATTCTTGTACATATGTTGTTCTCTCTGTTTTCCACTATTTTCTTTTTCTTTAGATTTTGCAAGCTATGGGAAAATCCTACCATCCCGGTTGCTTCCGCTGCTGTGTTTGCAATGAGTGCCTTGACGGCGTTCCGTTTACCATCGACGTAGATCACAAGATCTATTGCGTTACAGACTATCACAGGTAAAGAATGATTTGGTTTGCAGCTATTAAAAAGTATTTTGCTTTATTGTGATTGTGTTTCTGTTTTGAAGTTATCAAAGTTGGTATTGGGTTTTATCACTACTGGTTTTTTATTTATTTATTCGGTTGCACCTTTTAAAATAAAATTTTTATTTTGTTGCTCTGGTGAAGGATGTTTGCACCAAGATGCGCCGCTTGTGATGAAATCATCACTCCAGCCCAGGTAATTATTTCTTTTAGCACTGGAGTCTCTTTTTCCGCTATGATTTATTTCGCATTTCATGTGACACCTTTCTTCTGGTTTTATAGGGTTCTAAGGAGACGGTTCGGGTTGTATCTATGAACAAAGACTATCACGTAGATTGTTACGTGTGTGAGGTAACGCTTAATTAGTTAATGCCGTTTATTACTTAATAGTTTAAACTTTTTTTTCTGTTTTCTTTCAATCAAAAGCACTGTGGATTACAATTGACGGACGAGCCGGAACGGCGCTGCTACCCTCTGTATGGTCGTCTCTTCTGCCGTGGGTGCAGATTGATGCAAGAGACGTAAACTTTTAGTATATTACGATTTATTATTGTTTCTATGACTATTTTACGCTTGATTATTTTTGCCAATCAACTACATAACTGTTCCTTTACCCTCTATTTCGACGTTTCTTTTACATACCTACTTGTTGTCGTTTGGACTTCGTCTTCCTTTCATACTGGTATTTTGTATACATTTCGTAAATGGAAGTACAATTCGGAAATGTGAGAAATTTCCTTTATTCTCAACGATTCAGCGGAAAAGGTCATTATAAAAGACGGAAGTTAGAATTTTCCCTGTATGTACATTAGTTTAATCATTACAACATGAATTGGAATTAACAAATCAGTTGGTATTCATTTGAGCTGTCTCCGGATTGCTTGCGCAGCCAGGGCACGTGTGCAGAGTTTCTCGGATAAAAAGATCGCAATCCAGACAGACGAGCTTGTGACAAGTTTCGCACTCGTAAATCTGTTCAACAAAGACAAATAAAATGTAATACTGTGTAATTTCTAATTTTAAAATGTAAAAGAAAACTTACGTGCTTTTCTGATTCATCTACAAGTTTGGCACAAGCGAAACAATATACAGTGCCTACAAGATCCTGAGAATGCTCCCTCTCCGTAAACGGTTTGATGGGGAAGAGATGGTGATAGGAACGGGCCAAATGTGGAGCGGAAACAAGGGTCAATCCGCATTGTTTGCATTCGACAGGAAGTTCACAGTAGCGGCTACCACATTGAGGGCAGTTGTAACCGCTATTACTCAAGGAACTCGTGTTTTCGCTGTCGATATGGCTATAGAATAAGAAAGTAAAATATTTGCACATCAAATTTGAGTTAAACTACGCTAATACCACAGGCAAAAGGCAGGTGCATGACTTGCAGCGTCCAAGGCACTAGAACCATTCTGAGCATTCGACGTCCCTCCTGGAAAACCCATTTTCACCAACGAAGACTGCATTGCACCTGAAGACAAATCCGGATATAATTAAATAGTTGTTAATTACAAACTCAGGATAGTTCACAGTACTTCCGGCTTCCGGTGGCTGCACTAATTCAAGGATGAGCTGCTTGAGGTGGTGATCATCGAGCAAGACATTGTATTCTCCTCCAGTTTCTTTGGCAATTTGACGACAAATCCTCACTTCAGCCGCTAGTCCAATGATGGAAACTCGGATGTTGTTCTCTTTCAGAGATTTGATAGTCTGTTTGATATCGCCCGGATCACAGGTGGTAAGGCTTCCAAAGAGGACTAGGATTTCCCTGCTTGTGTGGGCTGGCATGTTTTTCAAAGTTCTCAGGGCAAGCTCTAAAGAGTTCTGCAAGGATGGCTCCCCTTCACATGAAGCATCACTGATGAGTTGTTTCAAGGCCTATTCATCAACAGTTAAACATTAAAATATGATTTAAGACCAGGAGACCATCAATAACAGTTTAATACCTCAATGTGCTTCTTTTGATTTCCAGCAAGTTCAGTGACTCTGTCTGCACGTTTAGCTTTTGAGATGATCACACCTAACTGACTGATTGGATTCAAATCAAAGAACTCATGTACAAAGTTCTCCAGCAGTTTCAGGACACAGAGGAATCGGGTGGGTTTGAGATCCTGGAGGGTCATGCACTCTGACGAATCTACAATGACAAAGAGGTGCCTCATCATACCCAGTTGTACCGAAGTTGAGCGGAAGGCAGCCCGTTTACGTTTGGCTCTAGCCACCAACTCGGCCACATTTGATTCGAGCAATCCATCATCGTCTTCTTTGATAGCTTCCCTGTTTCACACGACACCATTTGGATATTATAACAATATGAACATGAAAAATTTATCAGATTATACCAAGTTTTCTCGTAGCCGGTTTCCCATCTGTATTCTTTACCATCATCTTCATCAGCCATATTTTAATGGGTAAATAAATAAATGGAGATAGCTGAAAAACGTGAGACCCCAAAAATTCGAACGCGTTTTCACAACAGGACTTAGGATTTCGTCTGCTACATGAATTCATTCCAATTTCCAACACTTTGGTGGCGCTACTGTACACTCCACTTTACTGTAGTGATGTAGTCGTCCTTCAGTATTCACCAGCGCCCCCTGGTTTCGTTTACATTTCTGTTGAAGTTTTGGACGTATCTTATCTTTCTCTTGCTGAAATCATAACAAAGTGATGTTACCTAGACAGCTAGTGTAGCTAGAAAGTCGAAAAGCGTGACAAAACGTGAATAAAGTAATCTCTTCTCTGTCGTGTTTATTACTTCCACGTCAGCTCCGTATTTTGCTTGTGACAGAAATCTGTATTTTGGTCGTTAGTCAGTTAATCTGCAGATTTTAATATAATTGTTTTGTGATAAAAAAGGATAACCTATTGACTGCTTTTCGAAAATATACCACAGGACCCTCTCAGTCTACTGCCAAAATCAGCATGTGCTAATCACTTTTACTTTCAATTAAAAACACAGTTAAAAGCAAAGGATTAAAGACATTCTTTTGTCTTTTTTGTTGAGGAAGAACAATGAATGCCAGAACTCAAGTTTTTGAATTGGTAAAAGGAAAAACTGACTTCTAAAATGTATGCTCAAATAATTTTTAACCATATTCAATTCTATTTATTACAGGCACTTGAAGGGAGGCAAGTAGAAGAGGCAGTCACAAGTCTGTTCCATACCTTGCTTTTCCATCGAACCTTGGGAAAATTTCACTATAAACAGGAAGGAAACTACTGTGTGGGAACAGTGGGCTTTGAGGATGTTGAATGTGATTTCATTGATCTGACATATGTAATTTTGTTCTTAATGTTGCTTTTTAATTAAAGAAATAAGTTCAAAATTCGAATCTATAATAGGTCCGGTGCAGCTCCAAAGAAATGCAGAAGATTGTTCATAAAGAGGCCAGCGCTTTCAGCAATTGCTTACGATTATTAGAAAGAGAAAGTCAAGGACAGCCTCGATCGGGTCACATAGCGCTCACTTTTTACCAGGTACTGCAGTACGACATTTATCTTACTTCATTTTTAAAAAATCTTCTCAATAATAAATATTTAAAAAATTGCAGATGAGGAAGACAAGGTGGCCATTTCCATCTGAGAGTATTCCTTGGGAAATTTGGAATCTTGAAATGGAAATCATGACACTCGCCAGTGAAATCGGTATACATTTGTATGAATTAAAGCAGAATTAAAGAATCGAATTTCTCAACATTACAAATTTAAAAAACAGAACGGCAGATGTACCGCGAGAAAGTAGGCGAGCTGTTGGCCGAGAAAATTCTCTGCATTGCGGATTCAATGAATCGTTCCTCTTACGTTCCTAAAATGCCAAATGAGCATGAACTCGATCAGATTTTCGATACCAGTTTTGCGGATATTCAGCCTTATTTATTCAAAATCACACATGGAACATCGCCCGAATCCATTGGAATGGGGACCACGGTTCGCCGGCTGCTCAAAGACACGCTCTCCATGTAAATTTGTAGAAGACAAATTTAGCCTTAAATGATTAGTTGATTATTATACACAGAATTACCTCACTATATAACATTTTGGCAAAGCAATCTGATAATACTTGTGCGATGTATGTCTTTCAACTCAAATATGCAATCTTCATGTCCTGTATGTGGCTAATATCAATCACCTTGAATTCGTTTATAAACGCGGATCAAATTCTGTATGAGTTATCAGCCAAATAATGTAATTACTGAATTTACTTTACTAAGCAATGCGCACCTTCCTTTCATTAACAAAACATACATCTTAGCCGATGCATCCGAAAGTTTAAGAAGCAACATTTTTCTACTAAAACGAAAAACTGGATCTGATTTTAAATCAATAAGATCGGAACGTCTGTGACTGGAAACCGATATTATATGAGCGCATTCTGTATCAGGGACAAAGCAATCTCTGCTTCGGGTTGCTTTATGTCCGTGCATCTTTCTCTTGTCCACGATTCATGGCTTGTTCCTCAACAAATAAGGTGTACAAGCGAATCGAGTAACCGGTTTTATGAATGATACTTTGAAAAACAAATATTTAATTTTTATTAATTTTTTTTTATTAAAAAGATCTCACGTTCCTCTAAATCTTCGAAGTATCAGAGGCGAATTGTCTCCACGACTCGTCCTTGTTCAGTGCGATGAAACTCCATCTGATCCTTCCATTCTGATCCTGGCCATCGCCTCCTCCTCGACTATTGAATACTGAATTCACTTATTATGAGGACAAATATTTAGACAATAAAAAAATTAATAAAATCTCGCAACCACTATACCTCCTACTCAGCCACTCTCTATAGGATAATGATATTTCATTCTGTGTTAAACTTAAAAGAGGGAGGGATGGAGGGCGCATTCTACATGTAAGCGAGGACCGCAACCTGAGTACGTCTTCAGTATAGCCGCATCTCATTTTCTAATTCAAGAGGTATTCTACATTCTATCCCACGGGTAAGTGTTTCATTCCCCTCGGTGGATTCGATCTTTTTCCCGTAAGGTCTTGCGTGCTGGTCTGCTTATTTAAACAGACGACCATTGCTTTCGGAGATCGCTACGTTACTACAAAGGAATTATTCTATTAAATATTCACGCGCCGTGTGTAGTGCTCACTTTCCGATCATTGCACTGTAATTATTATAGCCTTCGCGCTTCAGCCCATACATTAGGCTCATCTTATATATTTATCGCATATTATAGTCTTCGTCATATTTTAAGGCATGATAGGACATACTTCTATACCTTAAAAAAAAAAAAAAAAAAAAAAAAAAATGGCAAGCAACAAAGGCGAATTTCGATTTAATTTCTGAAACAATATACAGCTGCTCGACAGTTTGAAAATATACTTTTCCAGACTAGCTCTTCTTAAGTTTGAAACGTAATGAGAAATGGTGACTAAGGATAGTGGGCATAAAAAGCGTAGTTTTCGGTTTTAAAGTGAAAGCCTCTTACCTTTCCGGAATGGCATACTTTCCTTTCCCCATTGCTGTGAAATAAAATGTCAAATGTACAATCAGTTAGAATCAAACCAATTCATTGCTGAAAAAACGTCCAGGTCAGAACTTTATAGAAAAACCGCGAGTCTAGTGTTCGAGTACGAAGCAAGAAAAGCGCGGCCGTGTGAGCGCACCTTTAGGCAGGGCCTTCTTTAGGGGGTCTGCCTTTTCCATGGAAGTGGAAGTTCCACGGTGGAAGCACTTTTCCGTGGAACCTAGACCGTGGAACCTGCTATTTTGCCCCGCCCACTCAAGCTGCAAAATTCGTGGAAGTAAGCACTTTAACGTGGAACCTACATGCGTGGAAGTGTTTTTTTTCGTAAAGCAAAAATATATTAAAAATTGCAGGTTTGAATTAAACAATTTTACCGCTATGTAATTTAATTTTTTGAAGATATGCTAAATTAGGATTCATACATAACCTTAAAAAGAAATTCCGAAGTTCAAACATGAATCAAGGCATGCGCCAAGCGCTTTATGGCGCAGCTTCATGAAAATGAAAAACGAATCACAAAAATCTATACAACCGATAAAAAGACAGCGGATTTAACAGCTACAGACCTAAATTTATGACTTTGAAGTAATTCGATAATACGATCATTTTCCGGCATTCGTCCGGCAGAATAAACGAGGCACCAGCGCCCGGACGCCCCTCCAATAAAAAAAGGCCACAAGTTCAGCAAGAGCTGACCATTTCCTCTTCTATCGATACCCGACATTGGTCCCAATCTTAGAACAAGATGAACTAGTTCAGAACATAATATTTTCGGCATCTAAATATTAAGCTTTAGCGAAGCGACTTCTGCCGCCCGATCTGGCGTATCCCAATTCCCATATCCACGGCTGTCGTGGCCACCAGGGTAAACGGCTTCTGCTTATACAACCCTTGCCGGACAGCCGGACCTAACCAGTAAGTATTAAGATGGCTCGCAAATCCCCGCTCAAGGTTTCGACCGAGGATTGTTACCTTACGACCCAGCTCACTACTCACAGGTGACATCAGGTACAAGGAAATAATTAGGCAAGCTAGAAAAGATTCGATAGTAATGCACATATCGTCATGGCCATACAGCAAGTTACCGGCCTCGGCTGTCTCTTTATCATCCACCTATTTTCCCCTCCGATGTTCTAGCTACCAGAGTCACAACTTTGGTTCCACGTTTATATTCCACGGAAAAGATGGGCTTCTACTAGTCCCAGACTCCCAGTCATAAAAAGTGCTTTTCAGTGGAACTGTGCGGGGCGGGGCTATGGCAATGGGCGGAACAAAAGCAGGTTCCACGGGCTGGGTTCCACGGAAAAGTGCTTCCACCGTGGAACTTCCACTTCCACGAAAAAGGCAGACCCTTCTTTAGGCCACAAATCACAGAGCCCGGCACCAAAGCGATGTTGCCTTTGAATCTCTGCCTTTGAACGCTAAAACTTTTATCCGCCGTGCTTTCACTGCCCACTGGTGCTTTTACTTTACTGTTTAAAAAATTTGATTCAATTTCTAATCTATAAAAATGTAATATTTCTTTTTTTATCTAAAACTATATTTAACATAAATCTATTAGTTTGAAAAAAAAAACTATAAGTGCACAGTGCACCCCTGACTCCTGAGAGAAAATTCAATGGTTGTCAGTGAATGTAGGAGGAGTCTGGACTTCGGTCGACACGCTGCACGGAGAGGAGTTGCAGACGATATTGTGAGCTTAACAATCTGCAAGTGTTTTGCAAGCAAATGTCAACTCGTACTAAAAATTGAAATTCGGTGTTGTAATAGTAACAAGTTGCAAAAAAAGAATATCCTTGAAATCTTTATGAAAGTAATAATAACTGTAGTTTCCCGTTCGTTTATTAGTTAAAGACTATCGCTCAATCCTTCAATGTTTCCACGTTGGTGTTCCTTTATCTGCTCCAAGGAGCACTATGACATCGAAGGAAAACGTTACGATGTCCGGGAAGTAATCGGCGAAGGGTTAGTTTCCAATATTATTTATATCAAAATGTTTACTTACATAAACTTTGTAAATAAACAGGGGCTTCAGCACTGTTGATCTAGTAAGTGAATCAGGCAGTGATAGGATCTATGCCCTTAAGAAGATTCGTTGCCACAGTACAGAAGATGAAGCTGCTGCCGAACAGGAGATTCAGTACCACAAAATGATCAATCATCCCTCAGTCATTCAGTGCAAGGCATCTGCAAAATTAGGTGCAGCTGATATAACCCATAATAAGACCAGCATGATTTTACTTTTGCTTCCTCTCTACAAAGTAAGAAAATTATACTAGTTTATTAAGAGCTTATATTTTTAACTGGATTTATTGTTCTATCTTAGTTTGGTTCTTTGCAAAATTTGCTGGAAAAGAGAGCCCTCAGGAAAGATCCTTTGCCAAACAAACTAATTATTGAATACTTCCTGCAAATTTGTGAAGGTTTAGCGGCCATTCACCAAACCGGGACGGCTCATCGTGACATAAAACCAGCTAATGTTCTACTGGCTCCCAATGACAGAGTGGTCATCATGGACTTAGGTCTCTTTTTTTAAAGAATCGATCAAATTCATTTATTAAAATTTTTCAAAAATTATAGGTTCAGCTGCACCTGCCCGTGTAGACATAACCACGTATAACCAAGCTCAGAGGATTCAAGACGATGCGGCTGAGCGTTGCTCTATTACTTACCGGGCCCCTGAGCTCTTTAACGTTCAGAGCCCTTCCAGAATTGATGAACGAACTGATGTTTGGGTAAAATTTTTTTTTAATTAAAATTTAAAAGTTTTCCCTCATTAATGTTTGTATCAATCTAGTCCTTAGGTTGCCTTTTATATGCTCTTTGCTTCTACAAATCGCCCTATGATGAAGTTTTCGAGCGAGGAGACAGTGTGGCATTGGCTGCCTCTTCTGGAACACTCCACTTTCCTTCTCGATCACCAGAAATGGACCCCTCTATACTCGATTTGATATCTACGATGCTAATTGTAGATCCCAAACAGAGACCTTTTGTAACAGATGTATTAAGGTCTGTGGAAGCCCTTAAAGCTGTAAAAAATCCCTCCTAATCATGTCTGTATTTTTTTTCCAAATTCGTGGTTTTAAAAATCTTATTTTAAAGAAATTATATGTTAATCGTAAGGTGTTATGGATCATATTAAATTAACAGTGCACTATTATAATTAAGGAATCAATCAATAAACGCAATTTGGATTAAGTTTTTTGGTGTATCTTTAGTCTCTTCAAGAAAAAGATTCAACATTTTAAACACGAGCTGAGCCACGTATTTTGGTCTTATACTTAATGAAGCGGAGAAGATTATCCTTAACAGTCATAACAATTGGCAAATGATCAGCAGGAAGATTCCGACGCTGAGCGTGAACTCTGGACTTGAAGCCAGGAGCCATCGTTCGTAACCGTTCAACCAGCTGTACATCGTTGCCCACCGCGTCCGTATGATCTTCCTTGAAGACATCGAAAAGAGCATCCATAGCTTCGGCCACAACCCAAAGGTTCGGTTCCCGGCAGGCAGTGTCTACAAGAAGCAGACCGATAGTTCTTACGATCGCAGCTCTTGGTTCGATGAGTGGAGGCTCTCTTCCAGCAGCCATGGAACCTAATATGCCCAGCACTTGAAGAAGGTTGACCCTCGATTGTGGGTGACTGCACTCGGAAACTTTTTGGCAAAGGATGACGATTTCTTCTGTTTTTAGGAGGCCGACAATATCATCTTGATGATGGGCCAATTTATGGATTATGGCGCGCATAGAAGCGGTGGCTGCTTCTAAAACTTGCTCCGATTTCGACCCATTCTCAAAGGCTGAAACAGCAAGGCCACACCAAATGTTGAACAGCTCTTTACCGCCACCCATATTTTCCAATTCAAGGGTTGAAACCATGTTGCTCAAGCACAAAAAAGCTCGGCATTGTAAGGTTTCGTATCGCTTCAATAACAATTTCCCTTTAAATAAAAATAAATAAAGGATTTATTTTGAAGTGTTGGAATTTAAAAAATACGTACCGGTCTGATATTGAGATAAGGATTCGATTATGTTCTCTGCTGGCATCCGAGCTCGTTCAACAACTGACTGGAAGAGACCGGCCTGAAGGAAAGCCGCTTTCAGCTCGGGATTCAATTCGATAGCACTCTCTTCTAGCCCTCCCCCTTCAATGGAGGTTTCGCTGCACGAATCGTAAAACTGATCATCGTCAAGCGAGTCACTATCCGCTGAACAGCACAGGTTAGTTAGAATTTCCAGTGCTTTGATTTGGGTAGACAGAAGACGATCTGTAACGGTGAATGCATCTACTAATTTGGTTTCTCGGGAGCCCCCTTCTCCTTCCATAGAATCTTCTTCCTCGTCATCTATGATAAAATAGTGTTAACTTTCGTATAAAAATACAATAAAATAACATTACCTGGATGTATTGGAAGAAAATCAACAACCAACGATGCGCTCTTACGGTGATCCTGGTTCAGAGAGCTATTTAAAATAGCCACCACTTCTTCTGCGGATAATCCAAGGTCTGCAGGAGAAAAACAAATTATAATCAAACTGTATGGTTGAATCAACTGTTGAACTTACCCATATTAACTGATTGCTTATTCAGATTGAGGAGGATCGTAACTGCCAATGTTTTTATAAAAGCGTTTGATCCTTCGTCACCAAGAATTTTGGAGATGAGCTGAGCCTTCAAGGAGGAAGAATAGTCGACATCGCCTTGATCTTCCGTTGAGGTGCAGAGAAACTGCGCCACAGACGCAACAACTTCGGCCCCATAAATCTTCTCATCCAAATAACCTATCATTGGTGTCACAATCCCTTCCCTGTATATTAGAAATGGATTTAGGAAAAAAAATTAGCTTAAAGTTATTGAAAAACTATAGTGAATCTATCATACTTGTGCATCCGATCAACAGCCAGAGTGCTGCTTTCACTTAAGAACGACAGGATTCCGACTACTTCCACAAAAGTGGCAGTAGCCGTGTCGATCTTGGCACCGGGATCGGCAACGGGCTTCCATTGTGATGGAATCTTCTTCAAAAGTGTTACTAGTGGTGTGAGAATGTCATGTTCAGTGGCCAGTTTAATGACATCATCTCCACCAGATGAAATGATTGAATGGAGGGCAGAGGATGCTGAATGACAAACAGATGGGCTGGTATCCAGTAACAGTGGCCCCAGTACTATAAGGATGGATTAATTTATTAATTTATTTCCATATCATAACATAAAAATGTAAAAAAATGTACTCTTGATTAAGCCTTCATGGAGGGCTGCGAGGGAGTCATCACTATTTCTGACTAAGGCAGCCAAAGCATTGCAGGCCTAAAGTTTAAACACATGTGGATTATAACAAAATTAATAAAAAATATTTATTAAGTGAATAGTTACACAATCACGATCCTCCACTGAGGCACTCTGCAGTTGTTGAGCCAGCGATTTCAGGGTGGTGGCAGAGAGAACTTGCTGCTTACCAGCTTTATTGAAAGGAAGAGTCAACACCATTTCTCCATCAGAATCTGGTTGGTTGGCAGCCATTCCTATTGGATTATTACGAGGTTGTTTGTGACCTCTTCCTCTAGACTTCCCCATTGCTTTGAGTCAATGAAAAACAACTGTTAAGTTGATAAGTACAGAAATTACTTTGAACTTCACTTAATTTTAGAATAAAAAAGAGTTACGTTTCAGTTCGTTACTTTCAAGCAAAGCACTGCTGTAGAAGTGTAGATTATTTTTTTAATCCAAAGAAAACAGGACCCAACAAGTAACAACATGTAAATTCATGCAACCAACTGGGTAGACCACATGGCTTAGCAGACGTTTTTACTCTTTTCTACTGCTAAGCAATCGATATTCGGTATATAAAAAATAAAATCGATACAAAACCAAATATGAATCAAATTCATCTGTGTTATTTCCAGGTTATTTCACTCGTTTTACAAATCGTATTACAGATACACTTTACAAGTTTTAAATTACCAAAACAATAAAAACAATGAAACTGTACAATGAAGTAAATTACGTCTCAACGCTCAGATTGTGCAAGCAGCAACACACGGCAACGATCTTGGATACCGTAGATACGTCCTCTTCAGCGTCATGATCTTGCCGCAAATCTATTTCCGAGAACTTTGTATTCAAAATAGTGAAAGTTTGTTTCAAGTGCTCCACCACTCGATTCACCGGTTTCCGCACGTGCGTAACCCTAGAGGATTGGTCGAGCTCTTGCTCCGTCAATGGTGTTCGAACTCCCTGGAAAGCCGGAGTGATTCGATCCGGCTCGTCGAGGGCCAACTCTTCCGAGATGAAAAACCCACGCCGGGCAAGTACGGTGTTTTTGGGTACGAACATTGTCCGGATCTCAGGATCCTCTCCAACGGCGACGTGCCTGCTGCTTGCCACAGGAAATTCTGACTTCGCCTCATAGTCAGGAGAAATGTAGGAGAACGTTCCTTGCGGGAAGGCAACTTGAGGCGTAATGAAGACGACAAAATGGACCGCACCTTTGTCGTTATCTGCCGCTACTTTGAAGGTGTCGATCACGGAGACGGATCGGTCGAAGTATTTGATGAACTTGTGACTCACAGGACGAGGATCTTCACGGGTCATGTAAAGACTAGGCAATTTGGAGTATAATATTCGGATCCAACGTTGAAAGGCGTGCGATACGGTAGAATGAGAAATATTAAACCGGTAAGCGAGATCCCGATTGTGAAGGGCGAGACGTAGTTTCATCAGAGTCAATACTAATTGCTCCATTGCTGTGATGACTGTTTCATTATTACCACTTTGTTGTCTGTAGGTAGGTTCACAGAGATTGTAAACGGAGGTAAACAAGGACCAAGATCGAAGCCCTATATAAAATCTGAGTAAAAAATAAAATAAAATATGTAGTTCAACTTTCTCAAGTTAGAAAAATGTGCCGCTTAAATACTTTGTCAGTCCATCACTGTCGCGTAGCTGGCTGACCATTGTTGATTTGTCCATTTTCTTCATCATCTTGTCCATCTCATATCGAATTTTCACTTCTCTTTCGCTGACTTGGACAACGTTTGCTTTCTCTACTTCCAAATCAGCTCGGAGTTTTTCTATGGCACGATATTTGTCTAGCAATTCCGTTTTCAAGCGCTCTACCTCAGCAGCAGAGTTGCAGCTGCAAATCGGTTTGAAGTTTGTAGGGTCGACTTGTACCCACTCGGCCGGCTTCACTAAACCCCCAACCGTCGGCGTCTTGGGTACAGGGTTCACGGCGCTCTTTGTTGGTAGATTTGAGGTGGAGGAAGCTATTGGACGAGACGAGCCGGCTACTGAAACAGCTGTGAAAGAATTTCTGGTAGTCGCTGTAAGTGTTGACGGGGGAATTGAGACGATTGGAGCTGTTCTGGCCACCGAAACAGTGCAATGCGGGTTTGCGGCAGGGGCGGGTTTAGCGCTTGATACGGCCGAGATAAGGCTTGGCGAAGAGGTAGTCAGCTTGGTCGCAAGAATTGTCGGTGCTATCTTTTTCAGCGGCGACTGAGCAGCTGGCTGATCAATTTTCCTCTTGTTTTGTAAAGACGAAGGTTGTACAGTCGGCGGTTTTGGATGCAGAACTTGCGTATTTGGCGGCTCAATCGTTTTGGGGGTAGTTGCAACAGAACCATGAGCTGACGAATGCGCTGCAGTTCCGTTGACAGTAGCTTCGTCATTGTCTGTTGTGCGTATTCGAATAAAATTAAAATTATTTAAATATAAAATTGATGCACTGTTTAACTGAGCTACCGATAGTTGGAAGAATGTACTGTGGCGTGGAGTTTTCCTGAAAGTCTCCGATCGGGTCCAAGAAATCGGGTGCCTCTGTCAATAATAGATAACTATTTAGATGCAACGTTGAGGGTAAAAACAAGCATAAAGGCTTATTTACCGAATTGCATTTCGTCGGTTTCATTCATTTCTGGTTCTTCAATTTTTATACAAAGTATCTTATTGAGTTGGAGTGTAGGGACCCAATCAATGTGGCATGTATCACCAAGATTTGCAGGTTTTCCTGTAAAATATAGATAGAAAAAAAAATCCAGTAGCATCAGTTACGGAACAGGAAATGAAAAGAAATAATAATTACCTCTGTGAAAATGTTTTGAGCAAATCATTGGATTATTCATTTTTTCTAAATCGGGTTCGCCAATGGCACTTAGCCAGGCGAGTCGGCGTTTCGCAGTCAAGTTTTCATCCATGGCTTTAGGGAGCGAAAAGAACTGTGTGGAGCCCCCTTCCACCAAGTTTGAATTGCAAGACGAAACACAGCATTTAATTATCAAGTTGTTTTCCATGGTGAGGCAAGCTTAAAAAAGAAAAGAAAATAAGTAGATAAATAATAAAGCTATATTTGAAAGTTCGATATAATACAGTATCTATGTAACTGCATACCAAGGTTTAATTGTGATTGTGAAGTTCTAGTGGAGCTAGTTTCTGATCCAGCAGCTATTAAAATTTAAAGAAAGAAAAAAAAGAGTTATTATTGTATTGGAAACAAGATGATATTAAGTATTAATAAAATACCTTTTAAATTTCTCGGCAATCTTTTTCGATATTGTTTCACAGAAGCAAGAGATGAGGAAGTTGTACAATCAGGGTCATTATTGATGTTAAGAGATGGAACCCAATCATAATCGTCATCTTCCCATAGACGAGAAGGAGTTCCTACTAGAAATGAAATAATTATTGGCTACGTTGTCCGTGGTCGCGTGCCTTGGGAAATGAGAAAAACTTCACTACAGCATCCTGCTTTCTATGATTTTTACTTTTGCAGCCCTTGATGACACAGATGCAGACTACTGGCATGATACTGACTACCTTATCACAAAAAATTGATTTAAAAACAAACCTTTGAGAATTTTATTGACTTGTCTATAGTTTACTTAAATAGTGGTAACTGGTAAGTCTGAAAATGTAGTCATGAAAGTGGTCCAATTTCATGATAAAGAGAACATTTATTTTCAAATTCAAATGTTGAACACTTGATTCTTATTTTTTTTTTAAACCTTCAAGGATCTGATCAACCCATTGATATCTTACTTAGTGTTAAGTCCCATAGAAAATGTATTTATGAAAGTGGAAAAATTTCATTGTGAAAAGAAAATTTATTTTCAAATGGAATGTATATAAAGTTACCAACGTATGAAGGCAGCAATAAGGATACTCCAAGCAGTTCCAACTTCCAAACAAGCTGATGCGATTTTTAACGCACAGTGCAAACTAAAACGGTTGAATAACCTTCTAATCTATGTAGCGTACGAAATTTAATATAATTTTTGGAATACAATAAAAGAAAATGGTAAGATTTTCACCTCGATAATTTTTCAAATGCAATTAATGCAATTTCACAATTGCATTAAATATTTTATGAATCTATGAATAAAATTAAATGAAGCAAAGAAAAATATTAGTTTGCCGTAGTGTTGTATTCAGATTTGAAATTTGCAAAATTTTAAAATGAAATGAGTCAATCATAAGTATTTAACCACATTTCAAGTTGGAATATGGAGCAACTTAATTAACTAAAAATTTATTTGTTTTCTTCAAATAGAAAACATACCAGTTGCATGATTGTCAAAGTTCCTAATCAGTTCGGAACAGGTGGCACTAATAAGCTATTTAGTTTCATCCTCATCAGGGCACCGATTGAATGCGTCTAGATGTAGTTCTGAAAATAAAGTGCCATTTGAACACCTTCCAAGAAGGCATATACAATCGAATTTTCCATGAGGAAAGCGTTTCCTCATGTTGAAAAACCACGCCAAGTGACACTCATCACTGCTGCAGTCAAATGGATCTGATAAATACAGCGGGTCAGCGGATTAGTAAATATTTATAACACAATCCATCTACTATTAATCGATTTCACTGTTCAAATAACTATAAGGTATTTAATAAAATAATTACTGTCTCGAAGATTTACACCTCCCAGCTTATCAGCCGGTAGATTTTGAAGGTATATCGGCTCAAATACAGATGCTTCAAACCGGGATAGATTATTATTCTCCAGATATAATGCAGCATTTGAGAAGTCCCCTTTAGTTTGTTATAGATGACCGTATATAAATAACGACATATTTTTAAATACAAAATTTCAAAAGAGCAACATACCTTGGAATGCACCTGGTTCTATTGCTTCTATTCCATTTCCATACAAATTCAATAAAGTGAGAGGAGAGGAAAACGTAAGTGATCCAGTCTCAATGATTGAAATATTGTTCCTTCGTAGAATGAAAGATTTCAGCGCTATAAATGACGGTATCTGATTCGGAACACGAGTCAGATACTTGTTATCTTCGTGTTTCAAAAACTGTAAAGTGTTCGAAGAGGAAAGAAGAATCCAGTCCAATATTCTGCTTATTGTCTGGTCGTTCAATGATTCGTCCATGGGTATTGGAGATAAACCGAAAAATATCAAACCATTCGTGAGATTAGGGAAACTTGCCACTTCACCTAGTCCCGAACATCGTTGAAAGTCCAACAGAATCAAATTAGGAATAGGTGGAAGAGATGGCAAACAATGATGCATGTTTAAAACATTTGAAAAAGTTAAGTTCTTCAGTTGGTCGAATCCCGATAGGAAGCTCAAATTCAACTCACTGCAGTCGAAATCATTTAAATCTATCTTTTGTGTATAGTTCTTAGATGATCGGAAAGCATCGGGGTGTACTTTCAATTTTGTGGGGCCACTTTCACCATCTATCCATGATGCTTGCGAATACCCGAGGATTAGATGAGCAACTCTAATATTGTTAGATATTAAATCTTCTGGAAGGAAGTTGTCTGATGGTTGAATTATCAATCCAACTTTTTCTAAGGTATTAGCAGTTGAGGGCGAGAAAAAGTTTTGAATATCTTCGATGCTAACTAGCTCACAATTGACAATTCCTTTTGAGTATTCACAAGATGCACCATCTAGTCCTATATCGTAAAATAAATAGTTTATCGAACTATGATTGTAACTTATCAGCGCTAATCACAAACCTTCAGTAACCGACATCAAGTTATTTAGAGTGGTTGTTTCAATAAGTGCTCCATGATTTTTACATAAAATTAAACTCTCTTCCGGAGAGACTCCATCCGGATTTGTGTTGTCCGTCTCAGGAACTACTGTTACGTCATGTTCTTTCCTCTTGTAAGGTGTACACGGGTGACATCGATATTCCAATGCATCCCCCATTCGTTTCATTAGATTCTGTCGATTGCCTACTTTGGGCTGATGTGACAAAAACCTGGCGACGCTGCACAAATCCAACTTGTCTTTGTCGAATTGTCCAACGGCATAATTATTCACTTTAATTTCCTTATATTGCTGAAGGATGAAACTAAACACTTTCTTGTAAGCATGGATAACTTGGCCGTATTCATCCGTATAGTTTTCCGTCCGTTGGATCATTCGGTGTAAGTAGGTGTCTAAATCAGTATCACGAAAGTCCAAGAAGGACTTCAATGCTATACGAAGTATTTCATTAGCTTGCGCAATACGAAGAGTTGCGTTATTCTTTTCGTCTGAAAAGGAGCTTGAAGGAAGATCTCCATCCCGATTCTTTGTTTCGTTCTTGTCTACTATAAATGAAAATAATACATATTGAAAGGAGGAAAAAATTAAAACTTAATTTGTTACTCGAATCAATAGCTGATGTTGGCCGTTCAGTAGTTGTAGAAGAAGCTACTTCCGATGAAGATTGAGAAACTATCACGAGAGCAGTCGTATTAAGGTTCGTATTGTTACATAACAAAAGACTTTCGTCTGGAGTTATTGCTTCTGATGAATTTAAATAATCGATGTCGGGAACTTGAATGTCGTCTAACGTGCCATGTTGTTTCAACTTGTATGGAGTGCATGGATGACACTTGTAATCCAACGCATCACTCATCCGTTTCATCAAAGTTTGCCGATCTTTCAACAAGGGCTGATGTGACAAATATCGTGCTACACTACACAAATGTAACTTGTCCTTATCGTATTGATTCACTGCATAATTTTGCGTTTTAAATTCATCAAATTGCTCCGAAATAAAAAGGAAAACTTTCTTGTAAGAAGTGATAATTTGGCCGTATTCGTCCTGGAAGGGATCTGGCCGTTCTCGGATGCTCTTCAAGTAGACTCCCAGATCCGAATCTTTGGCATCTAAGTACTGTTGCAAGGTCAATCGAAGGACTTGGTGAGCGTTCGCAATGTTGGTGGATTGACGTCGTAAATCGGCTTGTGGAGGAAATGCAGGCAGCTCACCATCTCTATTTGGTATTTCCCATATTATGCTCCCTTCGTCATTTCCTATAATTTATGAAAAAAAAATTCTTAATAATTTAAGCCCAGCACAGTACGCGTATTTATTCACCTAAGCTGATGCAAAGCAATCCTGGGGCATTGAAAATGATGCACAGAACCAAGGGAAAACGAAGAAATGTGCTGATTAGCCCATTAGCAAACATCATAATTTGCAAATCTGTCTGGAGGTAGTTGTATCTTTCAAATAATAAGGAACACTCGGTGGAATAAAATTTAAATATAGACGAATACCGTGAATTTTTTCCGTAGTAGATTACTCTGATATGCACATTGATATAAGAGCACAGCTAAAGAGCAACTACGACTAAATAACCATCCCTTGGGCTAACCATGGCCGCGTGTGCCACTTCCTACTTCAAGGCGAGAGCGCCAGAGCTTCCCAAAGATGTATGTACAGTACATGAATGACCTTAAAGCCTTAAGGAGAATCAGAGAGAAAGGTAGATAGAACTACCTTCGTTCAATTTAAAAACTATTCTGACACCAAAAATTACAGTAAATTAGATTTTGCATGTGATTTTCTCCTATAAAATCGGTGGTCAAGGGTTTATTTGTTTTCGTAAGAGGAAGAAAAAACATTAACGAACCTACAAATTCCCATATTTTTGAGACATAAATTATTACTGGATAATCAATAAAATCCGGTAATAATCACTTAGGTTATTGCATAAATGAGAGCCAACTACACGGCATCATTAGGAACACTACTAGGGCAGTGATTTAAACCAGATGGTTGTAGATTCAAAAATTTGGTCCCATTAGAACACGTCCATTGAAACCTAATATTGGAGAAAAAACCGGCCCCGACGTTGTGTTGTGTGATGAGCCAAGCCAAATGACAAATATTCTCATCGCCACAGTCGACAGGGTCTAAATAAAGAATGCAATTAATTTTTTAAATGAAAACTTCATTATAAAAATAATTTACTTTGCTCTGCGTTAATTGCTCCTTTCCCAGATATCACCTGATCCTTTAGTGGTCGGAATACTGATTCTTCAAACCGGGTCAAATTGTTGCCATCAAATAAAATTTCCGCATTCTTGAAATTCCCTTCATATTTCCAGACAGATTCAGTTTCCAGATAACAAAAAAAGCAACCAGAGCAAACCATTTAAATTTAAAGTCTTAAAGATAAGATGGTTTTAATTTACCGCGAAAGGCACCAGGTTCGATCACTTTTATCCCATTAGCGTGAAGATTTAAATAAGTTACAGGGGCAGTAAAGTTAAGCAATCCATTCTTGATGGTAGACACGTTGTTATATCGAAAAATGAGAGATTTCAGAACTTTAAAGGAGGGTATATGATGAGGAACTTGCGTTATAGAGTTGCTTTCTTCGATTCTCAAATACTCTAAAGTATTGCTGGAAGATAGAAGAACCCAATCTAGCATTTTACTTAACGTTTCGTCATCCAATATATCGTTAACTCCTTTTAAGCTGAAAAATGTTAAACCGTTCGTCAAATTTGGGAAATTATTAAATTCTCTAAATCCCGAACATCCTTGAAAATCCAGAAGTTGCAAATTAGGAAGATCAGAGGGAAGAGTGGGTAAACTGTGAAGAACGTTTTGTACGAAATAAAGGGTCAAGTTCTTCAATTGATTGAATCCCAAAAGGAAGCTCCAATCCAGCTCGATACTGTCAAATCCGGTTAAATCGATTGTTTTCGTGTAGTTTTTTGTGGACCGAAAAGCATTGGCGTTCACTTTCAATTTCGTGTACCCGATTTCATCAATCAGCTCTTGTGAATAAACTAAAACTAGATAGGCAACCTTCTTATTTGATAGAAGATCTTCTGGAATATGATCTTCCGATGGAAGGATCGTTAATTCAATTTTTTCTAGAGTATTGATGGAAGTGCGCCGAAATACTTCATGGATTTCTTCAAAGGTTGCCAGTTCACAAGCGACGATTCCTTTTGAATATTTGCATGGTTTATAGTTGAAAGACTGATGATTTGGTTTTCCTTTTTAAGACCGAATGAATGAATTAAAATTAATTCTATAACTGTAAGAAATAACAGCGAAAACCTGATGTTGTCAATGATAGCGTATTTGGTGTGGTTGTCGTAACTGTTCTATTATCACAAAGAATAAAGCTATCTTGCGGAGAGACTCCATCGGGATTGATTTTATCAGTTTCGGGAACAATGGTTACGTCGTGTTCCTTTCCTCTTATAAGGTGTACAAGGGTGGCACCGATATCCCAACGCATCCCCCATTCGTTTCATCAGATTCTGCCGACTATCTACTTTGGGCTGATGAGACAAATACCTGGCGACGCTGCACAAATCCAACTTGTCTTTGTCAAATTGTCCTATGGCATAATTATTAGCCATAGTCTCGTTGTACTGCTCCATTATGAACCTGAAAACTTTCTTGTACGAGGGGATGACTTGTCCGTATTCATCTTGATAGTTTCCAGAGTGACGAATCATTCTATTCAAATATGTTCCCAAATCTGTATCGCTAAAATCTAAGAAGGATTTAAGTGCTTGTCGCAGAATTTCATGAGCTTGCGTAATTTTTTGAGTTTCATTGGTTTTATCGTTATATTCTGATGGTGATGGAAACGACGAAAAGTCTCCATCCCGATTCCACGTTCCATTCTTTCCTTTAAGTTAAGTAATTTAATTTTGGTCAAATATTTGTTAAACATAATATTATCAACTATGTTACCCTCATAAAAAGGCAGGGAGGGTCTTGATGTTGAAGGAGTTTCCGTTGTAATAATCGGAGACTTTGTTGTTAAATCAGTTCCATTGGTTTCATTAGTAGTATTACACAGCCCAATACTATCCTCTGGAGTTATTCCTTCAGGATAATCTGTGATTGGCACTTGTAGGCCTATGTCCTCTAATGTTCCATATTGTTTTAGCTTGTATGGAGTGCATGGATGACACTTGTAATCCAACGCATCACTCATTCGTTTCATCAAAGTCTGCCGATCTTTCAACAATGTCTGATGTGAAAAATACCTTGCTACACTGCACAAATGTAACTTGTCTTTGTCATATTGATTGACGGCATAATTCTGCGTTTTGAATTCATCAAATTGTTCTAAAAGAAAAAGAAAAACTTTTTTATAAGACGTGATAACTTGGCCGTATTCGTCCTGGAAGGGATCTGGCCGTCCTCGGATGCTCTTCAAGTAGACTCCCAGATCCGAATCTTTGGCATCTAAGTACTGTTGCAAGGTCAATCGAAGGACTTCGTGAGCTTTCGCAATGTTGGTGGATTGACGTCGTAAATCAGGTTCCGGAGGAAATACTGGCAGTTCACCATCTCTATTAGGAATTAACCAAAAGTCTTCGGTTTGTCCTATATTCAAGTATAATCACATGTTAATATGCAGGCCTACATATGTGCTTATAATTAATAGTCTCCATTAATTGAGGGCACTTGTTTCCATTTTTATGGGAAAAAAAAACTTTGCTTTTACAAACATAAAAATCGAACTCCAAGTATATAACGATTTTTTACTATAACGATTATGGTAAATCGACTTAAATATGAGTAAGGAAAATATATGAATTAGAAAGTTTGCATACCAGTGACGACAGACGCCAAATTTGGTAAACATCTAGAAATGGCGATGAGATGGATCAAGGCTAGCCATAGCGATATGATGAAACTGTGCCTCAACATCCTCTTTTGTGTCTTCACCCAAATGTATTTCAAAATAAATGATTAACTAACCTTTTTCAACTTCTACGACGACGATAATAAGGATTACAAATTCAATTGATGTAAATACATTTCTTTGTGACTAAATTAAGTGAGTAATAAGTCTACAAAGCCATTCATAACTAGGAGAAGAACAGCAAGTGCGCATTCAACACAGCAGTAAAGAACGTAGCTGGAAGGCAACTGAATTTTTCATCGGCCATCCTCATACATTTGTAGTAGTCCTACACTAGAGAAGAGAAATAATGTGGCTATTCACCATCTCTACTATTTCTTATCAACCAGAACTCTCCGTTTTACCCCAATACATTTCAATTGCTATAGTTATTGAAATTTCTACGCAGCTTCGCTTGCAAAATAAATATGAATCAGAAACTATTACAGATCGAAGTTAGCTGTATAAAAAAGAAAATAAGTTAAAATATTTATCTGTGGAAATGATTCAGAAATCTGTGTATGCCACAGAGAAAGCGTTAGCCACAGAGATCCAGACAGTGTCCTCATCTCTTTATTAGGATCATATCGGCAAATTTTCATCTGACCAGAATCGATAACAAATACGCAATCGTCGATCGTGATGGACGTTTCAACTAAATTGGTAGCCACGATGATTTTCCTCATATCGGACTTTGGTTTCACGAAGATTTCACTGGTTATAAATAAATAAATAAAAAAATCGAATTGTGCTTATTGAAACCAGAGCACAGCTAAAGAGCAAATGCGACCAATTAACCATCTCCTGAGCTAACCGTGACCGTGTAAGCCACTTCCTTCTTTTAGACGAGGACACAAAAAAAAATTAAGTAAAATTGATTATGCTTGCGATTTTCTCCATTAGAATCGGTTTATTTATTTGAAGGTTTATTTGTGTTCTTAAGAGGAGGAAAAAGCTCCAACGAACCTACACATTCAAATATTTTTGAGACATAAACTATTACTGGATAATCAATAAAATACGGTAATAATCACATAGGTTATTGTATAAATGAGAGCCAACTATACGGCATCATTGGGAACACTACCGGGACAGTGATTTAAACCAGCTGGTTGTAGATTCAAATATTTGGTCCCATTAGAACACGTCCACGGGAACCTAAGGTGGGAGAAATAACCGGCCCCGACGTTGTATTGTGCAATGAGCCAAGACAAATAACAAATATTCTCATCGCCACAGTCGATAGGATCTAAATTCAAAATGAATTAAAATTTTATAAATGAACACTTCATTATATTACTTTGCTCTGCGTTAATTTCTCCTTTCCCAGGTATCATCTGATCCCATAGTGGTCGGAATACTGATTCTTCAAACCGGGTCAAATTGTTGCCATCAAAATACATTTCCGCATTCTTGAAATTCCCTTCACATTTCCAGATACAAAGATAACAGGACAGCGATTTAAGGATCTGATTCATTCATTTGGATTTAAAGATCAGATGGTTTAAATTTACCTTGAAAAGCACCAGGTTCGATCATTTTTATCCCATTAGAGTGAAGATTTAAATAAATTACAGGGGAAGTAAAGTTATACGATCCAGTCTTAATGGTAGAAACGTTGTTATATCGAAAATGGTGAGATTTTAGAACTTTAAAGGAGGGTATTTGATGAGGAACTCGCGTTATAGAGTTGCTTTCTTCGATTCTCAAATACTCTAAAGTATTGCTGGAAGATAGAAGAACCCAATCTAGCATCTTACTTAATATTTCGTCATCCACTATATCGCTAAATCCTTTTAAGCTAAAAAATGTTAAACCCTTTGTTAAATTTGGAAAATTAGTTAATTCTCTCAATCCCGAACATCCTTGAAAATCAAGAAGTTGCAAATTAGGAAGATCAGATGGAAGAGTGGGAAAACTGTAATGGACGTTTTGTATGAAATAAAACGTCAAGTTCTTCAATTGATAGAATCCCAAAAGAAAACTCAAATCCAGCTCGATACTGTCAAATCCGTAGAAATCGATTGTTGTCGTGTAGTTTTTTGTGGACTGGAAAGCATTGGCGTTCACTTTCAATTTCGTGTACCCGATTTCATCAATCAACATTCTTGAATAAATTAAAGCTAGAATTGCAACTTTCTTATTTGATAGAAGACCTTCTGGAATATAATCTTCCGATGGAAGGATCGTTAATTCAATTTTTTCTAGAGTATTGATGGAAGTACGCCGAAATACTTCATGGATTTCTTCAAAGGTTGCCAGTTCGCAAGTGACGAATCCTTTTGAATATTTGCATGGTTGGTAGTTAAAGGATTGATGATTTGGTTTTCCTATTTGAGACCAAATGAATGAATTAAAATTAATTCTATAACTGTAAGAAATAACAGCGAAAACCTGATGTTGTCAATGATAGCGTATTTGGTGTGGTAGATGTCGTAACTGTTCTATTATCACAAAGAATAAAGCTATCTTCCGGAGAGACTCCATCGGGGTTGATTTGATCAGTTTCGGGAACAATGGTTACGTCATGTTCTTTCCTCTTATAAGGTGTACACGGGTGACACCGATATTCCAACGCATCCCCTATTCGTTTCATCAGATTCTGCCGACTTTCTACTTTGGGCTGATGAGACAAAAACCTGGCGACGCTGCACAAATCCAACTTGTCTTTGTCAAATTGTCCTATGGCATAATTATTAGCCATAGTCTCGTTGTACTGCTCCATTATGAACCTGAAAACTTTCTTGTACGAGGGGATGACTTGTCCGTATTCATCTTGATAACTTCCTGAGCGTCGAATCATTCTATTCAAATATGTTCCCAAATCTGTATCCCTAAAATCTAAGAATGATTTAAGTGCATTTCGGAGAATTTCATGAGCTTGCATAATTTTTTGAGTTTCATTGGTTTTATCGTCATAATCTGATGGTGGTGGAAACGACGAAAAGTCTCCATCCCGATTCCACGTCCCATTCTTTCCTTCAATTATAATAATTTAATTAATTAAGCTCAAATATTTTTTAACATAGACATTAACTATGTCACCCTCATAAAAAGCCATTGAAGGTCTTGAAGTTGAAGGATTTTCCGTGGTAATAATCGGAGACTTTGTTGTTATATGAGTTCCAATTGATGATTCATTAGTAGTATTGCACAGCCCAACACTATCCTCTGGAGTTATTCCTTCAGGATAATCTGTGATTGGCACTTGTAGGCTTATGTCCTCTAATGTTCCATATTGTTTTAGCTTGTATGGGGTACATGGATGGCACTTATATTCTAACGCATCACTCATTCGTTTCATCAAAGTCTGCCGATCTTTCAACGATGTCTGATGTGAAAAATACCTTGCTACACTGCACAAATGTAACTTGTCCTTGTCATATTGATTGACGGCATAATTCTGCGTTTTGAATTCATCAAATTGTTCCGAAATAAAAAGAAAAACTTTCTTGTAAGACGTGATAACTTGGCCGTATTCGTCCTGGAAGGGATCTGGCCGTTCTCGGATGCTCTTCAAGTAGACTCCCAGATCCGAATCTTCGGCATCTAAGTACTGTTGCAAGGTCAATCGAAGGACCTCGTGAGCGTTTGCAATATTTGTTGATCGACGTCGTAAATCAGGTTCTGGAGAAAATACTGGCAGTTCACCATCTCTATTAGGAATTAACCAGAAGTCTTCGGTTTGTCCTACGTTCAAAGTATTGTTGTTAAATTGTCATGTTAAAATGTATGCATATTTGCTCCTAATTACTAATATCCATAAATTGAGGTCATATGTGGACATTGCTATCTATTCATATTTTTTAAATGTATGCAATCACCCAGCTAAAACGACATGTTGCCAGGTTCTGCCCAAGACGTGACCACAAGTTGCCGGGCCTGACTCGCGGGTTGCTACCAGATTGCTGCAATCTTGTTGTTTATTGCACTCCCCAGGTCACGACCGTTAGACATAACCTGGTCACAACCAGTTTTTCAATCGAAAATTTTATTTCCCTATGTTCTGTCGCATTACTTTCATTCTCCGTATTAATATGGTCCTTTACTTCCTATTCACATCAGACCATGGCATATATATAATGCAGTAGTCAGACCTGGCAACAAAATGGTAAAATGCCATTTTAAATTAAAAATTATACGTGAATGTGATAAAACAGTAAAGAACAAGAAAATGAATCAATAATTCCGGATTAAATGGCGATACAATTTGAAATTATTTTTTAGATAAAAGCTTATCTCAGGTTGCCAGGTCGTGACTTGGTAACGATGTAGTTAAATCTCTTTTTAATTGGGCATTTATTCATGAAAGAGGTAAAAGAAGTAATGCACAACAAAGTAAATGCCTAGTTCGTGAAAAATGCAATAGGGTGTTCACTGTCATTTCGTGACCATTTTCAAGGAAAACTATTGGCAACGCGACTTGCCTGTCAGGTTAGACCAAGGTTACAAACTGGCCGACCAAGGTTTACAAACAAGTCCCGTGTTAGCTGGGCATACTTGATTTCCTTCAAACTATAACCACTACCATTATGATTATGTATCCTTCTTTATCATCCTTACACGAGTCTTAGAAAGCCAATGCGGAATCATTTCTACCGTTAAATTTGCTACGTAACGGTTATTAACGGTAACTTAAATTTTAAAATGAGGTATTCGCATTACTTTCGAGTGCCAATAATTAATTCAAGTTTTTACAGTAATTGTAAATCAACTTAAATGTGAGCAAGGAAAAAATATTGATTATAAAGTTTGCATACCTGTTACGACGAAGGCCAAATTTGGTAGAAAACTTGAAATGGCAATAAAATGAACCAAGGCTAGCAAGCATGGTGGCACGATCAAACTGTGCATCAACATATTCTTTCGTACGTCTCTTAGTTCGAATGTATCAAAAAATAAATTGTAAGCTGAATAAAACATCTACTTAGATGGTGAAATGGATCATAATGTCCATTGCTGTAAATGTATTTGGCTCTAGTTAAAATGGGCGAGTAATAAGTCTATAAAGCCACCAATAACTAAAACTAAGAGTAGAATACGGTAGCAAATGCATATACAACACAGAACGTAGCTGGAAGGCAACTGAATTTTTCATCAGCCATTCGCGTGTATTTATACTAGTCCGTACACTAGAGAAGCAAAATAATCTCAGGTTTGATGCTTATTTCCCCTTTATGTATCTACTAAAACTTAAAAGATAGACTGCTAGCCAAAAAAAGGTTTTACCTGATGTTGGCGAGAATCGCAAACAAATAAGATCCAGCCATCACACACCTCGGTTGGTGAATAAGCTTTCAATTTTCTTTAAAGATTAGTTAGCTTGAATGACAATATTTTTTACCGCAGGAAAGAATAACAGGTATAGGGAACTGGTTACAAAAAGGCAAAAATGTATTCTTTGCGAATTGATACATCGTAACAGGTTAGTGCACACATTTTTGAATAGGTGGGAAAAGAAAACACGAAAACCCTTTTCGACACTAATCTGAAGTAGGATTGATCATCAGTTTCGATATGGTGCTCAGAAGGGCATTGCTTTTGCCATCGTTGCACAAATCCAATTGGGGGTTGTGGATTTTCTCCATCAACAACGCATCCAGCTGATTCCGCAAGGCTGCCAACAGCTCCGCCACCTTATCAGATTAAAAATATGTTTGGTTTTTTTCAAATTGTCAAATAAGAAAGTACGTTTTTACCTGCTGAGAATCACAAACAAATTTGATCCAGCCATCATCCAGCTCAATAACAAAACGACCTCCGTGTAACTGAACGTGAATCTCGCTCCCTCCGCATAATATCAGAGGGAAAGCAGGAACCATGGAACACTCAAGAATGAAAACTTGGGATGTTTTCATCTTTTCATGGAAGACTACATAAGGTGAATCATATGTTCCCTTAGAAAAGAGGACGGACGAAGGATGAATTCGAACCTAGACACGAACGTGTAAATTAGGGCAAAAAAAAAACATCATAGAATTTCGTTATTTGTCAAACTTACCACTTCACGATTTCTAGTCATAAATTTCAACTCTGTCGGGTGAGGGACAGCTAATACTGCTCCCGCTCCGCTTTTGTTGTATCGATGATCCGGACGGAGAACTCGGACAATAAGTGGGTAAAAGGAAGCACAAAGGACGGATAGAAGCAATGGATAGTTTTCTCCATTTTCATTTAACTAGTTAATATTTTTTTTTTTTAAAAAGGTTATTTTAAAAACTTGTATATGAATAACATTCACAATACTACCTTTGGTCCCGTTAAGGCTAAAACGCGGTCAGTGGGATCACGAGTACGTTTAAAAATAGAGCGCGAAAGTCCGACCGGAAGGAATCCGATAGATGAGAGCTGCTCCACGTACTGTTGTTTCAAACTGCACAACATCTCTAAGGTATTGATGGATAAAAAGTTCTGCTCAGCAAAAAGTCTTCCGGCTCTCTCTGAAATCTTCCGGGCTTCCTGCCAAGCCTATTGTTAAATAACTCTAAATGGTAGCATCGAATTAAACAATGAATCAATATAATTTTTAAAGATACCTTGAATGCTTTAAGAACAGTCAAGTGATCACTTTGAGCTGTGCTCCACTGTAATTTTTTGCTCTGAGCTTCCGGCCTTTTCTTCCAAGGCGCCGTAAAAGGGGATTTGTAACTGAGACAAGCGGCCATGGTCAGAGCAGAATCCACGCAACGGAACATGGCACCAAAAATCATCAGCTTACCCACCCTATGAATTTCCAAAATTCATTTATAGGTTCATTAAACTTAAAATAATTTTAAAAAATAGAACCTTAAATCGACGGGCAAGATTGCCAAATGTCGGCCTAGGGGAGTCAATTCTCCTTGAGAATCCATGGCACCCAAATGCTGAAGTCGATTAAGTGATTCTCCAACGCATTCCGGATGCGGAGGCTCGGGCAGTTTCTCTATATAATGAACCGTCAATTATTATTACAATCCAATCAACTCAAATTCAAAATAATTATACTAAGAACGCTGGAGGCTGATTGTCCACTAAATATCGGCAGTGTCTTGCATCTCATGATGCTGCGCTCCAACGATACAAGATCGATTTCCGGAGGCGGCTGCTTACATAATTGATGACGGAAGCGGTGACTAGTATACAAATGAAAGGATGTTCCAGGGCGTACTCGTCCGGCACGGCCAGATCGTTGTAAAGCGTTAGCCAAGGAGATCCAGACAGTGTCCAAACTCTTCATCTCTTTATTTGGATCGTATCGGCAAATTTTCATCTGACCAGAATCGATAACAAAGACACAATCGTCGATCGTGATGGACGTTTCAGCCAAATTGGTAGCCACGATGATTTTCCTCATACCGGGCTTTGGTTTCACGAAGATTTCACTAGATTATAAATGTAATTTTAAAATCATATAGTAAAAAATTATCTTAATAAAAATACCTTTGCTCTTCGCTACTTAAAGATGAATGGAGCGGTAAGAGGATACACTTTCCGGACGATGGACTCGTTTCAATGTGTCTTTCTAGACGATCAAGCATGATTGAAATCTCAGCCATTCCAGGTAGGAATACGAGGATTGCTCCTTCATCTCTGGGTTCACCGTGATTAAGTATCCACAAGATGATGCTGTGAATGAGATCGTAGTTGATCGAGCCATAGTCCATCGAAGCCAGGGCTGATCGTGTTTTAGGACTGGAACGAGGATATCGATGAGCCAACTAAGAATAAGACTTGATCAATAAAAATTTACAATAAGAAAAATTGCTTTATCAAAACTATACCTGGCATGGAACGAGGTCTACGTCCGAAGCTGAATCATCTGCCGGAGGTAGATTGTCACCCCCCTTTTCAGCTAATCTTTCGGCCAATTTAGATGGAAGCCGCCAATTTTTAGATCCTTCATCATGTTCGTAATCGACTTTCTCTAAGATATCTTCAAGAAACAGTTTCTCAACAGGAAATATCCGGCCTGGTATGGTAATGACCGGTGCTCCCCCAAAATAGTCAGAGAACAAGTTTGAATCAATGGTGGCGCTCATTAAAATGACTCTCAAATCTGGGCGAGTCTTTAAAAGATCACGGCAAATCAAAAGCAGGAAATCACTAAAAATGTAAATGAGAGAGAGAGTGTAAATTTATAACCGATAATTAAAAAATTTAGTATATGTAATACCTTTCTTCACTTCGCTCGTGTACTTCATCAATGATGATATGGGTAACACTTTTAAGAGTTGTGTCACTCTCTAATCTCTGTAACAGAATTCCAGTGGTGCAAAACAAGAGCCGAGTAGAATTAGATATCGCTCCTTCCAATCGGATCTAAATTGTAATCAAAACATCTCTTAAAACCTAATTGCTCAATTTGAATTTATATTAATTACTTGATAGCCAACAACTTCTCCTAATTCTTCTGCGCGTTCATCAGCGATTCTTCCAGCCACGGCAGTCGCAGAAATTCTCCTAGGCTGAGTACAGATAAGCGACCTATGTTCGATCGCTTCTGACTTTAAAAATTCGTCTAATAAATATTGCGGGACCTGTAGATTTCAAACAATGTATAAAGATTTTTTTTAAATTCATTTATGAGTTGATACCTGTGTGCTTTTACCGCATCCAGTCATACCCTGGACGATAACTACGGGAAATTTTTCAATGGTAGACAAAACGGTAGGCTGGAAATCCCACGCTGGAAGTCCTTTGCGATAACTTTGCATTTCCACATATTTCGAATTGGTAGATTTTGAACGAAACTTTGTTTTGAGACCTTGATTCCGCTTGATAATTTCGGGTGTGATATCGTGATTTGCTCGACGATTGATTTTCTTGCGCTGGTTTCCCCCGAAAGGATCCTCAAACGAAATTTTGGGACGTTCCAATGGAACCGGAAGGCTATGCGGAAGTGGTGGACTTTTGACGGCTGTACTCATCTCATCCACGTTCTCCAGCAGATGAATCAAGCTGAATATAAAGGGCTCTGCGTGTGCAGAGAGCTGTACAGCTTCCTCCACCAGCCGTCGAGTAATGTTGAGACAGGCGGATCGAGAGAGGGAAGCAACCGTGATTGATATTAACGGAGGCTCCCATGGATATTGAGATCCTTCCGGGAAGCGGATTTCCATCTGGAGATCTTCATCTCGATTTACGTATCCTGGATGAAGTATTATCTTCCAAAGTCGATTGCGAATTACTTCCCGGAAGGCACCGTCATCGCCGTAGATTGCCTCTAAAGATTTTTTCTCATCCGTTCGAAGCTCCTGACCATGCGCAATCCACTCTTCCACCCTCTCTATCGGTTCGAGTTTGAAACACTGCGTATAGAGGAGCTCGAATGCCCGGCTGAAATCAGAATCTACTGCATCCAAAGCCTCTTCGCAGTAGCTAGCGTGATATCCATAACTGAATCAAGGATTTAATTAAGATTTATAGACGAAGAGCTTTATAAAAAGAATAAAAAAGAATCGATAATCCCACCTTTCCAGGGTGGATATAGCGAAGCGACGAGTGATGTCTTTAGGAGTGAGCGCATCATTAGCCCTGACGACGCCGTAAACTCTAAGCTGGTTGTCTTTCATCCAATAGTTCTTGGCAAGGTTCTCTCCAGAGTCCGAGTATTCGTGATATTCTTTCAGTTTGAAGACCTGTAAATAAATAAAAATACAATCGAGAATCAAAAAGTAAACAAAAGATGTAGTTCAGTACTTGGCCAGTTATCTGTTCCAGTGTGTCTTGTATGAGCAACTGCTTCGTTTCACTGATGGCCACTTCCGTCATGGTCACTTTTAATCCGTAATCGTTTTCTCCGTCCTCCCTAGAAACGTTTAATCGAATTATTCACATGACTCAAGAACAAATTAAGTATTGATTTTTACTCAGTTTCTATTTTGGCGGGCCGAGGCCGGTGAGCTCTATGATTTGGTTTGGTCGGTCGATTGAGTTTAAGGCGCATACCATCATCCCAATAATCTTCTTCGTACTCACTTTTTTTTTGTGCGTGTCAATGAAACATATGAATTACAAGTCTATGCTGTATATGTTATTCGTTGTTACTTTGGGGATAGTGGCTTGATAGGTTGTTCCGGTAAGGCCACTTCCGCGGCTTGAGTGCTGCTCATTGACATTTCTCGAGGAGCACCGACAGCTAATGGCAGAACCATGCTGCTGTCAAGCACATTCTTTATAGACGACTCTTTCTTTCTACATTGTTGATCATCTCGTATTCCAGACGATGAATCACTGTATAAAAGTGTTGAAATAAAGCAACTTTAAAAATTCATTTTTTTTTAACTACAGACCTTTGTTTAATTGATGATTTCTGACTAGTCCCAGTATTAGTTTGAGGGCAACTAATGAATGTTTACACTTTAAATTCTGAATAACACTTCATGAATGTGCTTATATTACTTGGATTCCGGCTTCCAAAACATTGAAGATTTATCATCCGGATTGAAAAGTGGATTAGGAACTTTTTGCCGAGTTCCATATCGATTCTCTTCTGCGGGATTGAGTTTACCGCTTGAATTCGAAGACGGAGGGTTCTCTGTCGTCCTTGAAGCGGCAGAATTCTGGAACTCCTTACTGCAACATTTAAAATTAATTTTAAAAAAACTTTATTATTCCATTTTAAATAACGTTATACTTATTGTTTTGCTTGGAGATTTTTTGTGATACATCGACAGATTGTTTCGAAGCATCTTTCGACAGTTGTTTGTTTTCACTATAAAAGTAAAATGAAATCAAATAATATAAACAAAAACCAAATTAAATTAAATATAAACCAACCTGCTATGTCCTTTCTTATTGGCAGACGATTTCACTTGAGTGGTGTCACACTTTACTTCACTTTTATTAGTTGCGTCATTTTCTCTAGAAAAATATAAATCCGAGTCATCACCAATGTATATCTATATCGGAAATGCGAGTACTTTGACTTTGTAGAGGAACGATGACCGGGCTTGATGGGCTTCGATGGGGCGAGCGCTGCAGCTGAGCGGCTCTCACCGCCGTTGATTATTTTTCCGGCAGCCAATAACCCTTCTGGATCACTAGCTTTTGATCGGCTATTTTTCTTAGTGGCTGAAGCCTGAGCGGCTGATGAATTAGCCGAGCCACCAGCTCTAGCTCCTTGGCTTCTTTCCATGATTGAAAATTGTTTACTGTATATAAAAAGAATGGAGATAATCATAATGCGATGTAAGTATATCTTTAATCGAGAAGAGTTTCAGAAAAATGCCGCACTGAATTCAGCTCGGCGCAGACGATAATGAGCCAATTCAGCCACGTGAATTTCAACTACTTTGTTGGGCTTTACAAAGTCGTACTTGGTAATTCAATTCTTTGCAAAATATTCTATATGTCATTTCATTTAGTATTTTTAATCGGCTATAAAATTACACAACTCACTGTCACTAAATAAAAATATATTCCTCTTATAATATAACTTTTGTACTATTATACTACTTGACCTCATTAAAAATTAGGGCAAACAAGTGGATTTCTTCAAGTGTCTCATACATTCTACATGGTTAACGAATAGTTTATTTACCTGATTTAAGTTAATGTTGAAACGTACCGTTACACTTGTAAGCATGGTTCTAAATCCTATTTGTACAGAATAAACGCAGCACTGACTGTAAAATGCGAACGTAGGCTTTGACAGCCGGCGAACAACTGCTGTGAGTACTGTCTGCCTTTCTGTTTACTTCTGGTTCGGCTTGACGGCCACTGCGCCTTCGGGGTTTCCCTTTATATGCCCTCTCTGCGCTCACGTTCTTGAAAAGAAAAGAAAATAGTACGCTAAGAGGCTTATTTTTAAAAGGAGTTTATGTGAGTTTCACATATGCTCTTCTTTATTGTTCATTTGGGATTGAAACTACCAGCAGTTGAGAAAACCATTTTATCGTCATCAACTATATACATGTAGCGTGTGTTTTTAAAGTTATCTTAGTTTTTTATTTTTATTTAATTATGTTCCCCTTCAAAAAATATTGTTTAATCTGTTTATTTAAAAAACTGCAGTGGGGAAATGTTTGTTGAATTTTTCCAATATGGGTCCATTATTTGTCCACAATTTCGGCAACTGGGATTGAGGGTTGGATAGCACATCGGGCTACCAACTTGTTTGAAGTGGTTTCGATTCCCAGTGATTCTACATGATGAAATTTGAGTTATACCATTCGCGGTTCACATCAGACTGTACTTTAACCGGTCCAGTATGATTCGCATGTGCCATTAACTCATGTCTGATTCAATATATTTTTAAAAAGTGTAAATCTCGAATTTTTATTATTATTTTAAAAAATGTTTACTAATACTAAACTCGGATCGCTATAAATGCGCTCATCCGAGAGTTATATACTAGTAGATATTTTAGCACTATAAACTATCGTAATAAATGTAGTGATTTATTAAGACTACTTGATTGTGCTTTATTTATGAGGTCCTACCGAGGGTCGAACTCGGATCGCAGGATTCAAAGTCCTGAGTGCTAACCATTACACCATAGGGCCACATCAATCAATTTGTGTCAACAATGCCTTGTTGGCGACATCTTTGAACAGTAAACAGCACAAAGAATGTTGCCCAGCGCTGCTCGACGGGACTCACGAGATCAGTCGCCAACTGGAAAACTTCCGTCAAACATCGTCGTCGTCCCCTTAGATTACTACTTCATCTGTAAACAACTGGAAGTTCCCTGGCATAGCAATCAGCATTTTAACTCAACTTTTTGTGTTCTAAAAAGGTATACATTATTCTCGTTACCTCATTTAAAAATAAGTCATTAGACGGATGCGTGAGGGTGCTCTTGGGATAGCGTGCTGCTAAAACAGACCGTCGGTCGGCGGGGTAAAAGTTTAGCTTCTATTTTTAACACAAGCAGTCGTCTCAACGCTGTGCTCGATTCTCATCCGCAGTACTACTGTAGTAGCCATCTAAATTTAACGAGTGACAGCCGTTGGTAATTTCCAATCTCTCCATTTCAGATGACAAATCACAAGGATAGCAACCCTGCTGATGATAAGATCCAGCATGCGGCTGTGATAGGAGTCGGAGTGGGTCTAGCCGCCTGCTTTGCCGCTCCCCTGGTTGCGGGAGTTACCCTATCCGCCGTCGGTTTTACTAATACAGGTACGTAAAGTTTTTGACGAGATGTAATATTTTCTCATTTACACAAAACTCTTTTTGAAAGGAGTGACAGCTGGATCGATTGCTGCAGCTTGGGAAGCTTCGGGTGGAAACTTTATGTTTACCGCTTTGCAGGCTGCTGGAGTGACCGGGATCAGCGGTACTGTAGCCGCTGGACTAGGAGCGGCAGCCGGAGCTGTAGCAGCCGCTCTATCCGCCTTCTTCCCTCGTGAAAATGCTGTAAAAACAACATCTAGCCAGCCTCCCGAAGAAGCTATTATTGAAGAAAAATTTATGGAGCCACTAATCGCAAAGAAAGTTCAGTTTGCCGATGAAGCCGTATTACCTAATAAAGAAACTGAAACCTTGAGAGATACGAAGCTTCCTTCATTAGAGCGTTTGAATGTGATTGAAAAACAAATCATCAACGCAGTGGAAAATTTTCCAGTTCAAAATGCCGCCCACGAATCTGTAAGTAATCAAGTCAAACCGACCGGTTTCAAGGATCAAATCCAGGTTGCTAAACAAGTGGAGGAAGTTATTGAGCAAGTGAAAGATTCTGTTCAGAGTGAGCCCTCTATAACTGAAGAAGAGGAGGAAGAAGAAGAAGAAGAGGAAGAAGATGAAAAGGAAACAACTCCAGTGAGTACTCAACCAAAGCAGGAACTAAAGGTAGAACCTTTAGCGAGTCCTACTTTGGAAAAAATTGAACCAAAAGAGACTCAATTAGCTAAGAATCTGCAAGAGGAAGAATCTGAGGAAGAAGAAAGTGAAGAAGAAGAAGAATCAGAAAGCAGCGCTGAAGAAGAAAGACCTGCTGTCAGTCAAGTTTCTGAAAGTGCGAATGTAAAAACGGATAATAAATCAGAAACTGTCAAAGAGATTCCAGCCAAGCACGACGAAGAACTAGGCGAGTTCAGCTGGGATTCTTAAAATGCTGTATAAATTGTCTAATAAATTATTTGGATGCAAACACATATACTGTATTTAATATGAGGAGTGGAAATATAGAATGGAAGGATGAGGCTCGAACGAGATTACTTTCTCATTTCAAAACTTTAAGCTTCTTACAGATGATTAAAATGACGAAGGCAGCAACTAGCTTTTATAAAATAAATAAAATTTCAAGTGGAACGTATTAACGGTCTCATGATTATAACGAGATATGGTACTTGTTCAAAGGTTAGTTTTATCCGTCGCCTATATATTTACAAGCAATCTGAACTTGTTTACATGTCCCCAAGTCGGCATTGAACGATGAAGACTGTGATTATCGTAGGTGCGGGAGCATCGGGAATAGCAGCCGCATCCCGGCTTTATGAGAAAGGCTTTGATCCATCCCAGATAACGATTCTAGAAGCTGAAAATAGGATCGGTGGAAGAGTTCATACCGTCCAATATGGTGAGCTTCTAAATCTTCTTTATTACATATAATAAAATGTATCTAAGATAAAGTAACAATTAAAAAGGACCGGCTGTTATCGAAATGGGTGCGCAATGGGTTCACGGTGAGAAAGACAACGTCGTCCACCGACTTGCGGCCGAAGCTGGGGAAATCCACACAGATTTCCACACATTAGAATCCACGGGCTATGCGGATAATGTCGAGTGCGCTTATCCACGGAGCGGAAAGAAAATCCGTCGAGAGCAACTCGATCAATTTCATCGTGTAATAGAAGATATTTATGATTCGGCTGAAAAGGATTTAAAGACCTGGCAGAAATCTCTTGGCGAATATTTTCAGCTAAAGTACCTACTGATTGATATCTTTAAAAAACCTTGAAATGTTGTTTATTGTTTTAAGGATAATAATAATGGGTATATAAATGTTTTTCCTGTCTGATGGGTTATCCGCCGCCGACGTTCAAAGTTCAATTTCTGTATATATTTAAAAAATATAGATTCAGAGAGCATTTTGAGCGTGGCTCTTTGAGTACTTTGGACGAGTCAACGGCCTGGGATCTTCTAGACTGGGGACATCGATCTGAAAATATTGAGAGTGGATCCCACAATTGGCACAAAATTTCCGGTGAAGGATACTTACAGTACGTGGAATGTGAAGGAGACTATTGCACCACTTGGAAAAGAGGCTATTCCGTTCTCTTCTCTCTTCTAATGGTGAATCAAAACAAACATCTTATTTTTCAACAAGAAATTTTAATTATCGTGAAAAGCAGAAAAATATTCAACGGAATGGAAATGACGGACTAACAACACTTTCCAATCGCGTTCGTTTAAACTCAACCGTCACGTCCATCAATTGGGACTCTTCGGCCGACAAAGTGCGAGTGGAATGCGATGGAGGGCAAACTTTGGAATCGGATGTAGTACTCGTGACGTGCTCCCTTGGAGTGCTCAAGGAGAAGGCGGACCGACTATTCGTCCCTCCTCTACCGGAATGGAAGCGCAAAGCCATCGAAGTAAATCCTAAAACCTTATTAGCATACAATCATATAACCAAACGATTTTGTTGAATATATATTTAAAAAAAAGGGATTAGGGTACGGGACGGTGAACAAAATCTATCTAGAGTTCCGTCACCCGTGGTGGACTCGAGAATGGGGAGGAATAAATTTTGTCGTCACTGAAGCAGAAAGAGTAGGTGACTGGACGGATACCGTCTTGGGTTTCTTCACAATGAGGGATCAACCAAACTTGCTTGAAGGTTGGCTAGCTGGTGATGCTGCACGTCAGATGGAAACGGTTCCAGAGAGCCAACTTCTTCACGAATGTACAAAACTTTTAAGAGGAGCTATTGGAACAGACTTTCCTTCCTACGAAGATCCCGTAAAAATTATACGATCTGCGTGGTACACGAATCCAAACTTTCGAGGGTCCTACAGCTATCGCTCTGTCGAAAGCAAAGAGAAGAATGTGTGGGCCTCGGATCTGGCGAAACCAGTGGAGGATTCTAAAGGGATCCCTCGACTCCTTTTTGCAGGTGAGGCCACTCATGATCATAACTATTCGACCGTTCACGCAGCTGTTTCGACTGGGTGGCGTGAGGCGGACAGAATACTACAAATAACTACATCTCTTAATAATAAGAGCAAACTGTAGTGAGATAATAATAATAAAAAAGGTATTATCTTTTAAGGGAGTCCAATATGGTTTACTTATTGCACAAAATTTATACAAATACAATTAATGGGATTATTCATGATTTCACTTGACAGTTATACATACATAATCATGTGCCTTGATGACTTGTGTGAAATTTTGTCAACAAAAATACAAATAAGTTTTCAGATCAAAAATTATTTGGCAAACAGTGAGGAATACATGTCTCAACTTTCAATCCAAGTATTGATGCCATTTCTTCTCTCCATATCCTTCATCTCCAGAATGTCTGATTTCAGGCGGAGCTTGGTAATCTGCCTCCATATTTCCTCCCGGTGATCTGCATTGTGGATGCCCAGTCTTTCCAGCGAAACATCATTCATTCTGAGCAAGGCTCTCCCACAAATGCCATGCTGTGAGATAACATTGTAAAACTAGTTCTGAATCTATTAAGGGAAATGATTTCTTACCTGTACTATGAGATCACTGTATGCAGTATAAAAATCACTACAATGACGGCGGAACCATTTTTGAACGTCAGATGTTGTCCATAAGTAAACGGGCTTGGGCCTAGTGGCTTTCGGCTGAAAAAAAATCAAATTAAGATTCTAAAATAAGTTTTAATTTCAAAATATTTTGAAGTGTGTGGACCATACTTTAGGTTTCTCACTGGAGCTCATATCTTTCATTATTTTTGTGAGAAAACAAAAGGATAATAAAACTTTTATTGTTTACTAACACGGACAACAACTGTCAACGGAACCATGTCCCAATGCAATGAGCAAAAAACCAGCGTTGCCGGTTTAGCAGCCTAAAGGAATCTTTGCGGAATTTCAAGAGTCGTCGACTCGGTTCCTCGTCGACCGCCCGCCTAGTTGATTTTCAAGGTCTTCGACGCACATTGGAATTATATACGTTTCACAATTTATATAATCTGCTAATTCATGCGTATGAAAAATCTCTGTAGACCGAAAACAAAGGATTATACATGCACATCCCTTGTGCCCTCCAGAAAGAAATGATAATCTTCTGCACCCCCAAATTATTTTTTGGCGACCCTCTTTTCCTTTACTTTCCCCCTAAACTTTATGAGCCGTAAGCCCGCCTCCAGGCGTGTGAACAACTGAACGCACTGAAATGTTTCTTGGGCGCAGGTAGAAGAAAGCGCCTCAGGTTGCCAGTTGCTGGACTTAAGGTTTAGGCGTCTCGCTAGCCAGTCGCCTATCGTATCGTTCCGTTAATGCAGTGTTAGATATAAACAAGTGAATATAACATTACGAAGACGTTCTTCGTACACCGTGACTACCAGCAGAGTTGTGTATACTGTGTACCGTTTGCCTTGCGGTGACTCAAGTGTCTCTTTATTTTCCTTAAAGTGCTCTTATATTTTTGAAATCAGTGATATCGGAATTTATGTTGAGAAAGAGGATGATGGTTTGTTCCTCTCCACTGATGCTGCTGATGTCGAAACTACGCTTCCAAAGCTGAGAGATTTCCTGCTGTCCAGCAGGTTAGTTTTTTATTATTATTACGACAACTCGTTCTCTCTTTGGAATGTTAAAAAGAAGAACATGATGAATAAAGTTAATTATCTTGTTTTCTATTTGTTCATATTATTTTCTCAAGGTCTTGTCTCACCTGGAGGTTCAAGGTCAAGAGCGTCCGTCTTAGCTCTTTTCTATCGTCTTCTTGGTGTTTGGCCAGCACAAGCACTACGGATGTGCCCCAGTCATCAATAATTTCTACTCTAATCAAACTGAAGCTGATTCTTCTGACATGTTCCAGTCAATAGTGTTGTTCATTATCGCCTCTTGTACAGGTATGAATTATCAAGTTGTTTATCAAAATTACTGTCATTATCGCGGTGTGTCGTGTCTCGTCTATATCCATCCGGTAAGGGGCGTTCTGCTTTTTCACGCCTTATGTTAATGAACGCGTGAATGAGGGTCCCCTATATTTTCTGATGCGCTTCGTGATCCTTCATAAATGTAATTGATTTAAATTGATCGATTTGAAAATTCCATGAATAGTGTAATTGAATCGTGCAATAACGAGAACCGGTCGTCACGCACGACACAAAAAAATGATGTAATGGTGAGCTAAAAAAAAGAATCCCGTTCTAATGATTACAGTGTCATTCCTTCTTCCAAGTCATGGATTGTTGATTTTCAAATGATAATAGTTTTTGTCAACCAAAATGTGTAGTATGTTGCCGAGGACAGAGCTTGCCTGTTTTCACGGCCGACATGAATCAACACGTCGTCTCAGAGGCCACTCAACCCGGTACGTCCGTCTACATCCTTCAAGCATCCTCCCAGAAGAGTCCGGAAGATGTACGATTCTTCATCCAGGGAACGGAAACGTTCATTGTGGATGAGTTATCGGGCCAAGTAACGCTCAACGAACCGTTAGACCGTGAAGTGAGTAGTATATTTTTGTTGTGAAAAATGTAATTCCAAAGTTAAATCACGCTCGTTAACTTGCAGACGAAAGACTCGATCAAGCTCATGGTGGGCGTGAGGGAGGGAAATGAAACGGTGGAAATACCTATAACCGTCATTGTTTCAGACGAAAATGACAACGCACCGACCTTCTCACAGGTAAAGGAAAAATAAAGAAGAAGAACAGTAATTCGCGGCGTAGTAGTTACCGCAAATTTCGGTCACGGAGTTGTAATCATAATTATTTTTTTTTTCTTTCCTCGGCTTTGTGGCTTTATTGTTTCACATCAGGCATCCTTTGAAGGGAACACGAAAGACTCGCTTGTTTTGGAAGAATTTGTTGTGAACGATGCCGATTTAGTTGGAGAAATTATTGAAGTCACTTGTGCTGATGTGAGTATAATTGAGCATGATTAATTTAGATTCGATTTTAATTGTTTTATTTTTTAATTGAAGAATGTTATTCTATGTGAAAACATAAATATCGTGCCGAACGTGTCAACTGCTTCCATCTTCCGGGGTAGCGTCGTTCTCCGCCAACCGGTGGATCTGGATAGCCAATCCAGTTTTACCCTTGTTGCCAATGTAATTTACTTAGTTATTATTCATTTTTTTTAGATTTAAAATTAATGATTTTTCTTAACAGGATGGAGTGCATTCTACAAGAGCTCGAGTCAAATTGCCATCAACAGCAGAGCTTCGCGGGCCAGAATCCGGATTGGCGTTCACAGGCCCTCTTACGGGAATGGTTACGGAAGGATCCGATGTTGGAACACTTGTGATGACATTCGGAGTGAATGGCAATCGTGGAAAAGCTGTCAGCTATTCTATCTTAGACAATCCGTCCGATTTATTCGAGCTTGACACTCTAACTGGGGAGCTCAGAACGGCCGGTCTCTTCGACCGAGAAAGCCTGGATCCTAGCGGTTTCCTACACATCAAAATCCGAGCTAGCACTACGGAAGGCCAAACCGTGGATCAGATATTTACAGTCGTCGTTCAGGATGTGAACGACGAGACTCCTCGTTTCAGCCAAAACGAATACTTTGCACTGGTTCACGAAAACCTATCTTCGGGAACTCCATTGAACGGACTCAATATTATGGCCATCGACCGCGATTCGGTTCGTTCCATTTGATCGGCGACATTTATCTTTCTAAACCATAACATGTTTCTTTTCTACAGGATGTTAATGCTATGTTTGAGCTTGAACTGATTGATTCATCTGGTCTCTTCAGTGTGGATCCCAAATCTGCCATGGGATCCACTCACGTTGGAATACGCTTAGCCAGAGGACCTCTCGATTACGAGAATCCCAACCAACAAAAATTTATTCTACTGGTAAACCTGAGATTCAATTAACTATTTTTAATAATAATTAATTAATTTGTTATATTTCCGATAGATTGTAGCACGAGAAACGGAGACTAAAGAGCGGCTCTCTTCTACTTCAACAGTCATTGTTACGGTTCAAGACGCGAACGACAACACGCCAGTCTTTGAAAGAGAACTGTACGCCTTACAGATAGCAGAGGATGCTGGAAATGATACGTTTTTGGGTACCATAACAGCCACTGATCGGGATTCTGGTCTTTACGGTCAGAAAGGTTTCCATTACGAGTTGTTGAGTAGTGACCAGTACTCTGCGGATAAACTATTCAGTGTTAACGCTTCCGGTTCCATCCACACCTTACTTTGCGAGACGCCCGGAAAAGCTCCTTGTTTGGATTACGAAAGCCGTTCCGCTTATTTCGTAACTCTCAAAGTGACGGATGATCAAGGAAGAGGAAACAGTGCTCTTGTCCCTCTAAGGATCGGACTGGTTGACGTCAACGATAATCCACCTCGATTCGAGCAATTCCTCTTTCACGCTCGAGTGGATGAAGGAGCCACCAAATTCGATCCACCTTTCAAAGTGCGGGCCTTGGATGAGGACGCCACGTCCGTGTTGACCTACACTATCACGGAAGGCGATCCGGGTGGAATGTTCAGCCTTGATGCGAAGACGGGCGAAGTTCGCGTTGTGAAGCCATTGGAGGTCAACTCGAGTCACGTGACAACCGAAGAGTTTACTCTCACAATTCAAGTAAATATCCGCCGCCAGGCATTGTTTACTCTATTCATTTCAGCAGCGGGTTTTTTCCTTTAAGTTCCGTTGCAAATTGTAAACAAATTTTTTTCGCTTATTCATGGATTTCCTTGTAGGTATCGGATGGAACCAATCGAGACACTGCTACATTGAAAATTGCCGTCAGGGATGTAAATAACAACTCACCGGTTTTCCAGCAAGCCAATTACAACGTATCCATTTCGGAATTGCTTCCTCCAGGTAATAAAAAATAGATTCATAAAACAATAGAAACAATTTGTATAACTGTTTTTTTTAATTGAAAAAAAAACAACAGGTTCGAATGTAACACAAGTAGTGGCTAGCGATATAGATTTCGGAGAGAACGCTCGTCTAACCTACAAAATTGAGAGATCATCTTACAATAAATTCCGGATCGATAGCGAAACTGGATTACTTCAAGTGACCCAACCGCTGGATTATGAAGATCAGAATGTGTACAGCATTCAAGTAGTCGCTGTAGATAACGGTTGGCCGGCTCTCACAGGATCGGCCGCCGTTCTAGTTACAGTGGAGGACCGTAACAACCATCCGCCTCGCTTCACTCCTATCTCGCAGCAGGCTCAAGCAATCGAAACGGCACAGCTAAACGCCGTCGTTCATACGCTATCAGCTGTTGATCCAGATGCACGCCCAGGAGCCCTCCGCTACGCTTTAGTGGAGCCCATTACAGCTGTAGATAAGGCCGGACGAGAGGTGCGCACTAATACCATGTATAAGAACTTCTTTGCCGTCAACCCGCAAACAGGTGAAATCTTCGTTACGGAGCACCTTGATCGTGGAGCGGCAGCAGTGGTGACACTCGGTACACTCGTAACGGATACATCTGCAGCTACAGTCATTCAAGAGAGCCGTGGAATGGTTACCATCACCATCCTGGATGTGAATAAGAATCCACCTTCTTTCGACCGTCCATGGAGCGAAGAAGAGCCCTTCATAAGTCTTATAGTGGCAGAAGAGCAGCCTGACGGTAGCGTCGTCGGTAAAATCATGTCCACTGATCCTGATTCACCTGTGGGACGCTACGAAATCCTTCCAACTAGTCCTTTCTTTGCCATTGACGAGCGTTCCGGAATCGTGACGAATAAACAGCGATTGGATTTCGAGACATCGCCGGAATTGAATTTTACAGTGATCGCTTACGATGCCGGAGTCCCGCCACTTTCATCCACTGCTCAAGTAACTGTCACGCTGCTGAACGTCAACGACCAAAGTCCCGCTTTCTCTTCAAAGGATTATAAGGCCCGGATTGCAGAGCATTCGCCTGCTGGAACCCTCGTGCTCATAGTTTCCGCTAAAGATGGAGATGCCGGAAGTTTTGGTCTCATTACATACTCGTTGACGGGAGAGAACGCCAAATATTTTGCGGTCGACGCTAGCGGAACCATCACCGTAATCGATTCTGATGGGCTGGATCGAGAACGCTCTCCTTCTCTCACTCTTCTGGTAGCTGCATCAGATCTTGCTCCACCTGGAGCCAGGAGAACGACCATCACTCGGGTTGAGATTGAGCTAGAAGATATAAACGACAATCAACCAAAGTTCCTTGTGAATAGCTACAGAGCTACGGTATTTTAATACTTTTCCAGTCTTTAAGAGAGTAAAATTAATTTTGATCTATTTCTGTATAGGTTGCGGAAACAGTTCCTCTTCTCCCACCACCTCCTATCGTTCAAATCACAGCGTTGGATCAGGATTCCGGAATCAATTCAGCTCTGAGGTACGAAATTATTGGCGGGAATGAAGAAGGACTCTTCAGGTTGGATTCAGAGACCGGAATTCTTTATCCTATCAAACCACTCTCCGGTCGACCTCGTGAATACTCTCTCTCGGTAGAAGTGCGGGATTTGAATGGGACGGGCACTCAGTTCGATCGTGCTACCGTCACCATAACAGTCCAAAGTGTGAATCAAAATAAGCCCAAGTTTATCGTGCCATCTGTTGCCAATGCAAGCGTCCGCGTTCCAGAAAACGCAAAAGAAGAGAACTATTTAGTACTCGTCCTGAAAGCTGAAGATGAGGATCCTGGAGACAACGGTCGCATCTCTTATCACATCCGTGTTGGTGAGAAACTCGTCCAGGAGACACCAGAGTTCGTTCTGGATGCTTCCAGTGGAGAGCTCCGCACTCGATTGAAGCTGGATCGTGAAGAAGCAGCAAGCTATGAGCTACTCCTCGTCGCACGAGATCAAGGAGGACTTACAACTTCCTATGAAACTCTTCGTCTACTTACGGTCGTAGTAGAAGATGAGGATGATAACCAACCGGAATTTCCGGCCGAGAGACGAACCAAAGTTGCTCCATACCGTTTTAAAATAGTAGAGAATGTGAGACCAGATACGGCTGTTGGTCAAGTCCAGGCCTCCGATCCTGATGCGGGGAATAATGCTAAGATATACTACCACATTCTAGAAGGGAATGAAGGAGAATGGTTTTACATTGACCGTACTCATGGATTCGTTTATAACCGAGTCATGCTTGATCGGGAACAGCAGCACCAATATGATCTAGTGATCAAAGCAACCAACGATCCACAATATCTTTCAAACCAGGTAAAACGTAGTTGAAGTCAACTAAATATCGACTTAAAAGAATTAAACATTTTTATTTTAGATGTCAGATGCAGAAAGAGAAAAGAGACAAGCAATGGAGCTGGATCCCAGCGTGATTCAGGTGCACGTCGATGTTGTCGATTTGAACGATAATCCACCTCAGTTTGATAGGGAAATTTTTTATGCTGGTAAAATTAAATTATTTTTCTTACTTCTTCTTTTTAGAAAAATATAGTTTAAAAACGTTTCTTTCTATTTATTTTAGGTGTGGATTACAGTTCCAATAGTGATAAATTTCTACTCCAAATTCACGCTTCCGATCCCGATTCCGGAATCAACGGCACTCTATCGTATTTCATCCGCTCGTCTAATCTCTACCATATGGGTTCAAATACCTCTTCCGGATCCGTCGTTCCATCTCCATTCCACGTCACCACTGACGGTCGTTTATTTACCGACGCCCTTATGGCTGAATACAATCAGGATCGTTTCGTCTTGGAAGTTGTAGCCCGAGAGGAAGCGCCTCCATTCCGTGAAGATTCCGCCAACGTTCACCTCTGGGTTTATGAGCCAAATCAGCTCTCAAGGATTGTCGTTGCAAAACCTTTAGAGAAAGCCATAGCCGAGAGAGAAATATTTGGTGATGAATTGCGTAATGCAACTCAATTGCTCATCGTCATCGACGAATTTCGGCATCATTTCGAAGATGATGGGTCACTGGATAAGACAATGACGGACGTCTACGTTCATGGAGTGGATTTGATGGGGAACAATACCATTGCGGATGTGCCGGAAGTTCTCCGCGCTATCGATCTTCACTACGACGTTTTGCGATCCTTCAACGACACTGCCATTGTTAATGTACTGACAGCCAGTCCCGCCCCTAAGAAAGCGTTCCTAGAACCGGCAATCATCGCACTGATTGCTTTGCTGATTGTCCTCTTTGTGGGTTTCTTCATGGTTATCTTCACCTGCTGCTGCATCCGAAACTGGGATCTGGTGGCTACCCCAATGGAGAACAAATTCGCCGCTCCTGTCCGGGAGAGGCTCGTAGTTCCGGGCGGGAACGGCGGTGGTCGTATTTCCAGAGCTCCGTCATTGGTATCTCCCTCTGGTCTTCCAGCTGATCACGTCCTTCACAGTACAGAGAATCCATTATGGATCGACAAATACGTGAAACCTTATGAGGAGCAAGAACTTAGCATGAGGATTGCAACTGATGCTGATAGTCCGGGTCGAGCTGCAGGAGCATCTGCGGATCAAATGGTTATGACCAATCCTTATGCAACCATCCAGAAGCCGAGAAGAGCCTTACCTACCATTCATCTAGGTGAAGAAGTTGGTGAGACTAGCGATTATGCCACAATAGGAGCTCGTTCTCACGTCCGGGAAAATCCTGGCACACCTATGCATTATAACCATTCGGTAATATTTTTTTTTTTTACAATCATTCCCTTTCACAATGTAAATATTTATTTTTGATCTTTCTATAGAATTCGACATCGACTCCACATTTAATGATGAATGCTCACGGAGAGCCAGTTTTAGTTGCGGATTTGATTTAAATTTTCTTTTTTGTTTATTTTTTATTATTTTTGTTTTATTTGTGCAATAAACGCTCAATGAACTCGCTTTTTGAATATAAATCATTTCCCTCGTCTTTTCATTCGAGTGATCTGCACGTTGAGTCTATTGTGTTCTTGCAAACTGCTCCTTAATTCGGTGAATTTCATCTTACGGGTCTTTCGAGATTCTTGCACTTTAAGACGAACCGCTTGCATTTCCTGCTGCAATCTATGAAATTGTCAAGCATGAAGAGATTGTTAAATATTTATTTATTAGTATTGAAGAGCTTACTTGTCAGTTTTCTGTTCTAAATCGAGTTGTTCCGATACCAAGCGATCCTGAACTGTTTTCAGTTTGCATTGACGGATCTTCAAAGTGTCGCAACGAGATTTCTCCCTGTCTATGTCCCGGGTTAGCTTTTCTAGAATGTTTCTTAATTCTTCCACTTTCAGACGAAAGGATTGGATCGATGATACCGTCTTTTCACGTTCCTGAATCATAATAGTTATCCTCTTCCTGGTTGATTCAATCTTTTCCTGTTGTTGGAGTGATCGATAAGTGTGGGAAACGCCAAGTTGAGTGTTTACTATGCTTTTATCGAACTTGTTTACCTGCCATATTCTTTGTTTATTTAAGTCGAAATTTAATAGTACCTGAAATTTTATGATGGAATTTTCAAATCTTTCTTTATCGCATTTCACTTTTCTGATGATATCTTGGACGGATTTGAGATCAGTGATGAGCTCTCTCTTTCGGGCTTCGGCTTGATCTTTAGCTAGTTTCAGCTTCCCGACTTCAACTTCTTCTGCGTGAAGCTGAGTAGAAATAAGGATTATTTCATCATCTTGATTAGCGACAGAGGCAGCAGACAACTGTTTTGCACGTAACTCTTGAGCAACGGTTTGCAACTTTTCAATCTGGGCTACCAGTTCCGCGTTTTCTTCGCGGGATCGAATTAAAAGTAACTGAAGTTGGAGCAATTGGCGCCAAGATTTGTTTTCTTCCATGACTAAAAGCTTTTTAATGGATAAAGAAAGGTTCCTACTCTTCTCACTAAGCTTTGAAGTTTTTACGCTTGCGCATCATCAGTGATGTGAACTTAAAGCTTCTTTCCCCTAGATAGGGAAACGTTTAACACCTTCTCTTCAAATAAATGAACGTGTTAGAAATATGAGACACCAGTAAGGAGGGGGAAAGCTATCCCCTCGTTTCTGAACGAATGTTTGGTGCGGCAGTTGTTTCTTTTTCTCAGGTCGCGATCAGCTGGTTCTGTTCGTCATTTTTGCGGGTACCTACAGAATAACTAAGAAATCGTGAGGAGAAGTGGACGACCGCCGAGTAAGCCAACTTGACACCTAACTGATGACTGAGTCAGTGTGCAGTTATCGGCGATTCGGCGGGAGTCGGCCCACATCCTGGCCGGCGGAACGACAGAATCATCCGATACTGAACTGGAGTAGTTTTATAGAAAGTGTACTCGGAGTCAACGTTATAGTTTTGTCTCTAGAGTATCATCGTCGACATAGAACGCGTACTTTGTGTAGTCTTTGTTTCACTTATTCACTTCTCTCTGACTATGCTTGTCAAAGATTAACTTACACACGCACTGTAGGTTCCTGTTGAAATCTCAACCCGTAATAAAACAGTAACATGACTGCGGTCTGATAAGATAGTAAAGTTAGCTTCCTGCTAATATTTTGCCAATTTATTGGTTGGAACTTTTTTGTTTTTGTTTGTTGTTGAAACAACAAGTGATGGAAGTTTAAAATTCACTTTTGGAATCGAATTTGAAATTTGGAATCCTCTTTTTTTCTACAATATTTTCATACACAAAAACTCGCGGAAAAAACTTATCATTTGAATATGGGTGCAGTATTTTACAATAACTTTTACACTATGTTTTAAATATGTACCAAAATTTCAGCCGAGGATATCTATCAAAATTTCCCCAGGTTCAATTGCGTCATGCCTAAGAAATACGTCTCCTGCAAATCAAAGAAATCTTTCTCAAGAACCATCATCTGCAAATAGTTAGTTCCATTCTTTTTATTTTCGTGAGTGAAACAGATGAACGTGTTTGAAATTTGAGGCCTCAGTTAGAAGGGGAAAGCCACCCTTCCTATTTTTGGACATGTGTTTTGTGACAGCTCTTTTCCAGAATGGAATCAGTTGGTGCTGGTCGTTCAAAGAGTGAGGTGGGCGCAAACCAGCGTTCACTCTATTATTATCATGCGGTTTAAAATTGTTTTTACATTTGTAACAGCTGTCATTACATGCCTCCCAACTATCATTGAATGTGGAGGCATTTTAAATGGTAATTAATCCTAGTTTATTATAAAATATAACTATATTTTAAAAGCTACTTTTATTTATTTTATTTTATTTTCAAGGGCTTATAATGAACAACAGCTGATAAGATAACCTTTGTCCATCTGTGCAATAATATTATTATTTTTCTGTTTTATCAGAAAACCGCTTTGCTCCACTTCAGAATATTCAAACGAAAACATCTGCCGAAGTGCAAACGAAAGCAGTTAAGGACCTCATAAGTCGACTTTTACCGGATCGAGCTCAAGAATTTGACGTCGTAATCGAACCAGGTCGCCCGGAAGAAGAAAATGGATACTTTCAAGTATTTTTATAATAACGCAGTATATATAGTTAAGTGGTGAGCAGAATATTAATTAAAGCATGTCTAGATTACGAAGAGAATCAACGATAACGTGGTATACATAAAAGGATCCACTGGGGTGCTTGCAGCTTGGGGATTTCATTACTATCTGACACAGTATTGCCGCTGTCAGGTATCCTGGGATGCAGATCAGTTAAATTTACCGGTCTCTCTACCTGAGGCATCCATTCGCATAGTATCTTTCGACAAGTACATTCAATTATTATTCCCAAATTCATATTTTAGTATTTTTTACATGCATTTTTGTCTATTCCAGATTCCGTTATCATCAGAATGTTTGCACGGTGAGCTACAGCTACGCCTGGTGGCAATGGCCTCGATGGGAGCGCGACATCGATTGGATGGTATTAACATATTTTATACCCAATAAATTTCATAATAATGATATACATTTTTATTTGTAAAGGCTATGAATGGAATTAACTTGCCGTTAGCTTTTACTGGACAAGAAGTGATTTGGCAGCGAGTCTATCTCGGTTTAGGTCTAACTCAGCAAGACATTGATGAACACTTTTCTGGGCCAGCATTCTTCGCTTGGTATTAAACAAAAACTATTTTAATATAATGCATCTTTTGTAATTTGTTTAATTGATATTAAAAGGCAGCGAATGGGCAATCTTCGTGGATGGGTACAGAATAAATTACTCTTATATGATTAAAATTGTATAGAAGAGTTCTTAATTTACGTTCCCAAATCTACAATAGGGAGGACCATTGAGCGATAATTGGCAGTTGAGTACCCTGACCCTCCAACATCAGATTCTTGATAGAATGCGATCTTTTGGGATGATACCTGTCCTTCCAGCATTTGCAGGGCATATTCCTCGAGCTATTGAAAGGTTGATTACATTAAGATTGCAATAAAGCCAATAATAATAGTTTTTTCATGGAACTAACTTTTTTTTTAAATAACAGAGTTTACCCGAACACAAGCTATACAAAACTCACCCCATGGCTTGGATTTGAGGACCAGTACTGCTGGTAAGTGTTATGTTTGGCTTGTTAATATTATGTATGTTCACTGTCTAAAAATGTTATTTTTGCACATCGCAGCCCCTCTTTCCTGCAACCCACGGAGCCACTGTTTACGGAAATCGGTTCAAGGTTTATACAAGAGGTTTGTTTTTCTTAAAAACCACTAAATAAATATGTGTACAGTTTGGACATTAGTTTATAGTTTGGCAATAATTATATAGATGACAAGTGAATTTGGCACTGATCACATCTACAACTGCGATGTATTTAACGAAGTGCGTCCTACGGAATCCGATCCAGTTTTTGTCTCTTCCGTCGGACAGGCAGTATTCAATGCCATGACCAAATCTGACCCTGATGCTATTTGGTTTGTTAACTATTTTTTTTTTCAATGAACGAACTAGCATTTATAAACTGTAGTATTTTAGGTTAATGCAGGGCTGGTTGTTTAAGGCAGATCGAGAATTTTGGACACCGGAATTATCCCGAGCTTTACTAACTTCAGTGCCGTTGGTATACTTATTTAGAAACATCGTTTACAAGTATTTGTGCTCTTTATATAATTATATTGATTTTTTATAAAGGGGCGAATGCTTTTGCTGGATTTGCAAGCAGAAGTAGATCCACAATACATCCGCCTGGAGAGTTTCTACGGCCAGCCTTTCATCTTCTGCCTTTTGCATAATTTTGGAGGAACTCTTGGCCTCTATGGAGTTGTTCCTCCTCTCGCTCAGGTAATGTGTAAAGAGTAGATATATGTTGATTGATATCATCAATCGTTTAACCATTCAGAGGGTAATTGATGCCCGTAAATTTCCCAATTCTACGATGATTGGTACGGGCTTGACCATGGAAGGCATCGATCAAAACTACGTCGTTTACGACAATATGCTTGAAATGGGTTGGAGAAATGAAGCGCCTGATTTAAATAAATGGTATTCATATCAATCTATTCCTATACATAAAAAAAAAGTTAACTTTTGAGCGCGTTTTCAATACAGGTTCGATGATTACACCATCCGGAGGTATGGTAGAAACAACTCAGTGGTGATGCAAGCTTGGAGAATACTACAGGTATAATATCTTTACCAGATAATTTTAATAATTTGTTTTATAGAAAAAAACATAAAGAAGGTGCCTGAGTTAGTAAAAGTAAATTAAGTTTTAGTTGTTTACTGTTTTAAACGAAAAAATCATTTTAGAAAAGTGTTTATAATGCTGGTGCTGATCACTTTTACCGCGGGAGGTACACCGTCATTAGCCGTCGTCCGAGTCTAGTCTTTAAGCCATCGCCATCGGTAAACAATGAAGCTCTTTAACTTCTTCTTCTTCTTGCATGATCCTGATGAGTTTAGCAAAGCGTTTATAACGACAAAACTAACATTCAGTTCCATGGATGGTTCACTCTTACCTTACGACCGTCTCTTTTTACTATGAATAATGTATGTAAAGAAATGAAACACATTTAAAACAAGTTTCTAAAGAATCACCTGTTATTCAGATTTGGTATGATCCTAACGATGTGATCCTAGCTTGGGACGGTTTTATACAAGCCTCATCTACAGATCCAGAGTTATCAAAGTCTCCTAACTTCCAGCACGACTTGATTGATGTCACTCGACAATCCATTCAAGAAATGTTTCATCTTTTCTACAGTCAGTTGGTGATTTCTTACAAGGATAAGAACATTACAGCATTCGGGTATTATTTCGTCATCTCATAAACAGTTAAAATCGTTTTAAAATCACTTTTAAAATGAATAAAAGGGAGGCTGCGCGCAAGATTCTTAACGTACTGGACGATTTAGACGGATTGCTACAATCTGGACATAAATTCTTACTTGGAAAGTGGATCAGTGATTCTAAATCATGGGGCTATACGGAAGGAGTTAAACAAACTAAATATACTCACGCAATATTCCCCGAATTAAGCTTATTTTTAATATTTCCAGGAAAAGTTGCAATACGAATGGAACGCCCGGAATCAGATCACCCTATGGGGACCTAAAGGCGAAATCTTGGATTATGCTGTCAAGCAATGGGCTGGTGTGACTGCCGACTATTTCAAACCTCGTTGGGATCTATTCATTCGTGAATTAGAAATCTCTTTAGATTCTGGAATAGCTTTCAATCAGTCGTCTTATAATACGGCCGTATTTGCGGCAGTTGAACAGCCATTTACTTTCAGCACCAAAATCTATTCAGCTGAGCCTATTGGTATTTACTATTTTTTTCCCAATTCAAGTCTCATTTCTTTTTCTAGTGGTTTACTTTTTACCAGGTGATGCGGTATCCATTGCTGGAGCGATTCACAACAAGTGGCGACAAATGTATCAGCGGGATCTGGAAATGTCGTCACCCAATGTTCGTAATCTATGGCGCCGCGGTCAGCGCCGTCCCCTTTTGCAAACTAAGAAGAAGAAAAACAATATTCGAAAAATCTTTTCTAAGAATACTTTGGTATCTCCTTAAACGACAATACAGCATTTGAATTATAATGGTCAATTAAAAAAAAAAACTTTATTATTATAATTATAATGTTTTTACATTACTTGAAATTGTGTCTTTTTCGCTAACATGTTGAGATGATGATTATAATAAGCTAGTTGCTACAGCTTATTTTCTTTCCTTTATTTGACGCAGGCTAACGAACTTGGCAAAAACCACGTTAGAATTTCAATCAATTAAAATTATTCAGATCACTAGGTAATTGATTATATTTAAGCTTACTTATGGAGTTATGGTGTATTTGAAATAAGCACAATAACGACGTAATTCAACATAACTTTTATTTATTGAGTTGAGGATTAGCTCTAATTTGATCATCTGACTCCGACCACCGAAGGTAAACTAATTGCTCCCCTTAACCCCCTGGCCACAACACTGCGGTACCTCTCCCTTCTGAAATCGTCCACGAACGGGTTTGTGCGCCTATAAATGGACAAATAAATTAATGAGGACTGAAAATCGAAACAAGAAAACGCAATAGTTATTTTAAAATCCTTTTAGCGAAATTCAATAACATATTACAGTATTGGACTTACTACCCTTTATACGTAATACGGAATATAATTCAATTTCCATGGCGCGCGCGCAATCTCAATCTCGTACCGGTACCTATTCAGTATTCGTTCAGGTAATACAGGATATTTATTTTGAGGTATTTTTTCCCGCTAGTTGGGACCCTTTTATCAGCAGGAAGTGAAAACAAAAGTGTCCATCAGCAGGCTGAATCACATTTTTATGCTATATAGTCAAGACTCAATAAGCCATTTGTAAAAAGAATTTTAAAATACAAAAACAAAAACCGGTTAAGTTCAATATTACAATAAAATTTATCCTTTTACTTTCACTTTTTCATAAATAAGAAATGCAAATCCAGATAGAGACAAAGTAGAGCCGGAATAATGACCCTTCCGCGTTAAAAGACTTAAAAAAAATTTCCTCTTATTTTTAAGTAACTTTTCAAAATCAAATTCAAAATTTGGATAGTAAATTAAAACTTAACAATCAGTTTAGTTTCTTAAAATGATCAGAAATGAAATCAGCAAAAATAGAATTCCAATTCTTCAGAAATATTGATATAAGGTACTGTACATGACCCGTGAGCAGAACTGAAGAAGGAGGAACGTAATTCGACTGGATGATGCGTTCTGTTAGCAAGACCGCTTTGATCGTGACTTTGCAGGATAGCTGAAAGTCGGTCAACATCATAGACTTGGGAAACCTGATACGTCGCAATGAGATCATAGGAGGAAAGATCTTAAAAATCATGGCTATTGATAGACTAGTAAAATGACCAGCAATATGACAATTTCACCATATTTAAACATTCCATTTTCGGGCACAACATTCCATCTCTGGAAACTTGCTCTATAGCTATTGACCTGTTATATCAATACGAAGGCGAAAAGAATTTTCTCATGATCGAACCGATCTTTCAATGTAATAGTTATATTATTGGCTACAACAGCAGGCTTGCTTTAGAGCTAATTTACCAAAGCGAAGCTCCCTACTCAATGCCTAGCAAAGGTACGGTATTAATAAATATATCCATATTTAAGCTATTCTAGCGTCAGTGTTACAACGATTCAGGCCTCACGTGAATCGGATTAGATTTATTTTGAACCCATCAACTGAATCTGGATTTTAAAAAAAATAAACTGATTCAAAAACTCAGAATCAAGCTTAAATTTCGAATCATTATGAATCTGCTTGCATTTCATTTTAGTCAAACTGCAGGTATGCGTATGACGTTTAAATACATTTTTTGGAATAAAATATTTGTGTGATTCACACTTGTGCGGTGACAGACTATAACGAAAAAAGGTGTTGGCGCTGAATAAATAATTGTTGATTTTGGTGTTGCTGCGCTCTACATCGAGATTCAGTGCGATTGAAATTCTTACCTAAATTTTATTTTGTGTTTGATTCGGATTAGACTCAAGTATGTTTAAAAAAAATTAAATCTGATTGACAAGAGTTAATTCAATCTCTTTGAATCAATCGAATCGATTCGCGATTAGTTAGATTCAACATTGAGTTGTTGTTACACTGACTGCCGTTTCAATTGTGAAATAAAAAATAGATGCCAATGCATTTTTTTTTTTGCTTTCATAAAGAAATGAGTTTATATTGGTAATGATATGGTTTTCAGCTGGAAGTGGGTACGTGATATGCGTATCTGTATCCGCTAAAGACTTTTAGTCGACGCACCCTGTAATTGGTCAACAAGTTAGCTAGCTTCTTATCAGTTTGCGGTCGATACAGTCGCTGAGGTGATAAAATATCGGGCTGTCGTTGAACGGTGAGTCGACAGAAACTTGAACGAGCTCAGTCATTACGTGACGGACTAAAAAATATATCTCTTTCAAACCCTAGTTTTGAAAAGAATAAAAATAGAAGATGGGTACTTTACTTGGACATATTCTTCCTGGCACCTTTTTCATCCTCTTCGCATTTTGGTGGCTCATTGCCATACTTCGCAAGTATAATAAAACTCTTTTTTCAAGTTTTCCTGTCAATTCTTTTACTAACGGCAGTGTGATTTAGATATTACCGGAGTAGATACTATGGTCGCCCTGGAGAAGTGTACACTAATACGGCAATGCAAACGTGTTTCTGTTGTTTACCTAAAATTCCCTTAGAAGGCATATTAAAAGTCGTCGCATGCTCTATAGGAATCGCAGGTGCACTTCATGACTTTCTTGCGATAATCATTATATTCCTCATACACTTATTATGACTCATCAGTAGATAAGACAATTATTCGTCTATGCATACGCACTTACGCACTATCACTCAATGTAATCATTTGAAAATTCCAGGTGAAGCAGTAACTGGTTTCCAGAATGGAAAGTGGGCCCACAAAGGAAATGCTCAACACATCTCCATGTTTATGTTTTTCGGTATAATGAATTTTTTTTAATGATCATCAAAGCTCTATGATAATGTTTGTTTACTTTAAAATCAATAGGGTTTTCTGGAATTATGGATATTCTCTATTTCTATAAATTCACGCTACCGGATGGCTTGGATTATGCAGCTGCTTTGATCGCATTCACAATGGAGGGTCTCCTCTTTGCCAATCATTTGCATGGAAGATCCCACATGGATGTCATGGTAATTTAATTAATAATTCTTTTGAAAAAAATGAAAATGAACTTTAATGGAATATTTTACAGGTTCACACGTATCTTCTCTACGCCATTATCGGCTGCGTCATTTGCGTTGGATTGGAAGCCAAGTTCAGGGAGAGCACGGCTCTTGCTATCGGTCGAACTTATTTCAGTCTCATTCAAGGAACATGGTTCTGGCAAATCGGTTTTATTCTGTACCCGCCAGCTGGAATGTCTCATTGGGATGAAGAAGACCACGTTCAAATGATGCAGGTCACCACCATCTTCAGCTGGCACTTTGCAGCAGCCGCAGCCGTCATACTTTTCACGATGATAATCACGAATCAAGTTGTCAAAAGAAGTGCTCCCGATGATGAAAGAAACGGTATTAAATATCAAAAGATCGGGATGGGATCGATGAATAACAAAAATATCATCGGAGCCGAGGAAGCCCGGCCTATCACTTCTAACGGAACTGCTTTGAGGCATGCCTTTGATGAAACCAGTGAGGATGAAGTTTGAAAACAAAATCGAAAGAAAATAAGTATTACATGTTTATACCACAACTATTTACGGAATAAAATAAGGGTATATTGTGTAAAATAACGGCCCTGAAATAATAAAATGCTATGGACACATTGTTTCAATTGCGTACGAAATACCTTGGGTGTTTGATGCAAATGGTACTTAATGTGAACGATAGGTAGCGAACAACTTTCTTTTCCGATAGAAAAAAAAATCCTTATCAGCAGGAAGACGGGATGTGGAATAATTGATCGCTGTTGTATAATTCTTTATTGGTATGATAGCCGTGTTCTATCCGCTGTCAATAAAAAATGTACGATTTTGTTTCCCATCTCAGTCGCATTTATGGTTCTACACGCGGATTACATAATTTACTAGAAACGTTACACGTAAGCGGTAAAAGTGGAAAAGCCACCTTAGAATTGATACTATATAGAAGCTAAAGCAATACTTGTTCCTCAGGCAATGAATATATTCCCGTAAAACCCATAGAATGGACTATTTTCGGTTGTTATTGGGTGCCTTGATATTGCGCTTGATAATTGCGTCACCCACCCACCCAATTGGAGAGCATTTCCTTCTCGTGAGGGCGAAAATTTATGACTCATCAAGCCTGCTTGCATTAATGGGTACCACTTGTAATAATCAATTACATTTGAGTGTAGCGTGAATGATGACGCAACTCGATTACTGTTTGCATCTCAGGACGTGGATACTGTCGATAAAATAATGAATAAAACTTGATTAATAGCTCATTCACGTGTTCATATCGTGGAAAGGCGTGTTAAAGAATTGGTATGTAAACGGTATAGATAGTTGCTGAAAAACAGAATCGATATATGGATCCGGTTTCAACTCGATTGGTTTTATTGGAGTCAAACAAAATGGCAACGTCGCAACCTTATCGAAAAATCCCCTTGTAAATTGTTATGGGCGGCCCATAGGCCATAGCAGACGTCTGTAAAAGTAGGAATTAGGAAACTCCTCTCTTGGTTTCACTTTCACCGTTTGAGCCCTTTGAATTTACGTTATCTGTTTATCATTTATCATTTACGGACCAACAGTTTACGTAAGCGAAGCAGGTCACCGCCTTCCCATTCACTTGATAACGATATTATCATTTGAACTCATCTTTGTGTTAAAAAAAGGTAAAACATTACTTAGATCAATGAAGTCCATTATCGTGTTACCACCCTAGTATAGTATCACGAGATGCGAGACCTCACGAGACTCTGACTGGATTGACTCGAGTTCTACCTGGGTGTTTGTGACTGCCAGGTCGAACCGAATATACCTGAATCCCTTCACTTTTCTGTATACTAATCTCTCAATTCCTGGCTAGCCTTTTACCTGTGTAGGAACTCTCACTGCTGTTCGGAATGGGAGCCCATGTCTCGAGAACAGATTTTGAATGGACAGAAGAAGAAGAGCCTCATGCCTCCAGGAGGAAGGAAATACTCCGTAAGTTTATTTCATTATGTAACAAGACTGTTAATAGCATGACAATATCATAATTAAAAATTTTTAAACAGAAAAATATCCCCAAATCAAAAAGCTCTTTGGCTATGATCCTAATTTCAAGTGGATAGTTACTGGAATGATCACAATTCAGATGGTCATGTTGTTCTTCATTCCCAAACTGCCCTGGTATCTTGTAATGGGACTGGCATATGGATTTGGTGGTGTTATCAATCATTCACTGATGCTAGGCAAGTATTTTAGCTAGTATCACAATATAAGCTTACAGCATTGAGGGAGAGAGATAAAGGGACTTGAAGTAAAGTCATAAATAATAAAATTAAATGTATTAATCATTTTGTGTGTGTATTTATTAGTGATAACACTTCTGGTTTTAGGTTTTGTGAAATAATAATTTTTATAAATTTCTATTGTTTTATAGCTATTCATGAAATTGCCCACAATCTAGCTTTTGGACATGCTAGGCCATTAGCTAACAGGTTATTGGGGGTATTTGCCAATCTTCCCATAGGCATTCCATTTTCTATATCATTCAAAAAGTATCATTTGGAGCATCACAGGGTTTGTACATAAGCTGATTATCAAATCTAACTTTTTCAAAAAGTTTGTTACATCATTAGTTTTGTGTATCTTTCTGCAGTATCAAGGAAACGAAGCTTACGATGCCGACATCCCGACCAAATTGGAAGGCCAACTTTTCTGCACTACAGGCGGCAAAGTACTTTGGATGTTTCTCCAGCCTTTCTTCTACGCCTTGCGCCCTCTTTTCGTCCATCCTCTGCCTCCCAGTGTTTCTGAAGTTTTGAATATTATCATCCAGCTCGCGTTCAATTTTGCCGTCTACTATTTCTTCGGTAAGAGTTGTAATAGCTGATGATAGTATGTCTGTAATATCTTTCTTTCTTTTTGTTTTATAGGAGTGAAAGCCATCGTTTATCTAGTCGTCGGCTCTCTTTTAGCCATGGGAATCCACCCCGTTGCTGGACACTTTATTGCAGAGCACTACATGTTCAGCAAGGGATTTGAAACATACTCTTACTACGGACCTCTCAATTGGATCACGTTTAACGTGGGCTATCATAACGAGCATCATGACTTTCCAGCTGTACCTGGTTCGCGCTTACCGCAGGTACCAAGCAATAAACCGCTTTTTATCCCATTCTTGACTTATCTCATCGTTAACCTGTAGGTGAAAGCCATTGCGCCCGAATACTACGACAATCTACCGCATCATAATTCGTGGGTCCGCGTGCTGTACGACTTTGTAACGGATCCTGCCATCGGCCCTTACGCTAGGATCAAGCGTCATAACCTGATTGAAGCGGAATCTAAAAAAGAATGATAATAATATTTCCTACTCTCGGTCTTTCCGGCTTGTTTGTTGATTCGTTAAACACGGTGCACAAGTCTCCGCTTTTCATAGGCGTCTATATATATATATAGGAAAAAAAGCAATCTATGGAAACAGCTGCGACTGAAATTGCTGCAGTATTACTATGCATAATTATAATCTTGACTCGTTTTTGTCTTGTTTCTTTGTTTTAGCACTAATTAATTTGATGGTGAAGTCTTCTTTGGTTGAGTGCTTCCCTCATTTTCTTTTTATTTTCTTCTCAAAACGAATCTTCTCTCGATTTGTTGAAACACGCCTTCCTCCCAAGTTTCTCTCGTCCATAGTTGTTATGGGGTTAACAATTTACAAAAATTAGTTTAGCTGGAATATCCCGCATTATTATATCCTTAATGCACTAGCTTCTTCTTCTCGAATGAAATGGAAGAATACAGATCCATTACGTTCATTATCGATTCTGCCCGAGTTTCGGTCAACAAACTTTTTTGGGTCCGCTCCCATCAAGAAAGGAGGATCCCAGCTCTGACGGAGGAGGAGATGGACGGGGAATCGATGACCATGTCTCACTGTGTAAACGCTTTTCAGCAGATATGTAATGGGTCGGCATCGACGACGAAAAAGAAGAAGAGTACAATAATGCTCTCTGTCGTCGCGGAGCCGTTTTCCGACGATCCATCCGGGATGCACTTCGCATCAGTCTTCACTCTGTCTCTCTTTTTCTCTCTCTGTCGCCATGTAAGTTCTCTCTTGCAGTATACTCTCGGTTGAGGGGAACGGAAGAGTAAATACTGTACAAGGGAACTGTAAATATTGGTAGAATTGCTTTGCTGGGATCGTGGGACGAGGGCATTCCCGATTGAGGGAAAAAGTAAATTCCCAGAGTCTTTAAAAGAGATTGATTCTCGTAATCATCATCCTGGTGTCAAGGGAATCATTGCATTTCATCTTCTTTTTTCTTTTTATTATTCTTATTCTTGTTACATAAGAGACACATCAAAGATGTGTGGTGCTGCATTCAACAAGGAGTCACTTCCCAAGTGGAATTCTCAAAGATATGACAATGTTCGTACAGATAGTGTGAAGCACCACTTGAAAACTTGTTCTTGTCGCCAGAGGGCTGTGGCCAGGATCGTGCGGAAGTGAAGAAACCTTTCCACTCGTATGCTGGATCGATTGCCCCCTGGCTGAGTTGCAAACACTAAGATGTCCAGCTGCACACACACACAAAAGCACGCTCCAGCGGGTTATAGGCTGCTCACGTTGTTGTGCACTACATACGTACCTTTTTTCTTCCCTTAGGCTCGAGTCTTGTCACGGCCTCTATTGCAGACGAGCCAACCGAAGCGATCCTCATAGATATGCCGGACCTTGCTCCTGCTGCTCCGGACCTCTTCAAAGCTGCTTGCTTGATATTGATATGGCTAGAAATTCCAACAGAGAGTTGCACGGCTGGCCTACGGCCGACCGTTGGGCACTCTATTTTCAATGCCTTCCTCTCTTCCTTTTCTCTTTCGAGGAGCTATATATGTTCACAGGATCGATCCGTTTCGAGTGATGTCCAGTAGGAAGAGGGAATCTTTCTTTAACCATGATCAATATTTTAGCGAAAGAGAGAGAGAGAAAAGAAAGCCAATATAACGTACTGCTGTAACCAAATGAACGAGACGGTGAGTGCTATTACAGCTGCCCCTGCTATTACTGTCCGGCTCATCATCATGTAAGGCGACTGGTAGTAGTGCTGTTAGGATCACTTTGGCAAGCTTTCAGCGAGATAAAAGGCAGAAATGTTCCCTCAGAAGTTGGAGAAGACCCCTTTCATCTCAATCGTATTTGATTTGAAGGAATGGTGAGGTACACTCATCGGGAAGAAATACGCACATTCCAATTTGTATGAATCAGCGCAACTCTCTCAATTTCGCTTCTATTTGAACAGGTGTGCTTGCGTTCACGCGAACTGGGATTCCCTATTATTTGATTTTTTTTGTTCAAACTATATCTCCTCTCTCTCTCTCTTGTTGCACATTCCACATACAGTTGTATAACAAGGCTACTTTGATTTATATATTTCGTTCCAACTAGAGCACAAAAGCTCTTCCTTTTTCTCTCTCTTTCGTCGTTCCTATTCTTCTCCTTCGATTTATTATAAGAAAGAGGATTGATGATAGATCTTGCATCCGACAAGAGAGCAAGCCCCTATGGAATTCAAATAACAAGGAGAAAAGGAAGAAGAGATGCAGCGATATATATATTTTCCGAACGTGCCTTCCTAAAAATAGGGACCGTCATCATGTCAAGGAAATCCCGAAATGTCGCTTCCCAATTTATATTCTTGGAGATGCTTGCAAACTTAATAAAGAGTCAAAGGATCTTTCTTCTTTCATTAAAAATTAACATACAGGTAATATGGTTCTCAATCTCAGAAAAAGTAATTAATTGGTGTAGCTAGGCGCTACTAGGAATCGCACCAACGTCTAAATGTGTTCAAAGAAAAGCAATATTCAAGAAGTGGTAGATGAAAGCGTCGGTTTCCACCTACACTTACTTAACAATATTTCAAAAGATAGCGTCCCAGACCCATAGAATTTTCTTGGGAAACCTTAAATTGTCACGTCTTGAGAAAGATAAAATGTTTCACACTTAATGAAAGTATAACATTTATTTCATTATTATCATATATTGAATAAAAGAAATAACGGGTATTTGATTCATCGTGCCCATGTTGCTGGTTGGTTTATTCATGGAGAATAGACAACTCTTTCACGCGCGCTTTAACAAGCAATGAAACACGGTTCAGAGTCACCACCAGATAAACAAGCACAGTATGATTTGAAAAAGAGATGGGAATCTTTGGAGGGACATTCAAAAGAGAGAGAAAGAGAGAACGTGCTTTAAAAAAAAGTTTGTAAGATCTTTCGTGCAGAACTTTATCAACTCTTCTCTCCTCTTCTCTCTTTTACCAAATAAATATATATATATGTTTATATGAAAATGGAAATATGTACAAAAAAAGGAGAGGGGGGGGGGGGGCAGTCTCATTTTGTGCCTGACGAGAAGAAGGAGATATATATATATAAAGAACTCGTCTTATCTTCCCGGGACGTAAACCACACAACAAATCACAATTTAAACACAGTTGGCACGAACAGCAATGACTTCAAAACACACGCACGATCCGCGCGATACGAAGAGAAATGGAGAGACAGAGCTTGACGTGTTGCATACAGTAAAGGAGAGACGAAGAAAGGGAAATAGACAGGAAGAAATAATGGTGGAAGAGCATTTTCCTCTTTTTTGGTAAAAAGTGATGGGGCTTGACAACGTCGATTCCGTGTTATGTTGGGTGTATATAAACAAATGTCAGGAGCAGCAGCGTCTATTTGAGCACGCGAAAGAGAGAGGGAAACAGCCCAAAATATACACGTTCACATATAAACACAGAGAATAATGCCCTCAATTTTGGGGTTTGAGATGGCAAAATGACGTATATAAACAACATAAAGGACGAGGTGGTGATTTTTCTTGTTTTTTCTTCATGCATAATTATAACAATAATAATGATAAAAAATAATTAGTTGTAAACTCCGCGCTGAACGCCTGTTTTGGTGCGGGTGTGCCACTTGCAGGTGAGGATCCGAACGTAGGTGTGCCGGAAAGAAGCGTTGCACAGGGCGTAGCACACCGGGTTGATAGTGCTGTTGATGTAGCATAAATAGTACGAGAAATTCCAGAGGGCTTCTGAGAAACAATCCTCCGAGCTACAGGGCGCTACGGCCTTGAGCAATGTTAGGACGTTGTACGGCGTCCAAGTGATTATAAAAGCCAGCAGGATAGCGGACAAAGTCTTGGCCGCTTTTCGCTCCTGGCGCTTCTCTTGATTCTTCTTCTTGGGTTTCTTGGCCGCCTTCTTAGTGGCCGCTGCTGCGGCTGCTGCTGCGGCTGCAGCTGAAGGACTGTAAGGTTGTTGGTTAGCCCTCCGGATGCCCGTCGCATTTCCGCCGGCGCCGGCAACGGATGCAGACACCGTCTGGAGGGCTCCCGTACTCGTGCTGTTTGTCGCGTTCAAATTGGCAGTTCTTTTGGCTGCTCCGCCGGCCATTGTTGTGGACACGGGTGTAGTACCCCCGGCGCTCCCTGTTTCGCCGTTGAAGCGCGTGCAGCGCACAATTAACGGGGACTGGGCGACTGGCATACAGCTTCGTGGAACCCACGGACTCGCGTGCTGTTGATGCTTCTTGAGCTTGGCGTGATTCAGTGGCAGATGGTTAGGTTTTGTCAACCTACTCAGTGAAAGGTGCAGGTTAGTCCCGCAAAGGAGACTACCAGTTGACTCGTTATATTGAGCTGGACGGGCCGCCAGGCTGCGGTTGCTCGTATACTGATGTCCAGAACCAATAGGTCTATGAGGAGGATAAGGCGTGGTTGATGAATCGTGTCCACCCACCGGTACGGAACGGGATCGCACAGCAGGTGGATTCCCGCCGGTCGGAGCGCTCCCGATCCGGCCTCTCTGTACTGAAGCGGAAGGTATTGGTATCATCCGGATGGATGCTTTGTGCTCAGGTTTATCGGAGCTTCCACCTCGGTCTGATGTCGGTGTATCCACGGCAGGTAAACGAATCAGGATCGTGAAAACCGAATCGGCGGAATGGGAGCGCTTTCCGTTATCTAGCTCACCATCGTCATCTCCACCGCCGGCTAATAGAGGCGAGGAGCAGCCTCTTTGTTGTTGTTGTGACAAACTCTTGGAAGAGGTTAATTGGTGTCGTCGTTGGTCTGCAGAAGCGGCGGCGGCAGCTGCAGCAGCAACTTTGTAGCGCACAGGAGTTGAAGAGTAAGGATCGCGGATAATGTTCATTGAGGTCCCTCGTGAGATGGAAGAAGCGAGTGGAGTGTCTGCGGATGCTGGAGTAGTTACGGCATTGGAGCCGTCGCTATAGGATTCATGGTCCTCGCCGGTCCTCCTGTTGCGGCGTTGAGGGTGGGATCGTCTGGTTAATGAGCGCATCCAGTGCTGCCAAGTGGACCAACGGAGCCAGCGGCGCCAATAAGCCCAACTCTTCCAAGAAACCTGTTATTACGGATACGATTTAAAATTCAATAAAAATTGTTATATAGTCTGATATTTTTACGGCCTATTTTACTCGAACGGAAGTCGTATAAAATGTATATATGTTCATAATAACTGTCAGTTATATTACACTGAAGTTGAATCATAAATCGTTGTAATATAGAAACGGCAAGTGTGATGCAGTATAATTGATCCTGGAATCACGCCAATAATCGAGCGAAAGAAAATATATGCTCTCTCTCTCTTTCTCTATATATTGGTCGGACAAATGGATTGGAATCCTATATGGAAGCCCGCTGGTGTATCCTTCCCAAACCCGCAATAATAATAATAAGAAAACCCATCAAAAGTCTTACTGAATGATTCTGGCCGACATCTTTCTTCTATATATTATTGCTCGCGATCAGCCTGCCCCTGCAACTAGAGACGATAAAAACAACTCGCCATCTACCCGCCTTCACTCCCGCAGCTCTCTCTTTTCTGATGTTGAAGAGAAAAAAAAGGAGGTGCTAGCCGGCTCCCGACACTCAATATCCTCTTCGACTATGGAACGAGTGGGGGGTGCGCATAAGCCAAACTGTCACTCTTGGCCTCGGTATATTGGTATAAGAGCCCTCGGTTTCTCCTCTTTTCGCCAGCCCATAAAAGAACCATCTACTCTCCGCGTATCGCCCAACCTCCTTCCCAGAAACAGTCAATCGATATATACACATCCGCAGAGGCGCGGAACGGCGAACGGCGAGAAAATCGAAGAAGAAGAAGAAGAAGAAATAAGAGCTTATAGAACAAGATTTCCTTATAGTTTATTTTTATTTTCCTTACGTGATGTCTACGATGTGGTCCAGGCAAATAGGCAGTGGTCGGAACATATGACGTTTCCATGTCGTCAGCAGGTACGCTGGATTCCGATCGGGATCGGCGCCAATCAGTGCCATGAGGAAGTCGGTGGTGTTGATCCCCCGATGCATCGTTCATCAAAACAGCTTGCTCTTCACCACTTTAAAAAATATATATACATAAATAATTAGTTTACCATCATTATTTCGCTCCTTTCGGCTTCCAATTAAATAAGTTTACTCGAGCGAGATAATGCTATAATATTTTTTTCCCCTAAGAGGGGCTGTCGCGACCCTTCTTAGCACGGAATGCGGTGAGAACGTCCCAGGCTCAAAATCCTTTTCGGATCGATAAACGCCGGGACCCGCAAGAAGATTGTCGTGCTACACACCGTATATACACATCCGTGGTAGAGGGATCTCTTTCTTCCGGAGAAAAGAGGAAGAAATAGAAGCCAACTCGTTACATGTCGCCTTCAAGGAAATCAAAAAGCATTCCACGTATGGACTCGATGAACTGAGAAAAAAGGAAGGAGTCCTCCGCCCACCAACTTTCACTATGACGTCATCCGGAAGAATAATAATGAATGAAACGAGAAGGAGGAATGGTGTGCGAAGATGTGATTCCTCCTTCCCATCCTGGCTCCCCCGCGCGTGTACTCCCGAGGATGACGCACAACCCCATACATCTCTCTCTTTGCGATTACACAATCTGGTCGGAAGGCTCAGAAACATTGCGTGGGCGTCTCAACCTCGTAGTAATAGAGTGAGATCGAGTATTGGACAACAACAAATTCCCTTCCAAGGATCCTAATCCGCACAGCTGTCTCTCTTTTTCTTTTTTTTTCTGCTCCTCCGGACTGACCATGAAATAAATGAGATTCCTATTTTTTCTTGTCCTTTTTCAGGATCAGATTGTTGACAATGTGATAGACTTGTCTCTTCCTTTGACGTAGAATCAACTGGATGACTTGAAAATACAACGAGAAATCTATGGGAATATAATAGGGAAACACTCTCAGCTTACCTGGAATTAGAGCGATGACTATCATTTTTCTTGCCAGCTTGAAGATTGGAGAGATCCTTTTGACGTTTCTCCGTTTCCCTCCAAACGCGCCAGTAAAGGACTATCATGACAGTGACGGGAGCGTAGAAAGCGGCGATGGCCGTCCCAAAAGTGATGTAATCGTTGGTCTCGATAAACTGGATATAGCATTTGTCTGTTTGAATCACGAAAGAAAAAGGGAGAAGAACAAAACAGAGTTATCTATCTGTTTTATTTTGCACGTTTTTCTTCTTTCTCTCTTTTTTTTATAGAGATGAACGGAGAGCCTTTCTTTTTTCCATCTCCATTTTTATGGCAGTAATTCAAGAACTGAAATGAGAGTACCGCCATCATTCAAGAATGACGTAACTCTCCCAGTTTTCCCTGTCAACCACCACCGTTGAAGGATCCGAAGATGTTCTCAATTTTCTGTGATCTCGTGGAAATCGATAGTCGCCCGTAAAAAAAAGGAGAAGAAGAAGAAAAAAAAAATCATTTTTCAACTTTCCACTAACAATAAAATATGCTGCCAATTTATAGGGGAACGAAACAAGTTTTTCGCTCCTGCGCGGAATTCTCTCTCTTTCCCCCTTTTTTGCATCCCTTGAGAACGCAGCAAGGCAGGCGAGGAAAACTTTTTTTCTCTCTCTCTATTATGCGCCTTACCAAGTTTTTTTCAGTGCTTTCACATCCAGCCTGCGTATAAAACTTTTTTCTCACTCTGTTGCAGAGAGAAAATGATTTCCATCCTCTCGTTCAAGCCCCCCCCCCCCCTTTAATGAGCGCACTCTCGGAATGCTTCGCCCCGCGCTTGAAAAGAGTCTAATCAACTAAGTGGAAGATATACACAGAGGAGAGAAAAGGTAAACAAGAGGGGAAAGATTTCTCTATTTTCATCACCACAGACGTAGTCATATTGATTTTTGTTTCCATGTATATATATATATATAGATGCCTTCTTTTTCTAGCCTAATACAAGAACGATTCATCTCTAAGGAAAGTCTCTAGGACATCTCAGCCAAGAGACGAGTAGTATTGATCTGGCCGATCATGTTGTTGTTGTTGTAATCAAGACTCGCCCAGGAGACAGCTAGCCAGCAGCAGCTTTGCTGGAGGCTGCTCTTCAATTCGATTAAAACCAGACGAGCTGTCGCACATTACACGGACAGGTTCGTCGTCCGGGACGACGATGCTTACCCTCGGGCACTTTGCGGACGCCTTCAATGTAGGGCCAGGCGTAGATCCACGGTGGCCACAGCACCAAAGAGATGAGCCAAGCGGCCGCGATCATGAAGCCCGCACGCCGTGGGGTCCGTCTTGCACGGTAGGTCAATGGTCTCGTCACGGAAAAGTATCTATACATTAGAAAAAAATATAAAAATTGACAAAAAAGGAAAAAATAATCTTAAGGCGAGATATTTGCTTTGCCTATTCCTGGCAACAGGCCATCATCGCATGCTTATGTAGCCTACTAGATGCTTTTAAAGTAGGGTCGACGCTCGATTGAATATCGAATGGTGCGGCAGACGCCGCCAGCTATCCAAGCGGGGGATCCTCTACAATCCAGAAGGATTGCTCTAATGTTTTCAAGTTGCGCTTTAGTTTTGGCAGAGGGGGAGAGTGCGCGCTCGCCCCGATCCTCAACATACATCAAGATTGAGGGTAGAGAGAGTTAGCCCCACGAAATGCTGATCCCGCGTATTTCGACCCTATTATGAATACACAACCAGGCGGACACGAGCTGGCTAGGGCTGGAATGGACGCGCCCTTCTCCTACTACCCTCAATGCATCACTCTTCCTCTTATAAAGGGATGTCATTCTCATTTAGCAAAAGCCTAGCAGAGAGGCCGAAACGATCCATTCTCGTTGAATACTTCCTCGGTGGACGCGCCGTGGTGACGCAGTGGTGATGAATGCAATTATGAAAAGAAAAGCAACGATGCCGACTATGTGTATAAAACCAAAACAGTTTTTGTTCTGATGGATGTGGTGACGGCAACAATCTCAGCCGGAAGTCAGATAAATCTTACGTATTACATTTATATAAAGAATCTAACCTGTCAAAGCTGATGATGAGCAGATTGAGGACAGAAGCGTTTGATGCGAGGTAATCAAGGGAGAGCCAAGTGTCGCAAACGTAAGGACCCAACTGCCAACGACCGGCAAGGATGTAAACCGTAAAAAGTGGCATGGAGATGAGCCCGATGGCAAAATCTGCCACGGCCAAGCTAAAAAGGAAGTAGTTTGAGATGGTTTGCAGTTGCTTGTCGATCTTGAAAGAGATCATGACCATGCAGTTGCCGGCCACGGTCAGCAAACTCAGGAATCCGGCGACGATAGCGATCAGCACCATTTCCGGATAGGAATAAGGGAGAACGAAATCATCCTCCTCAGCACCGAACGCCGCTGTTGTGTTGTTGTACATCATTCCGGCAGCGTCGTCCAACAGGGCTAGAGCCACGGAGCTGCTCATGTTGCTTCCTGATTCCATGGTGATGATAATATTCCGCCGGATGCTTAAGACTCTTTTTTTGGGTCGCGATCTTCTCGCGTTCGTCAAGGTGATCAACTTTTTTCCCCTTTAAAGAATATCTTCCTTCATATCACAATGGAGATTTTTCAATTCAAGAAATATAATTTAAAAAAGGAGAGAGATATGAAGTGATGCGGCCGCTCCGGTTCAGCGTCGCAGGAGAACTGAGCGCTCCCTCTATGGTCGTGATATAATTTTCCGTCTCCCTCCTACAAGTCCAGCCTTGCGCGTAGCAGTATCAGCACCTGCTGGACACTATATAGAAAAAATGTATATAAATTCAAATTTGAGAGTGTCATTTAGATAAAAGCATTGTAGAAAAATGGCGCATCAGTTGTGTCCAACAGTAAGTAAGTAACCATTTTTTCTATCTAAATATAAATATATATTTTTTCTCGTTGACCTGGATTTGGAGCAGGAGCAAGTACACATAGAAACGTGTATGTCTCATTCAATGGGAGAGAGACTAAACGACCAGGTGCTCTACACAATGACAACAGGTTGGTTACACATCCGCTTGCCGCACACACTCACTCGAGCTCTCTGTTGTCTACATGAACGGAGCCCAGCGGCACGCACGGCTGGCGTGACAACTGCGATCCTGTTTTACAACAATAACAACAAGTCCCAAAACTTTTTTTTTCTCAACTCTCCCAAATTATTTTTTCTGCTTCATATAACTACATGAGCTACTGAATAAGAGGGATATTCTGGATGCATGAGTGTATCTAAATTACGTTTTTACCTTGAAACGCAGATGTGCGAGAGAAAGTGAGAGAGATATTCACGCACAGCTGCGTTATACATTGTTATACATTGAACAGAAACGATTTATTTAGAGCTTTATTAATCAGTAATAGATATGTGGAGTGCGGCATGTGATACTAATCCTCGAGGCACTTACCGATCAATTTACATGTGTACATCCGTCTAAAGTAATTGACAACCGAATAATAAAACGAGAGGGAAAGACGAGGGTTACGTTCGTGGAGGAGGATGCCGGGATCGATCGGCCTCTAGTTCCGCGCACACGCAAAAGAGTTCCGCCGGAGTGAATATATATGTGATGGTGAAGCCTCAGCGCAATCTCTCATTCCTTCTTTCTTCCTTTTTTTTCTCTTACCCTCACGGAATAATGTATATATATATATATATATATAAGAATCTCGAAAGGTTCTTTTGATATATTGTATATATATTGAGTTTGGTGCCTAGCAACTTTTTTTTCTTTCCTTTTTTAGGTTGACGGACGTTAATATAATAGCAGACGGACACCTACACGAACTCTTTCCATAGCCATGGAATAAAACAAGTTGTTTATGTAATAAGGTCCCTGTAGTTACCGATAACTTTTTCTTTTTTCTCTCTGCTAAACTTTCTGTAGATGGATTTTCTTTTTAACATAGTAGTTGAAGAAGTAAGGAAAAAAGTTTAAGATGTCCTTGCATGAGTTTTCAAGCGCGGAGCGTGGAGCGTTTCTGTGGGAGCGTTCAATTACACACAATCCCGGAGTGGTGTGTGAACGGTGCGGAACGCAACGGTTCGGATTCATCATCCGACTATAGGAATGCTGCTAAGGAAGATAGAGAGAGGCTGCAATGGGATGGGAAAGCCTCTTCTTTTTTATATATATAAACGGGAAACGATATTTTACGATCAAGGGAAAAATCGATGAATCTCCTTTTCCGTACATGATTTATAGAGGTCTAAAATATCTGCGCTACATCCTGGCAAAAAAGAGAGACAAATATGAAAATTGAAAGGCATTTATCCACGTTTATAGCTCTTGTTTCTCTTTAGATATCCACGGGGGAGCTAAGAAGCGAGCAATGATTGTCAGCCAGAGAGAATACAAGAAAGACGGGTAAGACCTTCATTTGTCAGAGAAAACCTCTCGCGAGATTCCTTGGGCAGTAAAAGAAAAAGTAGCAAGTCTACCATCACCGAATAAGACGAAGAAGAAGAAGAGAAGATGATTGGATCCTGTCACTCGCTCCCCTCGCGTCTATCCTCTCTCTCTCTCTGGCTCAATGCTCATGCCATTCAAAGAAGGAAAGAAAGAAAAACTAGGATCGTTCCTGCGGATACACCGTCTGCGGGAAAATCCTGCATCGAATCTTTTTCAGCAAGAAACCAATAACCGAGTGGGCTTCATGAGCACCGAAAAATCCTTCGTTCTCTTTTTGATTGGGTTGTATTGTCTATGAACACCGTCGACATCCACGCCGGGAATCCAATATAACTGAATGTTTGCTCCTCTTCCCATTCCCAAGTTTCCAATTGACGTCATCTTGAGGATTATTAGTTAAGTTACATACACGGGATATATCAAGTGCTGGTATTCATTATTAGTTGGCCCCTTAAGGATAGATTTGAGCCCTTCCACTTGATCTTTTATTTATAAAATGTCTCGGACAAGCATCAAAAGTCTTCCCACAGCAACTGCTTTCCGCTAAATTATTGATTTTCGGTATATAGGATGGAGATTCTCCCTTTTACGCAGCATTTTCTTCTCCCTCAAGTTTACTTTGTGGAGCTGTTCTACTGCTCAACCATTAACTGATGAAACCCGTGGGTTGCTATATACTGTGTGCAGACTTGAAGGATGAGAGCTAGCAAACTCCTCCAGCAGATTGATGGCTTTTCGGGTGATACACAAGGGAGGACTCGGGTCGGCCGGCCGAAGAGATCCTCCTCCGACAACGGGAAGACGAGAAAAGTGTCGACAGGATTGTATAAACATGAGGACCACACGAGGGAAAAATTGACTCGATCGACAAAAGTCCACGAGCTTTTTTCCCTTCTACTCCATCCGTCTGAATAATTCATAGGGGATTTCTTCCGTCTCTCTAGCAAACAACATGTGACTATAGAAAGAGAGAGAAAAAAAAATACATCAAGGAGCTTTCTCTGCATCTGTAATTTATCCTCGGACTCGCTCTTTCTGACAGCTTTGAAAAGACAAAAACAAATATACCAAGTGCCCGAACTTTCGAATCTTTAAATGAGTTGCGCTCAATCGAATCGACACTATTTGCTCTACAGAAAACTCCATTACTATCATTGGTAATGAGCTTTTGTTGCAATAACTTGGTTTCGCGCAGCAGCATCTTCACACAAAAGGAAATAAGTTTGTTTCATCCGAGTCCCCTTTGGGATCAATTGAATCATTTCCTCGTCCAAAGTGGGTAGCTGCTGCTGGCTGCTGCTTTCGATAGATACTCATGTCCCTCATCAAAAGCAATAGTATCAGACGGTTGTGTTCCTTCACTCCTTGTATACTGAGCTGTTTCCATTCATCTATATGACAAGGGTAGCATCGGGAGCTCTTCTTCGTCGATGAGATCCAGCTGGCGGAAAAAGATGGCACGACCTCAGACAGAGTGAGAGCAATAACGCAGCTAGCAGAGCTATATAGGATAAAGGATCATCAATTTATTATTGCTGGATGCACGCGCGGATCTGAATATCATTAAAGAGAGAGAGAGAGAGGAGGGTCTGCTGCTTCTGTGGTATACTGCGGAGAAGATGATGATGCTCCTGCCAGTTCAACGAAAAGATCATTTATTTCGCGTCACGTCTTGATATATTAAATGTAATATCTATTTATTTCTACGGGTAAAGCGCCTACAACATCAATTCCAATATACAACGAGAAGAAAAAAAAATAGTTATTTTGAAGTAATACCCTAGCTTGCTTATTTCTTTAGAATATAAATCCTGTTCCCATGAATGACTGGTACCGACGTCTTTACCCTTTCTGTGTCAAAATGGAATCAATCAAAAAATGCACAGCAGGGAATTCACACACACATCA